>OX336389.2:969156884-969756884 GCA_946902985.2 Meconema thalassinum
CGAATCCTACACACGGTCAGTTAGGTTGGTTGGTTGGTTCGGTAGTTTAGGGGCTGCGACAACGCGGTAATGTAGTCCCGTGTACTTTGGGTGTGTGGTATACCTCTGTCTGATAACCGGTGTTAATTGTGATGACTGTATTAGTGTGTGTTATTTGTTTTTAATACAAGTAAGGACTGCAGAAGATAATTTCAAGTAGTTCCTACTTTCGCTACGAAATTCTACTATCAACGAAACCTAGCTGTGAGCTTGGCTACTACTAGATGTCATCGCAACCAGCGCCTGGCGACGAACATTGGAACTAAGAGCGTTAATCAAACCAAACCTACAAATTGTGTTTCACACAAGTTTAGTTAGTGGAAGGTACTTTTACATGCCATAAATCTATGACCTGGGCCCGCCGGCTCTACTTCCTCCGAAGGAAGGTATACTGAGGGATTTTAACGCTCTTAAAAAATCCGACGACCTCGGCCATGTTTGGAACCCGCGATCTTGGGAATAGAAGCTCAGCATGCTACCAACTACGCCACCGAAGCCACCTCACGGTCAGTTACACTGCTCCTTACTGAGCTGCTGCTGAAGTTATGAATTAGAATGTATTTATTAAGTACTATTGATATTACATTTGTGATATGTCTCAGGAATCTGACGGCAAAACCAGCACAGATTATGTGTGCGACATATTAATTATTTTACAACATTAAACAGATTGGATTCCAATACTAGAGTGCATGCAATAACAAGTTTGTTATAAATTAATGTTTATTTAGGTAATATTTTTTATGCGACGTATAGGTAGCTGTTTGCTGTTTATATTGAATCAATCCAGGTGGTAGTTCATTAAGTAGTGCTGGTACAAATAATTTAGTCTCTTGAACCCATAAAATTAATAATGATAATAATAATAATAATGATACGAACCATCAATGTAACAATGTGCACATATGTATTGTTGCTTAGGACAAAGAGGAGCTGCAAGGGGAGCTAGCCACGAACTTCAATACAGAGGATCCGGAAGGAGCGAATATGGCATCAGTATAAGCCGCACCTACACCTACAAATGTATGGAAATGATTTCGATCGCAGGGTAGCATATTGCCGAAGAATGGCCGCTGCATTACAACAAGATCCACATTTTGACAGGAATATTCTGTGGAGTGATAAATGCTATTTCGCCAATGATACCAACGTCAGTACTCACAATCTTCATTACTGAGCTCCAGTGAATCCCCACTGGGTTCGAGCACAGCATGTTCAGATCCACTGGGGGTTTAATGTTTGGTGTGGTATTCTGGGATAATACATAATTGGGCCTGTTTTCACTGCCCCCAGACTCATATGTAGGAATTATCTCGAATTTCTAGAAACCGACTTGTCTCTGGGAAACCTTTAGAATATATTCCACTCCAGGTTGTATTGCAACATTGGTACAGCATGATGGTGCTCCACCTCACACCCTTCCGAGTCGTTACGTAATATCTGAATGCACGATATCCTGAACGGTGGATAGGTCGTGGAGGACCCCTGCAGTGGCCACCCCGATCGCCTGATCTAACCCCTCTGGACTTCTTTCTGTGGGGATATATAAAATCAAAAGTCTACGAAACAGCACCAGAATATGTTGATCAATTAAAAGAACGCATTGGTGAGGCCTGTGCTGCAGTGACACCTGAAATGTTACGACGTGTCCATGCAGACACTCCGAGACGTGTTCAGCATTGTATTTGCCACCAGGGACATGCCTTTGAGCATATTCATTATGAATAGCTGTCCAAGTGTGACATCTTAATTTATTTATTTTCTAAGCTTTGAAGCAATAATATTTAGGTTTTTGTCCATATAGCAAGCAATGATATTTTAGAGTGGAATTTCTGTAGCCTACATGTAAAAAGTGAATATGTTATTAAACTTTCGTTTCTACATCTTTTGCGTATTTACAAATGAACCCTGTTTAGTACAGAAATCGTTGTTAGCAAAGGAGCGTTACAACGTGGTATACAATATGTTTGGGTGTTGTGCAACAATTTAGCAGTAATTTAACTACACAAGTACTGTTACAGGATTCCTATTGAAAATGAAAATCCACAACCTGCTTCCAGGATTCCTATTATTATTATTATTATTATTAGTATTATTATTATTATTATTATTATTATTATTATTATTATTATTGTCACTGATGTTTGCACTAGACTGTAATAATAAAATAGCAATAGTGACACAGGTTATCAGACAAATTCTTCACACACTCAAGTACACAGAGCTACATGACCACTATGTTGCAAAGCCCCTAAAAATCAACAACACAACTCATTATTTCAGTACGGTGTAATTCAACGTACCGTGTGAGGACTTCAATCACAGTATTGATATACAGTCTACATAACATCAGAATTGTTGCGGACGGGTCTAGCCATGCTGGTATGTGCTTCAACAATCCATTAGCTCTCAACTAGAGCTCTGTTCGGGGAAATACATGTACAGAAGGCAGGCGTCTATTTGGAATCTCCTGTGCATATAATGTGCGAGCTTTGGTGGGATTTGTGACCAGATTCTCCATAGATTAAAATTGTGTGGGCTCGTTTTTGGTGAAAACCTCAGCCATTGTCGATGTGTTAATAGCAACTTTAATGCTGCTGTACCACGTGCAAAGCTACTATTCTGCGCTCGCCAAGGAGGCTTCACACCGCTATGGGGCGCATTAGACGGGAGCACTAAGGAACATGCAGCGTGCGCCCATCTGGTTGTTATCTACTGCCATTCTGACATAACCTGCTTGCATGCAAGATTACCCCTTAGGAATTCAGTTATAAGACCTCCCGATCATCACTAGTACATGCGGGACACTTATATGTAGATTGCACGGCGCAAATAGGCCACCTGGTATATATACCAGGTGAGTCAGCCGCCCCTTATTTTTTTTAGTTTTCGGCCACACTTCCAACGTCTGATGCCAATATGGTCGACAGTTTCCCGTCTAAAGCCAAGCCACAATGACCCTAAACGACTTTACAAGATTTATGACGACATGGAAGCAAGACCTTGACAAACACATGTGTGCGACAAGTGATAATTCAAAGCATCTAACTGTCATACGGACATGCACAAAGAACATGCCGATGATACGGTTTCAGTTGGATACGAAATTGACGCTAGGTTCGGTGGCTTACTGATAAAAAACGTGGATGAAGCGTCGAAGCGGAAAGCTGTATCACATCTCATACGCTTTCAGGCAAGCAGAAGGGACAAGTAGCCGTTGCACAATGGTCTACGTGCGTAAAAGATGATCGTCCTGTTTTTGGGAGCTGGGTTCAAATCTCACCACCGCCAAATATTTTTATGCACATTTTAAGCTTTGGGAATAACATACAAGGGCATTCGTGCCACATTTGACTAATATAATTTATTTTTTATTTTTATTTAGTCAGCGAGGGAACTCGCCACTACCGCCTCTATGGGCAGTGTCCTGGAGCCTGGAACATCTGGTCGGGAGGGATACAACTGGGGAGGTGTGATCAGCACTTCGCCCAGGCGGCCTCACCTGCAAAGCGAACAGGGGCCTCATGAGGGATGGGATGGAAGATTGGGATGGGTAGGCCAGGAAGAGGGAAGGAGGCAGCCGTGGCCTTACAGTAGGTACCATCCCGGCATTTGCCCGAAGACGAAGTGGGAAACCACGGAAAAACTACTTCGAGGATGGCTGAGGTGGGAATCGAACCCCCTCTACTCATTTGGACCACCCGAGGCTGAGTAGACCCCGTTCCAGTCCTCATACCACTTTTCAAATTTCGTGGCAGAGCCGGGAATCGAACCCAGGACCTCCGGGACGGCAGCTAACCATGCTGACCGCTACGCTACGGAGGCGACTGACTAATATCATGTGGTGTTTATTTAGGGTTTAATGTGTACTGGCTTGACACAGTGTGCAGCCTAGAAGCACTGATTATTTCATCGCCATCTTCTTGTATTTGATCACCCAGGGGCTCACATCCGATGGGACGTGGGTTGGCGACCACGGGACCCCAGCTGAGTCTGGCATTGCTTCGACTTGCTTGTGCCGGGCTCCTCTCCGTCATCTTTCCTGTCGACCTCTGTTGATCAACTCTTGTTCTCTTCCGACCCCAACGGTATTAGGGTATCCGAGGCCTAGGGAGTCTCTCCTTTTCCCCCTTAATTGGCTCTTCTCTCATTTTTCCAGATCCCTCATTCTTCCAGGGTTTTTCTTTCAGGTACCTCCTGCCTTCTGCTCAAGGCCCTCAAGGAGGCAGGGTGTGTGTATCACCACCAGTTCTTGTGCACCTTGGATAATGCTAGACCCTTAAGGGATCACAGCTGGTGAGTTCAAGAGTTATCGATCCCTAGGGATTCCTGAACTGGGTCCGGTTTTTCGCCTTTTTCCATTGCCTTTGGGGTGGGCCCTCTCCTCTTTCCCTTTCCTCCCTGCCATTCATGGCTCTCCTTATTTCAAAGTCCCTCAATCTTCATTCTTCTCGGGTTGAGGGCATTTTTCCCCCTTTCTTTTATTTCCCGTACCCTTCTTTTGTTTTCCTTTTCTTTTCCAATTGTGTACGTTTGTAGTTAGATTTACTTAAATTTTCATCTTCATTTTCCATGAACACCCAAACCATTAAGTGCCGATAACCTAGATGTTAGGTCCCTTAAAACAACAATTATCACCATCATCATCTTGTATTTGATCCCCAAAGCTCAAAATGTGCATAAAAATATTTAGCGGTGGTGGGATTCGAACCTACTGTACCTCCCAAAAACAGGCCCGCTGCCTTCTACGCACTTGGACCATTGCTCCACCACCACTCGTCCCCGCATGTTGCCTGAAAGCGTATGAGATTTGATACTGCTTTCCGCTTCAAAGGTTCATTCATCTGTATGCCACCGTACCCAGCGTTAATTTCGTATACAACTGAAATCGTATAAACGGCATGTGTAAGTCAGTAGTTAATTTTAGTTGTAAGTTTGTAGCAGTGGCCTCCGTTGTGTAGTGGTCAGCGTGATTAGCTGCCACCCCGGAGGTCCGCGGTTCGATTTCCGGTTCTGACAAGAAATTTGAAAAGTGGCATGAGGACTTGTACAGGGTCAACTCAGCGTCGGGTGGTCCAAATGCGTAGAGAGGGTTCGATTCCCACCTCAGCCATCCTTGAAGTGGTTTTCCGTGATTTCCCATTTCGTCTTCGGGCAAATGCCAGGATGGTAATTTCCGTAAGGCCACGGCCGCCTCCTTCCCACTTTCTTGTTTAACCCTCCCTCTCTTCCCATCCCTTCATCAGGACCCGGTTCGCTTTGCAGGTGAGGCCGCCTGGGCGTAGTGCCTGGTCACACACCCCAGTTGTATCCCCAACTTAAAGTCTCAAGCTCTAGGACACTGCCCTCAGTGGCGGTAGAGGTGGGATCCCTTGCTTAGTCCGTGGGAAAGGCCAACCCTGGAGGGTAAAACGATAGTGAAAGTTTGTAGTTAGATTTAATTATAGGTATTTTTCATTTTTCATTAACACCTAAACCATTAGGGGCCGATAACCTATATGTTAGGACCCTGGTAACAACAATTATCATCATCATCATCTTGTATTTGATGCCCAAATGAGCACAAAAATATTTAGCGGTGGTGGGAATCGAACCCACCTCTCATAAACAGGACAGCTACCTTCTACGCAATTCGGCCATTGCTCCACGGGTACTCGTCATTTCGCCTTGCCTGAGGGCCTCGAGCAGAAGGCAGGAGGTACCTGAAAGAAAACCCCTCGAAGAATGAGGGATCAGGAAAAATGAGAGAAGAGCCAATTACGGCGAGAAGGAGAGACTCCCTAGGCCTCGGATACCTTAATACCGTCGGGGTCGGAAGAGAACAAGAGTTGACCAAGAGAGGTCGACATGTAAGAAGACGGAGAGGAGCCTGGCACAAGCAAGTTGAAGCAATGCCAGACTCAGCTGGGGCCCCGTGGTCGCCAACCCACGTCCCACCAGATGTGAGCCCCTGGGGGATCAAATACAAGAAGATGGCGATGAAATAACCAGCGCTTCTATAGAGCATCCAGCGTTTAGAAAAGACTGTGGAGCCTTATGGCGACAGTGTTGCTAACTCTAGGCAGAGGTAGCGCGGATGTCATACGTTACGTTCACCCGCTTCGAGTAGGCTACTGTACTTTCATAAGTTAGCGAGACAGCACAACCCCAGCAGCTACCTGAAGTAGAACACGCACAAGAAGGAGCAGTTTTGCAGGTGTAAACGGATTGGACCAGTATTAAGGATACCGTACGCCAAGAGAACCAATAACGACATTCATTTCGTTGTGATATGTCGCATCACTGATTGACAGATGTCGAGAGCACAACCCTTCCTTCCTTCTTGGATGCACTGTATGCTGACGATGTTAACAATTTTTACGTCAGCAATACTGTTGATCATCACTTTTGTTTTTGTTATTTGTTAGGCTATAATTAAGTTTCTTTCAATTCTAATCTTGTTGTTTTGTTTAGATTAATATTTGTAATATTGTAGTGAGTTAGCCATGCGATTAGGGACGCACAGCTGTAGCTTGCATTCGGGAGATAGTGGGTTCGAACCCAACTGTCGGCAGCTCTGATTCGATCGAACAGAAAATAAGACAGCCACATAACAGTAACACCAATGACGGATAGTGCTTCAGAACTTATGTTGCCGGCGGAATTGAGCACGTGCTCCACTCCGGGCGAGCATGCAGCACTGGACGCGGCTCTTCTTTCCAGCGTGCTAACCTCGAAAATGTTTAAATTACTAAGACGTAATATAAACGATACTTGTATGCAATAACAAAGGTAATCAATTGGCAGATAATTGTAGGAAGCTATTATGACTAAAAATATATTTGTTCAGAGTTCCTTCATGATAAAAGGTGAGGTAACAAAACCATTGTAGGGGGGATTTCCATTAAAAGTAAAAGCCCATAAGACCCACAGTCTTTTCTAAACGCCGGATTCTCTATAGGCTGCACACTGTGTCAAGCCAGTGCACATTAAACCCTAAATAAACACCGCATGATATTAGTCAAATGTGGCACGAATGCCCTTGTATGTTATTCCCAAAGCTTAAAATGTGCATAAAAATATTTGGCGATGGTGAGATTTGAACCCATCTCCCCAAAACAGGACGGATATCTTCTACGCACGTAGATCATTGCGCCACGGCAACTTATCCCTTCTGCTTGCCTGAAAGCGTATGAGATGAGATAGAGCTTTCCGCTTCGAAGCTTCATTCACGTTTTTTATCAGTAAGCCACCGTACCTAGCGTCAATTTCGTACCTAACTGAAACCGTATCATCGGCATATTCTTTGTACATGCCCGTATGACGGTTTGATGCTTTGAATTATCACTTGTCGCACACATGTTTTTGTAAAGATCTTGCTTCCATGTCGTCATAAATGTTGTAATGTCGTTTAGAGTCATTGTGGCTTGGCTTCCGGACGGGGAATTGTCGACCATGTTGGCATCAGACGTTGGAAGTGTGGCCAAAAACTAAAAAAATAAGGGGCGGTTGACTCACCTGATATAATACAAATTAGTGAAAATGTAGTCGCCTCCGTAGCGTAGCGGTCAGCATGGTTAGCTGCCGCCCCGTAGGTCCTCGGTTCGATTCCCGTCTCTGCCACGAAATTTGAAAAGTGGTACGAGGACTGGAACGGGGTCTACTCAGCCTCGGGTGGCCCAAATGAGTAGAGGGGGTTCGATTCCCCCTCAGCCATCCTCGAAGTGGTTTTCCGTGGTTTCCTACTTCGTCTTCGGGCAAATGCCGGGATGGTACCTTCTTCAAGGCCACGGCCGCCTCCTTCCCTCTTCCTTGTCTATCCATCCTAACCATCCCTTACCTTCCCTCATGAGGCCCCTGTTCGCTTTGCAGGTGAGGCCGCCTGGGCGAGGTACCAATCCCACCTCACCAGTTGTATCCCTTCCGATTCGATGTTCCCAGCTCTAGGACACTGCCCGTAGAGGCGGTAGTGGTGAGTTCCCTCGCTGAGTCCGTGGGTTCCACCAACTTGGAGGGTAAACGACTAAGAAAAGAAAAAAGTGAAAATGTAAAGATCTTCGTTCTTACAGAGGTAAGTAGTTTGTTCTTTTTCCGCCGAACTGATGAGAGTTGAAGATCCTGCTTGTCTGCCAGAGTTGAAGATGCTGTTCGTCGGCATAGGGTAAGTACATTCCTAAAAATGTTCTTTCTTGAGTGAGTGCAGATTTTTCAGTGAGCTGAATATAGTACAAAAATTATATAAAATATATAGAAAACATATTAACAATAATTTGTTTTTGCGATAAATTGAAAAACATCTTACCTTGTTGTTATTAGAATACAGTATATACTTCTTTGGAATCCACGAGTTGCGACTTAAGTCGTAACGTAGCCATGATACATATAGTTGATTTCCTTTTCCACGTAGTACTTTGTCAATTAAGTAAATACAGTGAGTCCGGGAATGTTCTCCGCAGCGCCTACATGCGTCTGCGAGAGCTAGCTACAGCGGTTACGTTGGTAGCACGGCTGCCGCTTGCATCATAACAAATAAACAGTAAACTGTGTACTCACCACAGCCATTCATAACAGATTTTGGGACCATTCACAGTACATCACTCTTTTTCCGTAATCAGTTTGTTTTAATTCATGAACCACGGTAACTTGATAAGGCAACAACTGAAGCTTGTCTCTTACAGCTTCATGTGCTGTCGACTTAGAGATTCCTGTTTGTTGAGCTAATTTTCGTGTTGATTTATTTGGACTACGCAGCATTATATCGGAGATGTCATCAAGTTTTTCGTCCGTTAAAGGCGTAGGCCTGCCTGTTCCCGGTACATCGTGAACTGAGCCAGTCACACAAAATTTACTTATCAAATCCCGAACGGTATCATAGTTTGGAAACTTTGAATTAGGAAACCGCACCTGAAATCTTAATTTTACATTTTCTGTAAACCGATATCCTTCGCGGATTCCACCAAAAAAACTCTCTCTTTAGTAGTAAACTTTACCACCTGTATACTGTTGCACTCTTCTAATAATAATCTATCTGAACGCCTGCTGACTGCAATACACACTGAAGACATGCAGGCTCGTGCGCTTATCGCGATACACACCGACAGCTCACACGGGGGAGTCCCGCTTTCAAGGACACAGTGCAGTGCAGCCAACTAAACTCATGACTCAGCCATTCGTAGCTGCACGCACCCACTGCGGAGAACATTCTCGAGCGCCCTGTATAAGGATGTTTTGTTTTTTGTAGTTCTTCCTTGTAAAATGCTCCAAATATTGATAAATTTTTATCATCTTGTAAAATATATGTTCAAGGGTTAGTTGTTGAACTCTATAAATATTAAATAATTCCGTACTCCAATTAGGCGTATATAACTCCGTCATTACCAGCCCCAAGCCAGGATGAGATAGGAGGACTGTTAAGACTTATGGACTGAAGACCAAAGGCGGATGAGGATAAAACATATCCCAACGGTGGAGTAAGCAGAAGAGTCGACAGTCGACAGCATCCGCTGCCTTGCAGAGGGTAGAGGGATCTACAATGACTAAGGGACCCACCCTGATATCTATGGGCAGCGATCCTGAGAGCTAATGAGGGGCAGCCCCCTCAGTAGGTTATGGGTATGGTTAACAACCATACCATGTAAAAAATACATGTTATGAAAGCTCCAAGACATATAAACCGGATGGATATAAATAGACGACGAACTAGGCGAGGTAAAGGAATTTTGTCATATATAGGAACATGGAATGCTTTAAGCCTATATAGGGCGGGAGCATTGGCAAATCTAATAAACGAGTTGACTAAATATAAGATGCAACTGGTAACTCCACAGGAGATACGATGGAAGGAATCAGGAACTTTGGAGAAAGGAAATTACACAATCCTTTATAGGGGAGGGGAAACGAACACCTTTGGCACAGGATTCACAGTAGAGAAAGGATGTATGGGTGCAGTGTTAGATTTTAATCCAAAGAATGAACAAATGTGCTCTTTACGTTGGAGCATACGTGACATTTATATGTGTGCATGCACCTACTGAAGAATCAGGAGAAGAAATTAAGGAAGATTTTACGCTCAACTAGAAGATTTGGTTGAAGAAGCACCAAAATATGATGTTAAAATAGCCTTAGGAGGCCTGAATACCAAAATCGTGAAAGAAGAAATTTTCTATGGAAAAATTGGAAAGTTTGCATCAAGAAACAAATGATAATGGATTATATGCGGTGGATTTTGCAGCTAGTAAGGAAAAGGTAATTAGTAGTACGATGTTCCCACATAAGGAAATACACAAAATGACGTGGTGCTCGGATGGAATAACGAAGCACCAGATAGATCATGTTCTAATAGATGCAAGACATGCCTCTGACATACAAGATGTATGAACCTGTAGGAGAGCGGATGTAGACACAGACCCTTACCTTGTGAGAGTTAAATACCGACAGAGAATTAGCCGGATGGAAAGTGAGAGGGGAGTGGCAGAGAAGAGATATGACATGGAAAAGCTCAAAGACAAAGATAAGGAAATTAAGTTGTTGTTGTTTGAGACTTCAGTCTTTTGACTGGTTTGATGCAGCCCTCCATGCCTCCCTGTCCTGAGCTAATCGTTTCATCTCTACATAGCTACCACACCCTACATCCGAGGCAATCTGTTTAACATATTCTAACCTTGGTCTACCCCTACAGTTCTTGTCCTCGACCCTTCCTTCCATAACTAAGCTTGCTATTCCTGGGTGTCTTAGTATGTGTCCTACCAACCTATCTCTTCTCTTCATTAGCAGTCGCCAGAAACATCTCTCCTCTCCCACTCGTCTTAATACCTCTTTGTTTGTAACCCTATCTACCCATCTGATCTTCATCATTCTCCTGTAACACCACATTTCAAATGCTTCAATTCTCCTCTTTTCTGCTGCACCAATAGTCCAAGTTTCACTTCCATAGAGCGCCACGCTCCAGACAAAGGCTTTCAAAAATGACTTCCTAATACCTAAATCTATATTCGATGTCAGCAGATTCCTTTTTTGTAGAAATGCTTTTCTTGCCTGAGCCAACCTACTTTTTATATCCTCTTTGCTTCGTCCATCACTGGTTATTCTGCTTCCTAAGTAACAGAAATCTCCTACTTCCGTCAGCTTTTCACCTGCCAATTTGATCTCCATAGAGGTTTCTGATTTATTTCGGCTGCATTCCAGTATTTTTGTTTTACATTTATTTATTTTCATCATGAATTCTTTCCGTAAGACGGAATCCATACCATTCAAAAACTCTTTCAAATCCTCAGGCTTGTTGGCCAAGATGACGATGTCATCAGCAAATCTCAGAGTTGAAATTATTTCTCCTTGAATCTTCACTCCCACTTTAAATTTTTCTCTAATTTCCTTCATTGCTTGTTCAATGTAAAGATTGAAAAGTATGGGTGATAAGTTGCAGCCTTGCCTTACACCTTTCTGAATAGCAGCTTCTCTCTCATGTCCTTCGACTCGAATGACTGCTGTCTGGTTTCTGTATAGATTGTATATCACCCTCCTATCCCTGTACTTTATTCCAATCGATTTCAAAATGTCAAACAATTTAGTCCAATCAACGTTATCAAAAGCCTTTTCTAAGTCTACAAAAGCCATGAACGTTCTCTTATCTTTCCTTATTCTACCTTCCAAAATCAGCCTAAGACTTAGTACAGCTTCCCTTGTTCCTACATTTCTCCTGAAACCAAACTGGTCTTCACCCAACTCCGTTTCTATCTGGCTCTCAATCCTCTTGTAAATTATTCTAGAAAGGATCTTTGAAGCATGAGTAATCAAGCTGATTGTACGGTAATCTTCACATCTGTTAGCTCCCACTTTCTTTGGTATAGGGATGATTACATTCTTCTTGAAATCAGGGGGTACCTCACCTGTCTCATAAATCCTACACACCAAGTGAAATAACCTGATCAGACCATCATCACCTATGCAGCGTAGCAACTTAATCGGTATGCCTGGTGCTTTGTTCCTGCTTAAGTCTTCGAATGCCCTGTCAAATTCTGATATCAATATTAAATCTCCTTTCACATCCTCATCGATTTCCTCTTCCCTTTCCATTACATGATTCTCAATCTCCTTTTCCTTATACAAACACTATATGTAAGCTTTCCATCTCTCAACCTTTCCTTCCCTATTAGTGGTTTTCCATCCGTGTCCTTAATATTACAGCACTTAGTCTTCTTTTCCCCAAAAGTATTCTTAATCCTTCGATAAGCTGTGTCTACTTTTCCTAATTTCAGACAATTTTCTATACCAGCACATTTCTCTTTCAACCATTCTTCTTTCGCTTCTTTGCACTTCTTGTTAACCTCATTTCTCAGACGTCTGTATTCTGCTTTACCCTTTTCATCTCTTACATTCGTGTGCTCCCGCCTTTCATCCATCAATTCGAGTATATCCTGAGTGATCCACGGTTTTCTACCTATTCTCTCTTTCCTACCAATGTTTTCTTCTGCGGATTTTGTTATTTCATTCCTCAAAAGTGCCCATTCGTCTGCAATTGAAGTTTGTTTAGGGTTTTTCATTAGTCCTTCCTTTATACTCTTCTTGAATCTTTCGTTTACATCCTTCTCTTTCAGTCTGTCTATTGCCCACCTTTTTGGCTTTTGACTTTTCTTCAATTTCTTCAACTTTAATCTGCATTTCATTACAACCAGATTGTGGTCAGAGTTTATGTCAGCACCAGGATATGTTTTACAATCCAAAATCTGGTTTCGAAACCTCTGCTTGACCATAATGAAGTCGATTTGGTAACGCCCTGTATCTCCTGGTCTCATCCATGTGTATATTCTTCTATTGTGGTTATTGAATAAGGTGTTAGCTATGACCAACTCATGCTCAGTGCAGAATTCTACCAGCCTGCTTCCTCGATCATTCCTTTCACCTAATCCGAAATCTCCTACTATCTTCCCTTCTCTCCCTTTTCCTACCACAGCATTCCAATCTCCCATTACTATAACATTTTCATCACCCTTGATATACCTCAGAATTTCGTCTATTTCATCGTAGACCTTTTCAACATCCTCATCATCAGCTTGACTGGTAGGCATATAGACTTGTACCACTGTGGTGCAGGTAGGTTTAGTATTTATTTTTGCTACAATAATCCGTTCACTATATTGCTCATAATATTCCATCCGCTGTCCAAGTTTCCTACTCAATATGAGGCCAACCCCTGCTTGGCCATTGTTTGATTTAGTGCTAATGACCCTATAGTCTCCTGACCAATAGTCCTGTTCTTCCTGCCAGCGCATTTCACTAATCCCAACCAAATCCAACCTCAATCTATCCATTTCCCTTTCTAAGTTTTCTAACCTTCCATTTCCTAGCAGACTTCTAACATTCCACGCTCCGATCCGTAGAATGTCAGAGTTCCTCTTTGTCACTTCTGTGATGTTAACCCCCTCTCGAGTAGTCCCCACCCGGAGATCCGAACGGGAGACTAGTTTACCTCCGGATTGAAATTTTACAAGGGAGGAGGCCATCATCACATGTATTTATGCATAGAGAGGTGCATATCCTCGGGAATAGCAAACGGCTGTAGTTTCCCCTTGCTTTCAGCCGTGCAGCAGGACGCAGGAAATTAAGTACCAAAATCAAAATTGAGAAGGAGCTTCAAATACAAAAGGGGGAAACAGAGGAAATTGAGGAAAAGTGGCTAAGAATTAAAAGGGTAATGGTAACAGCGGCTGAGGAACTGGTGGGGTATCAGGAACCAGCACGAAGAGCTGGCTGGTTTGATGAGGAATGTGGTGACATGTTGGTAATAAAGAACGAAGCTAGAAAGAAAATACTGCAGAAAGACACAAGAGGATTGCGACAACAGAATACAGACGCTAGACGAGAAGCTAAGAGAATCTCCCAGAAGAAAGAAGAGAAGGTGGGAAAAGGAAAAGATAGAATTGATTCAAGAATGTGCAAGTAAGAGAGATGTTAGAGGGATGTATGCACAACTAAGAATGGAAAAACTAGGGTTCCAAGCACGAGTGAATATGTGTGAGCAACGGGATGGAGGTTTGATAGTGAAGGTGGGGGAGTGTGCTGGATAGATGGCCGGAACACTTTGAAGAAGTTCTAAACGACTCCAGTGAGAGCGAAGAGGTGGAACAAGAGAATAACTATCTTGGAAGACCGGATCCCTATGTGGCAGAACCAAGTCTAGCAGAAGTAATAAGTGCAATAAAGAGAATGAAGAACTATAAAGCACCAGGAGAGGATAAGAAAACGGCAGAGATGGTGAAGAAAGGTGGCAGCTTACTTCATGAATATCTGCATGCACTTATATGTAAAATATGCCAGGAAGAACTGATGTCACAAGACTGGGAGGTAGGGATAATTGTGCCGATCCACAAGAAGGGTTCTAGACTCAAGTGTGACAATTATCGTGGTATAACATTGCTAAGTTTTGGATACAAACTACTGACACGTATACTAGCTGCAAGAGTAGAGTGTGTTGCGGAGCTAGTGTTGGGGGATTACCAGTGTGGGTTTAGGAGAAATCGATCGACCACGGACCAGATATTTACAATTAGATGTGTGCTTGAAAAGTGCTATGAATATGGGCTAATATTCCAGTGCATCATCTATACATAGATTACAAGAAAGCATACGATAGTGTAAGAAGATCTTTCTTATATGAAAGTTTGGTACAATTTGGAGTACCTAATAAGATTATAAGACTGGTTAAAATGACTCTTAGAAATGCGAGAAGTAAGGTGAAAGCACAAGGCAGGTTGTCGAAGGAGATGAAGGTGATCAACGAGTGCGGCAAGGTGACCCATTGTCATGTATACAGACTGTGCAACTTCACTCTGGAGAGAGTGATACGTAACATCACAATAAGCCAAAAAGAAACTATGAGGGAGTGTGTCAGAAGAGATATAAATAAAGAAGGGACATTGTATAATCAATCTATGCAATGTTTGGCCTATGCGGATGACATAGCAATAATGGGAAGATCTAATCAGGATGTAGTAAGAGCATATAACTAAATGGAGAGGGTATCGAAAGAAGCAGGATTGAGTGTGAATGGATCTAAAACTAAGTATATGATAATGACGAGAGATGAAGTAGAATATAGTGATTAAAGATTGGGGAATAAGGTTTTTGAGAAAACCCAATCTTTTAAGAATTTGGGATCTATCATTACAGATGGGAATGATAATCTGGTGAACCATCCAGGTGGGTGGATTCACTGCATATATTTTTCTTAATGCGTTGGGATTCGTACTACAGAAATTCCCGGCTCTGTCAAGAAATTTAATGCTGATTTGAAGGCTGGAACGGGGTACACTCAGCCTCGTGGAGCAATACTGAGAAGGGGTTGGTTCTATTCCAGCCTCAGCCATCCTGGAATTGGTTTTCCGTGGTTTAACACTTATATTCCAGGAAAATACCACGATGGTTCCTAACTGCCCCATTCCCAATCCTATCCCGAATTTACACATACACACTCTAGTGCAACCTTCACAATAACACAGGTTATCACAAAAATTCCACACACACACACACACCCATATACACGGGGCTAGATGACCACGATGTACAGAATTCTGTTCTACTTATTCTGTGGATACATGCGACATTAGCGTGAAAGGAGTACCATAAAACACCTCACTACCATTTTTCATATTAATATCACACTGAATATAGCGTGAATTGATAAAATATACAAACAAATAAATCTATATATTTTATACTTAGCATTTGTTTAGAAATGTATATGGTCATTATATGCCAAACGCTAAAATAGAACCCCGCCATATAAAATAGATGGTGTCTGAGCATAACCAATAGCGCAATTGACGAATTATTTGTAAGAAAGAAGAAACAGGTAAGATACTGCGACCGTCGGTGGAGCTGTCAGGATAGCCAACAACCGCAATGACTTCCCTAACATCTCACCCGTCGAGCATAAACAAAAAAAATTACCTTGAGGATCAGGTGAACTTCCAAATAGGCTAAAGCGGCACGAGAGTCCGTAGTCCACAGGGATCGTGGTACATGGTGACAATGGTCATAGACTGCCTAAGGAAAGGTTCACCTTAAAAACTAGACTGAGAAAATAAACTTCCAGACTTATGTAAAACACCGTGAAAATTTATTGATAAAATTCACAAGCCCCTAGCCTAGTTCGGAAGGTTACAATTGGCTAGTCCGCAAGCTAATAAACAAACAAAAATAAAGAGCAGGTCCCTACCTGAGAGTTACGGAAAACCCTCGCGAAAGATCTAACTCACAATAATAATGCAACAACAGCAACGCTAGGAAAATGGTACGACGCAAGTCCCTAGTTCAAGTTACAAGATCAAGCTAATATCTGAATTTACATTTAACAGGGTAGCAAAACAATAAGTTATGATGATACCATCTCCACATTTACATTTAACGTTAATTCATCTAGCGAAGTCCTATCAATTAATAACAAAGTTTACGGCGATGACGTCCGTAACAGAAAACAATTACATTCAAATCTAAGTGTACAGCCATGAAAAAAACAATTAATTACTCTTAGAAACTACGTGCTAACAGCACACAATAAGGTAACATGTAGGATTTATACACTTGTACATCATAAATAAGTAATAAAATAGACACAGTAGTTTTATTAAAATGCCTGCCTGCACCTTGGTTTACTCTTTGTAAGCCATAGTCATCTAATGTGTGTGGTTACGGTGACGACTGCGTAGTTAAGACTACGTCTAACATCGCATGGCCTGCGCTCCACAAGCTACAAACTCAAGGTCCGTGCATGCTTCAGGTCGCTACAATAGTATCAGCTGTCCTAGTCATTTCCACAAAAGGAAATTACCTTCATTTGCACGGCCATGTCAACAGGTTCAAAATGCAAAAGAACAAAATTAGATAGAAAGAATTCGTTAGTTAGCTTTTGTTTTACCAAAATTATGCGTTTTATTATTAAGATGTCGGTTTAGGTTTATCGTTGGTTTATGGCGAATAATATTGACAATAGCCTGGGTACGGAGTGTCTCCACTGAGATCATTCTCCACCAAAAAGTCTCGACTCAACAGTCGGAATATAATCAACGAGCAATAATAACTCGGACACACAATAACACAAGTTACCAGCGGCGCAAAGCTCGCGTTCAATAACTCTGGGACGGGCCTGCACACTACAGTTACCCTCCAATAACATCTGGTCAACGGGAACAATCCCGGACAAGGCATACTCAAAATACCTTCATACAATAACTTCCTGCTATAACAGGGTAGCCTTCAACGTACTATAGAAAACCTGACATAACTGTACACGTCAAACGACGGTACACGCAACAGTGCGTTTAACTAACAAAAACAATCTATAAAACATGTGATCATATACAGGAATGGACACTGAGTTCCATAAGCTAAGTTGCAATGAAAGGAAATGCGAATACAAAAAGTATTCTGTCACTTGTCAAAGTAGTTCTGTCTCACAATATAACAGGCTTGCTTTCAAGGGCACTGGGTTACAAACCAGTTTTGTGTCGCTGGCAGGTTTCAACATTCCTGCGCTCCACTGACACAACACATTGACTGTCAAGGCCGGCGATTTAAACAAATAAAACTATACATCTGGCCTCTCAATAAAAAACTTTACCATAGGTTATGAACCTCGAAGAATACGTGTATAAAAACACGCTATAAATCTGAATACAATAATACAATTCCGTCTTCCAAACCAAAGTCGTCTAAATGATAGTAATGCTACTATTACTGGAGCTCTTTGCTCTCAAAAGATATAATTCAGTAGTTGCTTGTACAACATCAAATAAAAACGTGTCTTCACATGACACTAACAAAATAATAATTGTGACGCAGATTCCACACTCTGGATCTGCTTAATGATGCGTTGGGAACTGAGTTCGATGCTTGACAACGAAACATTCCTTCTAATTATTAGGTTCACACTTGACCTAGAATAGCTTCTGAGCTTATTCAAAATGAAATATAATGCAGTTACAAAACTGGTAATTACAGTTGACTACCTAACTGATACGACCGTTCTAACGACAGTCAGGGGTGTAACAAAGACTGGCTGCAAAGAATGCAGTTAACTAATAACCATGGCATCTGATTGCCATAACTAAAGTCAGCAAAGACTTGAAAAATCACCCCAAATAGGGTTGAACAAAGTAGCCTCAAATGACTACGGTCACGTTTAGCAAAAGATAGGCATTGACGTTCTACGACGTTCATCAAGCTGCACCAGGGCTGACCAAAATGTCTGACCCAAGGGTGTCTCACTCTAACTGAAATAAATGACATCTAATTAAACTAGTTACAATCCCTACCTATAAAAATGGCTGACACTGAGTTCGGTTGGTTCACAAACTACATTTAACCTACTATACCACCAGAAACAAGAACAAGAAAGGGGTGTCCAAAAACTCACGAAATGGAGAAGCTCTCACTCAGCCCTCTATTCAACAACAAGGGTTGTACAAAATCATCTCTGGCTCTCTGGAACGGTATCATCCTCATCAGGATTCCCATCTGGACTCCTCCAAAGACCAGGGTTCGATCTGTCCCTGTCGACAACTTCGTGGATGTAGTGAATATGCCTGGAAATGGCATCCTGGGTTCCTTCCTTCTCGTTCGCTGTTCTGGAAGTTCCATCATCATGCTGGTTCCCGTAGAAACTTCACCCTCATACCGTGATGGTATTAGCCCATGATGACTGTCTCAAACATGGTGTAGAATAGTCTGATCACGAGGGTAGTGAAATAAGTTGCGTAATTCATTCTTTCACTTTCAAAAATACAATGTTCGTCGTAAATGTTATAGGCTTTAATTGTAGTAGATGACACAGCCTTTATTTCGTCGATGTGAATTAACATGTGAGCTAACACTGTTTTATGATTCTTCACGTGTTAGTGACGCTACTTTTATATCACGTAGCATCCGTGAATTATGCGTCGTTTTTGAAATGAAATATTCACTTTGGCAATTTAAATATGTCATACAATCATAATCACACTTATTCAAGATAGTTGTAACACTTTTACCTGTATATTTTCCACTAGGCACCTGGCCCTCCACAAATACGTGGGTACAAAAATGTGGTGTTACGGCAATGTTATGCAATTCACTATACTTGCCAATTATTATTTCCCAATATTCTTCTGTGGCTCACTGTGCTTAAACAACAGCGAATTGTAGTATTCTCGTGATCGATGGCACCTGATAATCACTTTCAACGCTCAACAGCGGATGTTCTCTACGTCTTATAGGACAAATACAATTCCACGCCTACACAGGGCGGATTCTCCAGACGTAGTGCAAGGCACTGAGTTCCTCTAGGAAGTAGGTCGTCAAAACGAAGTCGTTGAGCGACTACTTACGTTCCTGTTTGCGTATCAGCAAGGGTATTACCTTACCTTAAGCGAAAATAACATTCTCCAAAATGTTTTAATAATGCAGCATGACGAAATGGTATATTCTGAGTCTTGTGGAAAGATAAAATTAATTAATAAGACCTCACATAAATAATTAGCAGATTTCACCAAAGTCAAAAGTGCGATTCACCGCTACTTCAAAGAGTATAGCGTGATCTCTCAGCTCCACGTGGCTTTCTGGGTGTGTTCAAAGGTACACCATCCCATCATAAATGTTCTGTTATAAAAAATATCACATGAACCATAGCTCAGCGGGTTCAATACCTTGCTTGCATTAGTCATAAGATTACCAAACACCATACAGCACGCAGGCGCCATGTTGAATAATAAAGTCATTAATATCTACAATCCACTAATTATTACAGTTATAATAACGAAACGCAGCAAATATGTAGTCTCAGATAAAAGACTTTCGCTGAAGAAGGCACATGATAAATGATTCCACATTCAAGATGGTGGAAGGGCGTATTTTTCCAATGCTTCAATCAATTCCTCTGGATGGAAAAGCGGAATAATGACGAAATTTAGTACACTGGAAATTTAAATAGGTTACAGCACTTAACATACATCACAAGAACATTCAATTTTATTATACCGTACTCCTTGATAAGGACAAAGAGTTATACCCATACATTTAAGAGAAAGCCGGCTATATGTTCTTTACTGAACATAATTTTGTTTTGCTATCTGATGGTTAATGTTATGAGCTTTGCACCGCACTTCTCAATCTACAAAACCACCTCGGGGTCGATTCCTTTCTCTGGCAAGAAATTCAATTCCGCTCTGAGGGCTATAACGGGGTATACTTAGCCTCGTGAGGCAAGACTGGTAAGAGGTGCGTTCGATTCCTACCTTGGCTAACCTAGAAGTAGTTTTCCGTAGTTTCATATTTCTAGTTTAGGCAAATGCCGGGATGGTTACTACAGCCGCCTCCATCCCAAACCTTGCCTCAGTTACAAATACACACACTAATACAGACTCGACAATAACACAGGTTATCCGACAGATTTTACACATACACACACCCCCAACTGAAGGGGACTGAAATGATCACGATATCCAAGAACCTAAATGAAATATCAACATCACCTGAATCTGTAACCACTGCCACAGTATCTCCAAATCAGAAAGGGCCGTAAACACATAAGAGAAACGTCATTTTAAAAACTAAGCCTTGAGGTAAAATGTGTGCGAGGGATGCCCTAGATAAAACCAAGATCCAGATTGTGCTGATTAAATTCTTCCTGAAATATCATGAAAGTGTATCTTCCAAATAACAAGCTTTTATGGCTAGAGAGCTCAGAAATCATATAAAGGGCGCCCGTAGAACTGGATTATTGCGAATATAGAACCATCTGAATGACATTACAGCGGCTTTGTAAAAGCACGTTTGTTCCCAGCGTTTCCACAATATCGCAAGGTTCTATATTTACAGATGCAAAGTAATAAAAGCATGGGTTGTGCTACCTACAGAGCTCGCTCTTTTAATCCATCTCTCGGTGCTACTTCATCATCAGCAAGCACCAGATATGAACCGTCTCCCAAATGTCCAAAGCGCTATATAAAAGACGAAGAACGTTCCCCGAGAAACGTCGATCGATGAAATAATCAAATACAAGCAAATAACTTCACAAGGCCCTTTGAAGTAAATGAACTTGTAGTAAAAGAGGGGTTGAAGATATTCCTTATGGAAGAAAAACTCACGGATTAGGCTATAACGTATTGCTAAGCACCTTCTCTTCACACTTGCCTGAATGCATGGGTGAGGGTGAGCATTTATTCAACTGTATGCATTGGAACAGGGATCTAAACAGAGTAAATAATTTGATTTCTATTAATATTGACAAAAACATTCATGATTTCACGATTAGAACCTGGTTCTAGTCGAGTTTCCGCTACAGGCGTGGTAAAATTATTTCAATGCTTTATATTAGTTTTAAGACACTCTAGATGTCTCAACTTGGTGCTTATCTATTTTCATACCAGTAAGCACTTACATTAATTTAGAAAATCTATTGAAATATTTGGTACAATTTGGGGTATATTTACACTACAAATGTAAGTAAGAATTCAAAACAACTGAATTCAGTAATAATTATCACATTGCGTTATTGATGTAATTTTTGTTATTGAATCTTTTAGGGGCTTTGCGACATCGTGGTCATGTAGCCCCGCGTACTTGTGTGTGTGTGTGTGTGTGTGTGTAGGATTTGTCTGATAACCTGTGCCACTGTGATGTCTGTCCTAGTGTTTGTGTTTGTAATTGTAGGAGGATTTTGGGAAGGAGGCGGCCGTGGCCTTAAGATAGGAATCATCCCGGCATTTGCCTGGAGTAGAAGTGGGAAACCACGGAAAATGACTTCCAGGATGACTGAGATAGGAATCGAATCTGTCTCTTCTCAGTTTTGCCTCACAAGGCTGTGTGTACCCCGTTCCAGCTCTCAGACCAGAATTGAATTTCTTGGCTGAGCCGGGAATCGAACCCGAGCTCCGCGGTGACAGCCAAGAATACTAGCCACTAGATGTAGCCTAATTTCATTATACTGTACAATGTTTGGTGCATATAATTATGGAATTAGTGACATATTTTATGTGCTTGTATCATCGTTGGCAGTGGCAAACTTTACTATCGTTGTTTGCCTCCATTAAGCGAAATACTGTAGTAGGCAAATGACTCTGTCTACAACTGGCTTCTAATGGATTGGTATGCAGATACCGGCCATTTTATGGAGTGCTTTAGGCAGTTACCGGCCATTTTCTGGAGTGCTTTAGCAAGCATTTCAATTGGCAACATTGACGCCGCTCATATTTTCGTGATCTTAAGTCTGTGGATTTACTGTATATAAATGCAGTCGACAAGTGATGCGGCCGTAGTGACTTCTCTATATAATAGAGGTTTTATTGTGGTTAATTATTTTGACAGTGAACTTTGCACCTCTTTTGTAGAAACTTTTAGTCTCAATGAGTTATCCAGGAAGGATTAGGAAATCAATCACTATCTTTTAACTGGGTGGGTTGTGAAATCTACGTGATCAATTCCATTTCTTCAACTCGTTTTGTCCCTTTTATGTTTTATTTGATCCTCTTCAAGCTTCTCTGGCAGAATTAAGAAGTATTTTTTCCTCAATATGTTATGGAGTAAACACGTTTATTATTAGGCAAAAAACAGAATTTTTAAAAATCAAGAGCTGTTGATTTCAAACGTTTCAGCACACATCCTAAACCAGCTCTTATGATTGGCTTGTTTCAATGCAGATCCTAATTGTATCACCAGTTAGTGTCATTGCCTTCCTGTTTTCTTTTTACTGGTCAACAGGCAATACGGTGTTTGGCTTGTAGGGGAGATTGCGTGACAAACCAAGTAAGTTCAGTTTTCAACCGTGATAGCAAGAAGAGGGAGTGAGATCGCTCAGCTAGTAGACATTAAGACGGGTCCAGACTTGTTGCGTATCCCAGCATCGTATCTTCGTTGCGTATCATCCGGAGATACAATACAATGCAACGCGAGAATTTTCTTCCACCGTATCATCCATACGTATCCGTATCCGAACCCGTACCAAAGCAATTAAACGGGAAGAAAAGAACTGAATCTGCCAATTTCACGCCAGCTTTCAGTCAACGATGACTAAAAACTTGAAGGTAGCAGTGGCCGCGTACATCTATCTCCACTATACTATAAAGAAAAGAAATAAGAAATCACGACGTTTGTAGATATCACAGATCCATGCCAGTGGGGAAGTTTGTTTCTTCATCTTCGTTCTCTCTCTCCTTAGTGGAGTCAGCAAGTATTCCAATTTCCTTTTACAGTCCTCAACTGATTTGTTCATTTCCTTTCCTACCTCCTCCCATGCGACATGTATTTTAATTTTAAATGTTCTGTGTTTTGAGGGTTCCATATCACCTCCCTCTTATTGCACTCATCAATTAGCTATATCACGCATTCCTAACTCCATTCCATTCATGGGCGCCCGCAGGGGAGGCAAGGAGGGGCCGTGCCCTCCTTCCCTGGAATCCCGAGAATATTAATTTCGATGTTTCATTGTTTATTTCATCCCGAGAATATTTCGGTTGTTCATTGTCACACTAGTTTATTTCATAAATTGAAGTTACTGATAGTTAACTGATTTAGATGTAGGGATAATTCCACAGTTTTTTTTAACTTAGTAATTTGGGATTATTTGAAAATATCTCCAGTTATTTAGAAAATCGGCGAGTTGGTTTTACATTACCATTTTAATGAACTGCTTATTTTTTATGTATTTTTGTCTATACATGGTGATACAACTACGTTTTACCTGTTTTTAAGAAATGAACATTATGTCAATGATTCACAAAGAGTTAGCACGTTGGTGCTAGGGTTGTTAATTCTTCACAAAATCTCTGAACTAAAAAAAAACTATTCATCTCTTTCTGCCATAAAGATAATATACCCAACGGTTTCAGAGCAGCCAAATTATGAATACAGTAGAACCCCGGTAATCCGAGTCCCGGCAGTCCGAGCCTCCGTTTAATCCAAGGTGGATGACAGTGAGACGCATAGCTTACCCAAGATCTTTGGTGGATATGCGCGCATGCGTTGTTTACAATTCTGCCCGCTATCGCCCTTCCGCCAACTAGACAGTGTCTGCTCAGACTGTACCTACTTTTAGTAAATATGTACATATTGGCATTTCTTTTGTAGAATATTGTTTTTATTTCTGAAACAAAGCCTAATTGAAACACATTATACGATAACTGATGAAATAATGCCGTTTACTGTAAGAATATTTAAACACAAGTTTCGTGTGCATCTAATTTTAAATTAAAGGCCTTAAAATTTCGTAACTTTGTGTAATCCGAGATTTCCCAAATTCGAGCTCCTCTTGGTCCCAATTACCTCGGACTACCGAGGGTCTACTGTATCACGATGCAAGTAAGAAATAAAACGAAAATTGCGGGGCGGGGGCGGTGACAGTGACAGGTAGGTAATGAAAAGAAAAATATAACTTGCCCCACCCACCTGGAAAAATCCTGCGGGCGCCCATGAATCCATTACGAATATAAACACTGAAATGACGCTCTCTGGCGATGATTGTGCACTCTACTATCTGTCCTTCGTCTGAAACTGAGTAGCAAACGTGAGATGCAAAGCATGCGCGTCCAGACTAGCACGTCTGCACTGTGTGTCGTACCTTTAATGCGACGGCAATAGACCGCCATGTGTGCGAACAAGTCATTGCGTATCATCGTATCAACATTATGCAACGGATTGATGACCCGGGGTACCGTACACACTGACACGCAACGGAGATACGCAACTAGTCTGGAGTCGCCTATACTTGACACTGCGCGGCGGTGACATTGCTATACGCTAGGACAGGACAAAGTAGCAACTAATTTGGCTCGGTATCGCTTGCTTGTGTTTAGTATCGTTTGATAGCACTCTCAAGGCCAGGTCCCCGGGCTGGACAAGATTCCAACAACTCGATAATGCCGGTATTGCTCATTCTCACCTTTGTAAATATCGCAGTATGGCTGACACGGACACATAGGAACATCTGTGTGCATACAAACATTTACAACACAAGAAGAAACAACAATCTTATCCCGAAATATAAGCAGTACCTTATTCTTACGTCAGACGACTGCAGAATATTTTAAATGCGAACCAGTGGCGGCTTTTTCTTTGAAGAATTAAGAACCCTAGCACCAACTTGCTAACTCTTTGTCTTTCTATCGTTGTACAATCCTTGTATTCTGTATGGCCCACAAAGGGTGAATAGCTAAGGCATTGGACTGCCATTCAAAACGACAGAGGTTTGATTTTCTTTAAGGTAGATATTTGAGAAATTGTATTTGTTTCATCTTACGATATATGATCAACCTCCTAAACAATTTCTTCGTTCATCTGCCCATCCCTATCCTTATTCGAAATCTTTATTGAGAATACTGGTGTGTGTAAAACGAGTCTTCCTTTTACGGAAATAGTACAAGAGGAACTAGCAGGTGAAAGGGAACATTCACCTGGAATTATTTTGTATTTAAAGAGGGGGACGTGACGAATGCTGTGACAGAGTCAAGGTCTTTCCTATTTCCCCTTTATTGATGCGACGAAAATACTGTTGGAATACGGATACAATAGGGAGAAGAAATGCATAAATACGGTACTTACACTTCTCGTATGGTCTGTTTGTACACCTGCAGACAGCCATATTTGAGGACCCTTACGCCTGCGTGTACAACTGTCCTGCAACACAAAGACATCACACTTTCAGTACTATTGTTTGTTGCTGTTCTTAAGTAGTACAATACATAAGAATTCTACCAACATCAGTAGCTACGCTGGCTAACTAAAGCGCAGCGTTAGGTCATGGGGCCAAGCTCTCTGCTGACTCGGTAGACGCGTCGGCCATCCTTGAAATGGTTTTCCGTGGTTTCCCCGTTTTCAACGCCAGGCAAATGCTGGGACGGTACCTTCTGACAGGCCACGGCTGCTTCCTTCCACATCGTAGCCCTATTTCATTCATCTTCATCCATTCCATCTCTCATCCCGACGCGCAGGTCGCCCACGGGCGTCAACTAGAAAGACCTGCACTCGGCCTCTCAGGAGGTCACACGGCAAAAATAAAGAAGTATTTCTTTTATTTGCCTATTTGTGGTCTTTGATACATAATAATTATACAGTGCAGTTAGTGTGTCTGCAGGGAACTTGACTCCTCGTTGGGCTAACTGTTAAGCACCATGTTTGCTGAATAGATCAGCCATATTTCTGTCGACAAAATCCCGAACATCCTCAATTTCCATAACATAATAATACTGGCTAACATGTCTCAATAACTAAGACTAGATATTAATGACCAACTGATAAGGCTCTTGCCGTCTATTGTACCCAAGGTTGCATTTGAAGTCACTATGCAAGAAACTGGTGTCAATAAATTTGTTTCCATCTTAAAGTTCTTATCCAGGGCAAAATTCCAGCACCCCATAGTCTCTAAAGCCACAGCAGTTAAAGAAGACGTTAACCCAATGACATTATTAACATTATCATTAAATATTAACACAGCGAGACTTCAGTAATATACTCCTCTCCAAAATCTCCTATCTTACATGGAACGTCAAAATTGCCGTCTTTCGTGGTCTTGGGGTAGGCTACTTATTCTAACTCTAGATCCAAAGGACCTGGATTCGATTCCCGGCTCAACCTAACAAATTAATCCTGGTCTGAGGATAGGAACTGGGTACATTCAGACTCGTGAGGTAAAAACTGTGAAGAGATGGGTTCAAAATCCTCCTCAAAACGCGTAGATGTGGCTTTACGTGATTACCCACTTCTACTCCGGGCAAATGGCAGGATAGTTCCTGTCTTTCAAATCAACCCTCAGTTACAAATACACACACTTCTACAGCCATCTCAATAACATAGGTTACCATACATATTTCACACTCACTCAAGTACACAGGGCTGCATGACCGAGATGTCACAAATCTCTAAATGAATCAACAACAACGTCAATATTCAGGCTTTAACAAATACTAATGAGTTGACCCCGTTCCAGTCCTCAGACCAGAATTACATTTCATGAAGTAGGCTACACGATGTTGTATTGAGATAAACCTGGATGGAACAACTGTGTTGCCCTTGTGGACGAGGCTATTCTCTACTCGGTCTCGTTTGTCTATAAAAATAGTTTCTAAATTTTGCATAATTATAAACGATTTAGTCGCCTTCGTAGCGTAGCATGATTAGCCGCCGTCCCGGAGGTCCTCGGTTCGATTCTCGGCTCTGCCACGAAATTTGAAAAGTGGTACGAGGACTGGAACGGGGTCTACTCAGCCTCGGGTGGCCCAAATGAGTGGAGGGGGTTCGATTCCCACCTCGGGCAAATGCCGGGATGGTACCTACCTAAGGCCATGGCTGCCTCCTTCCCACTTCCTTGCCAAACCCTCCCAATCTTCCCATTCCTTCATCAGACCCCTGTTCGCTTTGCAGGTGAGGCCGCATGGGCGTCGTGCTGGTCACACACCCCAGTTGTATCACCGACCCATAGTCTCAAGCTCCAGGACACCGCCCTCAGTGGCGGTAGAGATGGGATCCCTCGCTTAGTCCGTGGGAAAAACCGTTCCTGGAGGATAAAATAATAGAGAAAAAAAAACAGTGCCCTCGGTCTGTTGTAGAGCATTTAGTAAAGGCTGGGAGGCAAGTACGGCGGGTCAAGTATACATAGTTAGAATATAAATGTAAGAAAAGGGTAAATACATTAGAATCACTATGTTTAAAAAACCCATTCAGAACGAATCCAAAATGATGAACAGTGTTATCCCGCAGTACTCAAGCTTAAAGTTGTTAGGGGTAACAAATCGGACACCCTAAATGGAACGTGCAAAAGTGAAGAGGCAAGATGTAAGGCCTCCAAAGTTCTGGGTTTCTTGTGCAGAAATCTGAGATGTTGTAAACCCAAAGCCTATCTATGCATGGCCCATCCGGTGTTGATGTACGGCTTACCTGCTTGGCTTCCAACTACAATGGAAAACTCCTTGTCCTCTCTGTTTGTTGATTGTTGTTAATTCATTTGAGGGGCTTGGAACATCTTGGTCATCAGTCCCGGAAAACTTGAATAACTTGCAGTGTGTACAGCGTCGCGCAGAGAAGGTAATCGCTCGTCGTTCGCCTCGCCTTGGTCAAAATTGCCATTTATAGAGGGAACAGCCAAACAAACGGATGTGATTTTTCTCGCTGCGTATCTACTAGCATTTATTCCTGTCACCACGGAAGCCTGGGTTCGATTCTAGGCTCTGCCAAGAAATTCAATTCTGGTCTGAGGGCTGGAACGGGGTACACTCAACTTCGTGAGAATAAAACTGTGAAGAGGCAGGTTCGATTCCAACCTCAGTCATTATAGCTTGTGAATTACGTGTGAGTAATGGTATTATGCACGTGTATACAATTTAGAACAACACAATATAAGACATAAAAAAGTATTTAAAAAATAAAAATGCAGAGCATGCACTAGAATTCTATTTGTATATGACCACTTATCTCGGTAGAATGTCGCCGTTGAGCAGTTACCGGTACCTTGTTGCCTGTCTCCTCTTCAAGAGTGTTCTTTACATTATATAAAGTGTACCCACCCGATCATTGGACAAATTCGTGTTGACCGACTGAAGAGTTACAAATAACAGTCTAAAAACATTTCAATTATTATCCGAAACCCCCTCCCGTGCCCTCTTTGTTTCAGTTAACAAAGGTGTTACTGTATTGTCGACTATTGTGGGGTAAATGCACCCTAAATGTAGTGTACCAAGCACATAAAGGACTTTATACAGTATATTCAGGTAGAACAAATTAATATCGGACTATTGACACACATGGAGTGTCTTTAAGGTGATGACAGAATTATGCTGAAATGCAATAGATTCACAGCTACAACTCTGCAGATCCCTCGGTATCGTACATTGAAATGTAATAAATAATTTGTGGTAAATTCCTCGAAAATATACAACACTTTAAGACTGGGTGAAGTATGGCAGAGGAGAGTCAAGGTTCAGAAATCGCATATTCACTCCTATTACAGTATGTGTGTAATTATTAAACCATTTAAAGGCCTACGTTTATATGATAAAATTGTAGCATAATAGTATTACTTCATATACAGTAGGCTAAAACGGTGTTGTAAATATTTCTTTCTACAGGTATATTTAAAACTATGTATAAAATGTATTTATTTATTTATTTATTTAGCGTATGGCTTTTAGAGTCGGGAGTGTCCGAGGACATGTTCGGCTCGCCAGACGCTGTTACTCATCCATGGGGTGAGCTACAAGTTCCGTTCAATTTCAAGTAGTTCCAACTTTCGCTACCAGATGTCACTGTCACCTAGTGGTGAACGTTGGAACTTTGATGGAGCGTTTCAACGAAATCTAACCTAGAAATTTAGCTTCACACAAGTCTAGTTAATGGAAGGATCTTTTACATGCCATAAATCTATGATATGGGACCGCCGGCTTTACTTCCCCTCCGATGGAAGGCATACTGAAGGATTTTAACGCTCTTTACAAATCCGACGACTTCGGCCGGTTTTGAACCCGCAATCTTGGGCACAGCAGTTCAATTTGCTACCAACTACGCCACCGAAGCATGTATACTGTGGTAGTGGCAGTTAGTTGCAGCTAAAGGGACTCTTAGTCCTACTTGTAATTAACATAAGATAAATAAATCAATTTCAATTTCAACAATTTCACCACGTCTCTGTATCACCCGTGAGTTAACTACTTCCCCTCTTAGCTGTCAATGTGTTATAAAATACCTCCACTTACACACGTAACGACATTGCAGTAACCTCATTTAAGACTTTGTCGTCGCCGTCAGATGCGTCGTTAACATCCATCCCCCACTCCCCACCCACCCACTCACAGGAATAACGCAGAAGTTGTTGCCGAGTTTTAACAGAGAAGTTTCAGACCGTGCAGCCCACTAGGAACACGAGATGTAAAGAGGAAAAGGTGACGAAGCAAGTAAAATATGACTCGCGATTTTAAGCCATCGGAATATAAAACCTCGTCCCAGACTGAAAGAAAAGCTGATTATTTGAAACACGAGTAGGCCCTATATGAAACGTAGGAAGAAATAAGTCCTAGGCAGAATATTATGTGAAGAAAGAACATTTCTACTCTAAATATATTTTCATGGCGTAAGAAATTTTGAATGATGGAAAGAGGCTGAGTGGCCTAATAAGCGGTCCAATTACCGAGGAAAAAGAGTGGGCATCACGTGACCTGTGAGCTGTGTATTCTTCTAGTATGCTAGTGTAGTGAAATAGATGGAGTTCAAGTGGAGCATTAGTCGCGGTCCACTGCATTCTGCAAGAAGTAAGTTAGGCTACTATAGTACTGTCCCCGTTTACCCGGATAGTAGGCTGTCAGATATCCGCCCCCTCAATCGGATTGCCAATAATCCACCGCACCGGCTCAGCTACACCAATGAAAATGGCACTGACAGATACTACCGAGATTTGAGCACAGAAGTTAACAAGGAATTATTGTGGAACACACCAAAATAGACGGGGGTCCATACTTACCTTTACTTACCTCTTAAAAATATCTCGGGGATTGGGTTGACAACAGGATCTCTAAAGTATGCTCCCACAATAACCTTGACCATGACATTCCTCGGATATGAATCCGGGTAGTTTTTCCCACTATCTCGATAGTTCCACTCAGGTTCCATATTCCTCTCGTCATCTTCCTCCCTGAATCTGGATATACGTTCTTCAGGAGTCACGTCTCTCTCTTCTGGATCTAGGTTATATCTTCTGGCATAATTCCTATTGGTTTCGCAAGCCAAGCCTACTGTATCCTTGTCAGTAATCTCCGTTATGACTTTCTTGATTAACTCTTCTTTGTAGGTCTCCATCAAACTAGCTTCTCCTAGCTTCAAACTTTGCAGTTTACTCGTCGTTTCATTCACATCAGAGACAACTTTATGAATCTGTTCCTCTAATGCAGATTTTAATGCTTGCACATCCTGACCTAATTGTGTTCTATCTTCTACTTGTCTCTCGGATAGCGAATCCATCCTGACACTTAAATCTTTCCTAATCTGTACTACTTCATTGTTAATATCTATTTGAGTACTGGCAAGTTTTCTATCAATACGTTCTTGAATTTGGGTTACATGTTCCCCACTTGACCTATTCCACTCGTCTTTCCATACTGCTACATTTGCCGTTAACATTTCTGCTATGTCTACTTCGATATCTTCTTTAAGTAATCTATTATGGTCTAATACCTGGGTTCTCATGACCTCTACATCAAACTTTAAACCTGCTAAAGATGCTGTCGTTCTAACCGACTCATCAACTAGCCTAGTCGTTAATGCACTTATATTACGTGTACAAAGTGTTTTCGAATTTTCTATTTCTTCCCTGACTTTATTTACATCAGTTTGGACTTTAGCAATATCTACGAAAACTGTGTTGACCTCTACTTGAATTTTATTTATGTCACTTTGCATCTCATTTACATCCGAATGAATGTTATTAATATCAACCTGAACATTGGACACATCAGTTCTAACATTTTGGATTCCTCTTTGGACTTCCTCAACCTTGTCCTGGACAGTCGCAACATCATTTTTAACAACAACTACTTCTGCCCTAGCACAAGAAATATCACTTCGGACATTAGCAACATCTAAATTCAACATTGTAAGATCTTTATGCACATTAGACACATCTATTTTAACCTCTGAAACATTTTTATGCACATTAGATAAATCTTTTTGGACATTGGACACGTCTGAGCGCATGTCAGTTACAGCATTCTCGATTCCTTGGGTATTAATCTGTAAACGCGACATATTATCCTCTAAGTTAACAGAACTGGTCTGAAGAACTTTCATGCTCTCCTCCATTCGACTAGTATTCCTAGCTTCCATCTCCTTCATGCTTTCACTCATGCTAACTTTCAAATTAGCAGACAAATTACTAGCATTCTCCTCCATCATCTGCTTCATACTGCTGTTCATGTTAGCAGACATCTCCTCTAACATCATCCTCAAACTTTCGTCTGCCATTACAATATTATTCAAAAATATAAACTGCTGTAGGGACATACATCAATAGAGCAAAATAACAACATCTGAGCAACACTTTTCACCATATATAAATTTGATCAATTTTCTGTCTTAAATCTAACTTATAATTACCTTATAATTAACCTTCGAAGACACTTCATGTTGAAACAAACTCAAGCACATGTTCAAATTTCCCTGGCCCATTTTAAAATATCCTAACACAAATAATTTACATTTATAATCCAAATAATTTAATTTTATCTTTAATATGACTAAAATGTCATAAGCCGGTCAAATAAAATAAGATTCCAGATCATAGGCGATTTTTCTAAGTTTCCAGCCCATTTAACCTTTCTCAAGTTGTATAAGATCTGATCTTTTCTGAGTGTAATTTTCCTACTACAATACAACATTTAATTCCTATATAATCACACTCTTAAATTCTACAATTGGCCTAGACATCTAACAAAGAATCAACCTCTTTATTTGAGTCTAATCGATCCACACGTTTTAGGTTTGCCAATCCTACTGGCGTTCAACCTGGTGATCCACTTATGTTGAATCATCCCCACGTTTTAGGGTCGCCAATCCTTCTGTCCCCGTTTACCCGGATAGTAGGCTGTCAGATATCCGCCCCCTCAATCGGATTGCCAATAATCCACTGCACCGGCTCAGCTACACCAATGAAAATGGCACTGACAGATACTACCGAGATTTGAGCACAGAAGTTAACAAGGAATTATTGTGGAACACACCAAAATAGACGGGGGTCCATACTTACCTTTACTTACCTCTTAAAAATATCTCGGGGATTGGGTTGACAACAGGATCTCTAAAGTATGCTCCCACAATAACCTTGACCATGACATTTAAAAATGAACCAAAACGAAGGCAAGAACTTTGAACTGTACAAAAGCTTTATTTCAAATAAAGGGTATGACTTTAACAAACTCAACAAAATATATGTGGCTATCAGTAGCCCATGTCAATCTGACTATGTCCTCCTATAGGACTTGCAAAGTTAGCATACAACATGTTAGCTCCCACGAGCTCAAAATAACGTAACATTCATAGCACACTTGGATTGGAAAAAGGAAGTCAGGACGAGACACATTTATAGAGCATTTGTTTTCTTTTAATAAACATGACACTTGTATTTATAGGCGCAAGGCCACAATGCAGACGACCTCGTCCGCTGATAACCAGTTGTCTGGCCAGCTGTCATCTACCCTTCAAACCTGACGCACACCTGTCAAATGGGCTCACTTGTCAAGCCACGTTGCGTAAGAATCCAGCACTCTCTCAAAAGTTTTAAATGTCCGCAAGACATCACAAATATTGTTACGCAAATCTTTCAAATGCTTTACTCACATACCACTGGATTATTCTGACAATCCCTAAACTTGTTAAATTATCATTCAAATGTTTAATAAGCATTGTTTAGAGTATAAAACAAACTCTTAAATGTTTATAACAAAAACTCATAAATGTTTATAACAATTATAAATTGTTTATAATATAGTTAAAGACAAAAAGAATTTTAAACACGCCTCTAACATTACTTTCGTTCCACATTATTGTCAAAGATATTTACATCATTATTTACAATATTAACATTTAAATTATTCAAATTATTAATTTGAGAAATACATTAACCACATGTTCATCCGGTTGGTAATTTCATAATCGTGTCAATATAATCGACCAATGAAGGTTAGTTATACATATTAATGTCACATTCTGGTTTAATAAATGTTTAATAATTATTATAATTATTTGTGACGGTAATCTTCATTCAAAATCTTATCTCAAATTCTTTCAATACACTTGTTAATTATAACAGTATATTCACTTGATTAATTTTCAAAGGACAAATACAATACACTCCAGCGGTAAATACGTCGCTTATAAGAAAATGCACAAAACTGCATTAAAATAGGCCCAAAATTCATCATATATTAATACACACATCAAAAAAAGTTTTGCATCACCTCAGTTCCAAGAGTTCCGGAACCGTTAAATACAAAGGGAATAGAGATCAACACAAACAACATTTCAGCTCGTTTTATTGCTCATGAGACCCACACATTGCATGTTGTACCATCATACAGCTAGACTTTCAGCATTTGTGGTCCAGATTGCAGTACACACCACTACCTCTAATACCCAGTAGCACGTCCTCTTGCATTGATGCATGCCTGTATTCGCCGTGGCATACTATCCACAAGTTCATCAAGACACTGTTGGTCCAAATTGTCCCACTCCTCAACGACAATTCGGCGTAAATCTCTCAGAGTGGTTGGTGGGTCAAGACGTCCATAAACAGCCCTTTTCAACATATCCCAGGCATGTTCGATAGGGTTCATGTCTGGCGAACATGCTGGCCACTGTAGTCGAGCGATGTCGTTATCTTGAAGGAACGCATTCACAAGATGTGCACGATGAGGTCGAGAATTGTCGTCCATGAAGACAAATGCCTCTCCAATATTCTGCCGATATGGTTGCACTATGGGTCGGAGGATGTCATTCAGGTATCGTAAAGCCGTTTCGGAGCCTTCCATGACCACCAGTGGCGTACGTCGGCCCCACATAATGCCACCCCAAAACATCAGGGAACCACCACCTTGCTGCACTCGCTGGACAGTGTGTCTAAGACGTTCAGCCTGACCAGGGTGCCTCCAAACACGTCTCCGACGATTGTCTGGTTGAAGGCATATGCGACACTCATCGGTGAAGAGAACGTGATGCCAATTCCGTGGGGTCCATTCAGCATGTTGTTGGGCCCATCTGTACCGCGCTGCATGGTGTCGGGGTTGCAAAGCTGGACCTCGCCATGGACGTCGGGAGTGAAGTTGCGCATCATGCAGCCTATTGCGCACAGTTTGAGTTGAAACACGACGTCCTGTGGCTGAACGAAACGCATTATTCAACATGGTGGCATTGCTGTCAGGGTTCCTCCGAGCGGCAATCCGTAAGTAGCGGTCATCCACTACAGTAGTAGCCCTTGGGCGGCCTGAGCGAGGCCTGTCATCGACAGTTCCTGTATCTCTGTACCTCCTCCATGTCCGAACAACATCGCTTTGGTTCACTCTGAGACGCCTGGAAACTTCCCTTGTTGAGAGCCCTTCTTGACACAAAGTAACAATGCGGACGCGATCGAACTGCGGTATTGACCTTCTAGGCATGGTAGAACTACAGACAACATGAGCAGCGTACCTTCGTCCTGGTGGAATGACTGGAACTGATCGGCTGTCGTACCCCCTCCGTCTAATAGGCCCTGCTCATGCATGGTTGGTTACATCTTTGAGCAGTTTTAGTGACATCTATGAACAGTCAAAGGGACTGTATCTTGGATACAATATACACAGTCAACGTCTATATGCCGGAGATCTGGGAACCGAGGTGATGCAAAACTTTTTTTGATGTGTGTATATACGGCATCAAAATCTTCCACAGAATTTACAAAAACCTCCACTAACAAATTCTTTAACATCATTAATTACTGTGGGAACCTCCTTCATTTACTCAAGGGCATCATACATCAGCGACTTTCAACATGTCCGCTGCACTGGCGATTATACATTCATAGTTCCACTTCAAAAATTCTTATAATCATTAATAGTTTCAAAACTGTTGTCATTTAACCTTCGTGGATTTCATTCATGAATCGAAATGAAGTAAAAATTTGCCAATCACAAACAAATTTAATAGTGAATACGCTTATATACGCCTCTCTGGTCTATCAAAATTTAAGATTATCATCTTCAAAGTATTGTAGTATAAAAATACTATCATCAAACAAATTGCGACTAAACTGCAAAATAGTCGAATAGAATCCAATTAGACTGTGGAATGCAAACATTATTATTCAACTCTCTAATTGAGAAAAAAAACTCCTAACAAAAGTTCAAGACTTTAATGCATTCAATAATTCATAATTAAAGTTCATCTTTCACAAAATTGTCTATGATGCAATGGTCGTTCATAACTGACGATAAATGTCTGTGTTGCAATCAATTTCAAATAACGACTAGTATTTCCAAGATCGTCGACAACGCAAGAGATTTTAACGCTCTAAAATCATTTAAATGTTCTTCCTTCTTGATGATGACAGAAAATTGGTCAAAGTAATTAAACTGGGGTAGAAATTACTTTAATGAAGAGACACGCTGTCTGAAGTTAAATCTGCCATGAAAATCATTAACTTATAGTCAAATCGGGACTACAAAAAATAAGCAAATTATTGAAATATCTAAATATCAGTCTCAACTGATCCAAAATCATTTAACTATGCCCATGGAATAACCATGTCTTAATAAATCGTCGAAAAAGGCATAACTCATAAAGGTGTACTGAGAATAGGAATCTCAAACAAGAAAATAGGGCAAAATACATGAGGACAGAAAATATGGGAAAATGGTTGCTCAGATATTGCTACAAAACTCAAATACAATAAACGTTCACGACTACCTTATCTGCCGATTGACGTTCCAGAGGAAAATTCCCCAAAGAAGACTGCTGATGGATCCATTTCACCAAGTTAAAGCTGAGCTCCATCCTCGAAACAGGAAACAGCACCCTCAGAGAATCGAACTGCTTCCTCCTCCGGAAATTGCACTGCTCCATGAAGACGAAAGACATCCTTCCGGCAAAATTCTTCTTTGTGAGTCGGGACTACCCTGACCTCTCTTGAAAAATCCCTGAAGATCTTGTAGAAAATCGCCATGAAGTTTTTGTAGTAATTTCCATTGAAATATTCATATTCAGTGAGTATGAAATCGTATCCATTGCTGTTTGATAGTATTCAGCGTTGAGCCACGAAACATGGGTGTAGATGGTTGTTCACCACATGTCCGCTTGTATGGAATGGCAATTAGCGAAGTTCCATGTTGCTATCTTACTCCAACAATGTATGTCCCAATCGCATTAAAGTCCTTTAGCCTTCCATCTTCTCCTCGGTTATGGTAATAGAAGAACAGACTGCCTTATTAAACTGCTCCATAATACTGTAGCGTTGTGTCACACAAGCAATCAGAAGTCTCCCTGTTATACTAGCAGTGTCAGCCGTAGCGTAGGATCTGACGCTATAACGTGCTTCTCAGGTGGCGAGAAAATCACTTTTGTCAGTCGTCTAAAAGGGCTAATATCTTCTAAAATAACTCCTTGAAATTGTTCAAATTTACTACACTGCTTAATGTAGCACTGCACAATAGGATTAGCTTATAGGCAACCGCTAACTGTTCATAGCCACTCTTGTAGACGCGTTATAATGTGCGTTTTAACTTCACCTAGTTTTACTCACAGTAAACTTGCACTGCTTGTCTGCTTGAATCACGTTTAATGCGGTGGCTTCACCACGCGTTATAAAGACGACTCTTTCTACTAATATCACTCGACGTCTCACCAAAACGACTATATAATCACTGAAGATCTGACGATTTGAGATATGCGATATCAGACGATTGAGACTCCTCTCTTCTGCGCAAGGCCTTTTATAAACTTCATAAGGGGCGTATCCATCCCTTCCATAGCGTGTTACTGCGTCATAGCTAGAAGTTCCAGCTTCGTCAATACTTGACGGATTTTCAAAATTCAAAAACAGGAAATAAATTTCACCAAAATTCCAGATCAATGCCTCTACTGCAAATGGATTTCCACAATTCTTCATTCCAAAAAGTATTAAAAATACCATAGTTTCAGCAATCTCCGTCTTCCTTCAAACAATCGTTGATTGGTTCGAGCCTCCCCTCCAATAGCATAATTTCTTCCTCAGCACAATTCCACGTTTCCTGCGACTGCGTCGTAAATCTCGGATCTTTCTCGAATAAATGCTGACGTCATTGAGAATCTCAGCTCAAGTAGCCTGCTGGTATAACGTCTGCGTCATCCGTGCTTACGTCATGACCATCCACGTCATAACTATGACAGCCTTAACTTTCTTCATAATTTCCAATATAGCCACCGTGGTCTCAACATAATTCAATTACGGGGGCAGTACCCATTCGGTAATATCCCTACATCCCTATTAACTGCATGGAGGTGAAAGTTTGTGGACTCAGGAAACCTTATTCATAGAGACAGTTGACATTCGTGGTATAATTTGGTCACAAGCCATATTTTAAACCCCTATGCATGAGTTTGGCGTTTCTGATTGGATCACAGTATTATTTATTCATTTATTTTCCATAGATCATACAAGAAGTATGGAAGGTCTAGTGAGAAAGGGCAAATGCTTCACTGGCACAACTTACATCTACGTTTCGTTTATGCAATATTTACATGATTTATAAAGATATTTACAATATTAATAATAAGGTAAATACTATGGTAAACATTACTGCTCACTCACTCTTTCACGTACGTAATTTCATAACATCAATCACTCAATTCATTCAGCAAGGCAAGCAATCACTCGTACTAGTACATTATGCAACGAGCCTATAATGGCAATAATTAAGACACGAGTATGTTTTTAAAACGAGCGAAGCGAGTTTTATAATTTCCATACGAGTGCCTTAATTATCATTATAGGCGAGTTGCATACGAGTGTTTATGTTCGACGATAATTATAACTTTATTTTAAGTTTTAACGTTGTACCCGTTCGTCCTGGGGATGCGATGACCCATCTGCTATAACATCGCATTCCTGGAGTTCCAGGACAGAGCGGAGTTAAATGAACCTCTAGTCAAATAAGGAATGTGTCGGAAATTCAGCTGAGTTATCGAAAAAGCAGTGGGTATCACGAGACAAAGTATCTCTAGGGTCGTTACGGGCTTAAGTTTAATAGAAATAATGCAAATATAAATGGGCGCCATCAACTGAATTCCTAGCAAACCACTTCCTTTCCGGATAAGCCTTACTCAAGACAAGGAAAGAAAAAGGAACATCACACCATCATCAGATCACAACTAAGATAAAAACAAATTTATTTTACTTTGGTAGTCAGACAGACATTTTAAATATAACTCCTACCTGAGAGTATGGTCGAATGCCAACGTTAAATTGTCATTGTCCAAAATCGAACCATCTCTTTTCTAATCCAAAAATTATTTCATCCACATAACAAGAAAAATCTCTAAAGTTCTCTTGGGTTCTCAGGATCACTGTAGCACTATGTCTTTCGTCACTGACATTTGTGAAACCTGAGACCTAATTTCTCTTTAATTTAACATGATAAATGTGGATTTGTAAAAAGTTATTAATCTGTCTAAACATACACATATTATAATCACATATATTAAATATCAAGTATTTTATGGCTTGCATGGCATAATTTGAATGTTGAACATGTTAGTCAAATGCTCCTAAACATTGAATAATTAATTTACACTATTTACATTGTCATTCATAATCACTTATCTGTGAATTCAGAAAATTCATGGCTCATTGGTCATCGTTATCGTCATCATCAAAATTAAACATTTCTCACATTAATTCTCACTTCAAAATTCTACATATTCCTGTCAGAATCATTAATTCATCACCATTACATCATTTAAATTCTCAACTCAAGTTGCAATTCCTTCAAATTATTTCTCAATTAAATTTATTTAATTCCATATAAATTAATTAATCATCAGCTCCTTTAATTAATTATCACCTTCTAATTCAGTTATTCATCATCATTACAATCGTCTATTAATTTATTTAAATCAGTTTATCTCTCCAATCTTTAATTCATCCATCTATTTAATTCATTGATTCATTTCAAAATTTAATTTATCAAATTATTTAAATTTCAATCTTCTGGTTATTTAGTTTTTCATTATTTCATCTAGTCATTCTGATTTTTATTTCATTAGGTCAGATCGTTAATATGCTTAAATCTCAGATTATTATTTCGTTAATTATTATTTTCAGTAAATCTTGTATTATCAACTTCATTTATTTGTTTAATTTCCTAACAAATTGTTTAATATGGTTTATAGAACGTTGTCTTACAGTTTTATTATTCCAAGTTATATCTCGTATTTAATTTATCATGCCAAAAAATATTATTGCCTCCACGACATCACGTTGGATCTAACTATCCACAACGACATTACATTTCCTCAATACTTCAAATATCACATTTGAATACAACAATTATTCCACAAAACTCCATAAATATTCAGCACATACAGCATGAATCTCAACAATTACGCTAGACTGGGTACGACGACCTCATGTCTGCTTCAAAATACATTATCAACGTTGCAACTATCACATGGCAACTTCCACAAAATGCCTATCACAAACTCCACTTAACCATGTTGCATGATCTACAAAAAATATATAACTGGCTTCAAATTATCAACGCACACAATCTCCAATAACTGTAATTACTCTGATCACATCTAGACAACTTCTTAAACAATTGGAAAAAATATATTACCTCAGTAATTTAAGATCTGCTTTCAAATAGCATAAATTCTCTTACAATTTTCATAACTCACATCACAGAAAAACACCAGTGTGCTATAATTTCTCATATCAAAATCTGCAATACTGATCTGCCTTAAAATAAATTTGACCATTAATGATTAATCTTACAAGATTCAATTACTTTAAATCCTTCTCAAAGGTATCAAACACAATTATAAAAATCATCAAAGCATCAGCTGTAACAGCTGTTAAACTGAAATTACTCTCAAAAGAGTATAGCAACAAAATATTGGATTGGCAAACAAGAATTACTAAACGTAATCCTGCTGACATTTATCTTTACTTTATTTAACAAAATTTCGACTGATATGTGACTAGTAGTTCCTTGTTTGATTCACTTACAATCTCGTGTACATCCGGATGATAAAAATGAGTCCCTCAATGGCGAGTAAGATGTGTAACCACCGTACAGTCGTATAAATACGAAAGACCTCGCCCCGTCGACTTGGATGATATTGCCCTGAACGATGGGTAAGATGAGTACCACCATACAATCGTATAAATACGAAAGACCCCATCTCGTAGACTATATGAGTGAATGTACCAGATAGGAATCAACAAGTTTCTAGTTGTCATATAAAAGCGATGTTCATTCACTAAAGTGAATAACTTTTTAATATCTCCAAACAATCCAATGGAAAAATATCCCTACTGATGAATAATACACACTCGCTAGTATGCAATGAACTGACGAAGTAATTTTTGATAATCAATTGCAGATCGCGAGTTCGAAATACTCGTTACACAAAAAAGCTATTCATGAAAAATATCCTAGCTGGAAAAATGTCTAAAAGACCAAACATCTGCTTAATAAAGCCAATCAATGGTTTGAATTTTGTATAATGATGCCTGCCAAATCATATGGTTACTCCATATTCTAGCAAATTCGAAGTATATAAAGTCAAACCATGTCTATATAATCGTATCACTCCTATTAGAAAAATATACATGTGTGCCCAGTATTCATGAAAATAATCGTATCAGGTAGTTATGACTCTTACAGTACCTTTTCAAAATCAGCTGTTATTAAATTTCCAAGATCGTCGATTTTCCCTACATAATGAATTTCTCGAAAGATCGGCGTGAATATCATTCCATCCATGAAATGACGATTGCCTTCGAAATCCCAAGTGAATCAGCTGGTAGACTCCTCTCGTCAGGAATCGAATCCATCGCTCTGCGGTGCCATCTTGTCTCTATCTGCGTCTACTCTGACATGTTGAACTTCGGATTACCCATAGCGGATATTGTCCAACTCCTCTCGAAAAAGTTCATGGAAACAGCGGACCCCCTACTCCTCTTCTAAGTTACGCCACTGTTCCATTAAATGTTCAGTTTGAGTATTGAAAGATCAATCTCTAACAACTGCTGAGTCTCACTTTCGTAAAAATAAAATTTTACATGAGAGTGTCCAAGTTTACTAAACACCCTGTAGTTGTCTGTATTTGGTAATTCATGAAACTGCATAAGAAATAAATCTCATTAATGCACGATCTAATGTTCATCAGTGCCTATGCTAACAACATTACGTTTGCTTGAAGTTGTTAAAGTAACTTTGAATGCGTTATGGAAAAGCATAGTCATAAAGTTATTCATAAAAGCTGTGTTCAAACTGCGTTGAAATGTAGCTTGTAATAAAATCACCAACTACTTGCAGTGCTGTTCTAACATATCCCGGCCGTCTGTGATAGCTTGCTCGGCAAGTCCGCCTGGATCAACGACCTGCTTGGCGTTCGCTGCTCGGCGATGCTGAAACTGTCGCCTACACTCTGCCGTGACAGTTTCGGTATGCTACGCGACCTTCACCGTGCGTCTGGCTTGCGCTATAGAGCTCGACCCTACTTGCTCGACTGACAGAGCTCCACTGAATGTGCTGGCACTGTCTTCTCTCTTATCTGCCTGGCGCAGACACGTGGTGTTGTCCCCCACCACTGTGCTCTCGCGTCACGATTTTAGTCTCGAACCCTCATCATCTCGGCTGTTCCGTTATAAAATAACTTAAGGGTTATCTGACTTCCTTACAATTATTTCCACTTATAATGCATGTTATATATCCTCTTCTAAGATGTTTAAATACCATATTCCATACATATCATAATAAAACTTCACATTTCTATCCATAATTCCATCTTCTTACAGATGTCAGTGCCTCCTTGATCCTAGACCTCCTACGTCATCTTGACATTCTTCTTGACTCGATCGGTGCGCTATCTTTTCCTAACTCTTCCCAAAACCTCAACTACGGCTTAATGTCTGCTGGCGTAGCCGATAGCCTAAACTAGGTATCGGGTACATCTCTCCCGTACATCTCCTTTTTTTATCAGGATTGAGAAAAAAAAATACACTCTCAGGCATTCTATATATAATACATGTACACGATAGCTCTACAATTCCCTTACTCAGCATGATGGTTCTTTCTGACTCTCAATAATGATGATTGACTTCCAATGATTAGCATCTTGATTCCGTGTTATTCTGATGTCTGTTTCTTCCTTCGCCACTCGTGCTTGCTCGATTGACATCTCTCACTGTCTCTTCGGGTGGTGCACTAGGCTGTCTATCTTCTTGCCTCGACCTCTCATGTCCACGATTATCTCGTCTGTCGTTAGGATCGTTTCTTCGGCCATCCTGCCTGTCGTTCCCATTATACTGTTGACCTTGGCTCCAGTTATTTCTGCCCCGATATCTATTGTTATATCGATTCCTGTCTTGATATCTGGAATTCTGGTTATAATTTCTACATCGGCTATCTCTTGCTTCTTGATCGTATGGCCTCTCATATGGTCCTCTATATCGATCATTTCCTCGAGCGTTACGGATGTTTCCTCTATTCCCTTCGTTCCGTCGGTTTTCCCAGGAATCTCTTCTGTCCGTTTGAGCTGCATTGTCTACGACTACCGCATTCACTTCTTGCGTGTTTCTATTGTCGATTCTGGTATTTCTAGGCGTAACTTGAGCGCTTGTATAGTCCAATCGCCGTAAAATGTCGTCATAATGCTCAAGTGTATTGGCTCCCGACGCTATTAGTGATCGCTGTACCTCAATCGGTAACTGTCTCGCTATAGCTTGCAAAAGCTCTTCTTCTGGCAATGGAGGAATCAGAAATTGTAATTTAGCCAGCTGTGACGTGAAATAATTGGCATAATGCGTCGGATGTGACGTAGAATAGCGCTTTGAGTACATTTCCGCTCTTACGTTAAGTTGATCCTCGGCACTCCAAAATCTCCTCAAGAAAGCTATGGCAAATTGCTCCATGTTCGCAAAATTGCTTCTGAACGCTCTAAACCAAGTAAGCGCAGACCCATCTAAGGCGCGTTCGACTATCCTTAGCTCTCTTTCTTTGGCTACCCTATGTTCCGCCATGTAGTCTCGAATATCTCGTAGAAATTCGACTGGTGTGACTCCTGTATTTCCCGAAAACTTTCTCGGCTTGTCATCCAGGTTTCTAATAATGGTGACTGGACCTGAGTATCGTTCGCTTGGACCCAACGTACTCCTATTCGAACTTGGATTATCCTGAGGGGTTGAACTGGCCCTTTCGAATGCCACATTCGGTTGTATTTGACGGTCTTCTCCCATGCTCGCTTCTTGATTAGTCATACTGCGGTCTATCGCTGTCTGATTTATCAATGTTTCCCCTGATGTTATATTCTGACTGGTGAAACTGTTAAACATGGATTCTAGTTTAGTTATCCTGTCTTCTGCTAATTTCTTGACCTGAGTCTTCAACTCATCTAACGATGTAACATCCTGCGTTTTGTTACTCTCGTCTAGATCGTTTTTCAACTTGTCAATTTTGCCTTCGCACGTATTCTTTACTAACGCGACTTGTTCCTTTAACAGATCAACATCTGTTCTAAATAGAGTTGAATCTATCTTCATCGCTTCCTTGTTCTCCGTAAACCTCGCTTCTAAGTTTGCCATACCTGCGATTAATTTTTCATCTAACCCTTCACGTTTCTCTTTTGCTTCGGCATCGACCTCACTATACCGTTCTTCCACAATTGCACCGACTCTATTTTTGAATAAAGCTAAGTTTTCATTAACCTTTTGCTCTATATCGTCGTCTATCTTCCTAATATCTTTCTGCAATTGATTTTCTAATGATTTTAAATTAGAATTGACCTCTCCTAAGACTTCCTCTTTAATGGTCCCAATTACTGTCTTTAAATCTTTAATCTCATTACCTAGATTCATTTCTAGACCTTTAATTTTAGTCTCGAAAGATACTTCGGTAGACCACTCTTGAATTTTGCCTACATCTGCCACTAAACCATCGATGTCGAATCTCAACTTCGATACATCTGATTTAATGTCTTTCTGTATGGACATAACGTCTGTTCTTAAAGTAAAAATATTTTCTTCTCCTCTACTTTCTAATTCAATAATATTTTTTCTTAATATTTGAACATTTTCCTCTCCTTTCATATTTACTGCAATTATGTCTAATTGTAAAGTCTTCAGCATTTCATTATTCTTTAAAGTTAAGCTATTCTCTAATCTAGTTAACTTGTTTTCTAATTCAGTGTTAGTTTCTTCACTACGAGCTTGTAATTTCTCTTCCAACGATTTGAAATTATCCTCACTATTTGATTGTAATTTTTCTTCCAATGACTTAAAATTGTCTTCACTATTTGACTGTAGCCTAGTCTCTAATAACATCAACTCATCTTTGCTATTTGACTGTAACCTAGTCTCTAATGACTTTAAATTATCTTCACTAGTTGACTGTAATCTTTCTTCTAAGGACTTAAAATTGTCTTCACTATTAATCTGTAATGATTTTAAATTTTCTTCAGTACTAGTCTGCAATGCTTGCACATTTTCTTTACATCTAGCTTCTAATCTAGCTTCTGAATTATTAATTTGTTCTTTAACTTCCGTTTCCATTTTAGAAATAGTTTCTGCAATACCAGACATACCCGTCTGTAACTCTCCTAACACCTTAGCTAAATCTTCTGGCAACATAATTATATTTTCAATATACGTTTTCTATAGAGACGTTAGACAACAACACATCACAATGTCTCAATTCCTGCATTCACTTGGGTATAGGAAAAATGTCTTATAACTAACATGATATTACTAATACGATTAACATGAACACTGGAATGGGCACACAAGTACATTGTCTGACTAAGTTTAATAAATTTTGTAACACACTTAAATGAACTTGAGATCAATCTCTCAGTAATCTAAATCAGATGTGATTCCATAGAATAAACAAAATCGAAGCCCCACTAGTTGGATAAAGCCAATTCTCCCTCTCTCTCTGTACCCGTTCGTCCTGGGGATGCGATGACCCATCTGCTATAACATCGCATTCCTGGAGTTCCAGGACAGAGCGGAGTTAAATGAACCTCTAGTCAAATAAGGAATGTGTCGGAAATTCAGCTGAGTTATCGAAAAAGCAGTGGGTATCACGAGACAAAGTATCTCTAGGGTCGTTACGGGCTTAAGTTTAATAGAAATAATGCAAATATAAATGGGCGCCATCAACTGAATTCCTAGCAAACCACTTCCTTTCCGGATAAGCCTTACTCAAGACAAGGAAAGAAAAAGGAACATCACACCATCATCAGATCACAACTAAGATAAAAACAAATTTATTTTACTTTGGTAGTCAGACAGACATTTTAAATATAACTCCTACCTGAGAGTATGGTCGAATGCCAACGTTAAATTGTCATTGTCCAAAATCGAACCATCTCTTTTCTAATCCAAATATTATTTCATCCACATAACAAGAAAAATCTCTAAAGTTCTCTTGGGTTCTCAGGATCACTGTAGCACTATGTCTTTCGTCACTGACATTTGTGAAACCTGAGACCTAATTTCTCTTTAATTTAACATCATAAATGTGGATTTGTAAAAAGTTATTAATCTGTCTAAACATACACATATTATAATCACATATATTAAATATCAAGTATTTTATGGCTTGCATGGCATAATTTGAATGTTGAACATGTTAGTCAAATGCTCCTAAACATTGAATAATTAATTTACACTATTTACATTGTCATTCATAATCACTTATCTGTGAATTACAGAAAATTCATGGCTCATTGGTCATCGTTATCGTCATCATCAAAATTAAACATTTCTCACAATCATTCTCACTTCAAAATTCTACATATTCCTGTCAGAATCATTAATTCATCACCATTACATCATTTAAATTCTCAACTCAAGTTGCAATTCCTTCAAATTATTTCTCAATTAAATTTATTTAATTCCATATAAATTCATTAATCATCAGCTCCTTTAATTAATTATCACCTTCTAATTCAGTTATTCATCATCATTACAATCGTCTATTAATTTATTTAAATCAGTTTATCTCTCCAATCTTTAATTCATCCATCTATTTAATTCATTGATTCATTTCAACATTTAATTTCTCAAATTATTTAAATTTCAATCTTCTGGTTATTTAGTTTTTCATTATTTCATCTAGTCATTCTGATTTTTATTTCATTAGGTCAGATCGTTAATATGCTTAAATCTCAGATTATTATTTCGTTAATTATTATTTTCAGAAAATCTTGTATTATCAACTTCATTTATTTGTTTAATTTCCTAACAAATTGTTTAATATGGTTTATAGAACGTTGTCTTACAGTTTTATTACTTCCAAGTTATATCTCGTATTTAATTTATCATGCCAAAAAATATTATTGCCTCCACGACATCACGTTGGATCTAACTATCCACAACGACATTACATTTCCTCAATACTTCAAATATCACATTTGAATACAACAATTATTCCACAAAACTCCATAAATATTCAGCACATACTGTGCCCGTTTAGACCGGAGTCCGCACGACCACATATGCATTTTACCAATAATCAGTCAGCACGAGAATCAAAATATCCCGGGGTGCCAGATGGGTTAAAGCAAATCGCAAAAACGACATCAAATAAAAAAATGCTTTACTGATTTTTGGCTCAATGCAACAATAAGGATAGAAGGAGATTTAATTGGGAGTAACACATCCTGTAAAATTATCTCAGTTTATTTTGAAGTTAAAATCTGACTGCAAGGATGCTCAAAGAAGCATCATCCACGTGTGGCGATCCACACTCTTATTTACACACAATATACAGAAATTTTCCAAACACATTTGACAATCATTTTTGGAAACACAAGTCCGATTAATAGTCCTGTGGACTGTGTTCCAAAATTATTAATGATTAATTCCAGTTCAAAATTAATTGTCTATACTGGAAATATCGTAGATCACTGTTTGAATATTTACATGATATTAACACTCGTAGAATAAATGTTCATAGAATTTTAACTTTCACTTATTTTTCCAGTTTCAAAAATATATCGTCGAAAATATTATTATCATTGAAGCAACACAAATTATTTATACATATTAATAACATCTGAAAAGTATTTGACCATTGAGCATAGCATCGAAGAACTGTGCGAAGCACAACAACAATTAATTGTTCTTCTGACATTAAACATTCGAGAAGTGACTCGATTATGAACTTCAAGTTCCTAACAAAATATATGATTTCTGATTCATCAACTTGATCAATAAATGGTTGAACCATTCAACTATTCAATTATCCACTTGGAATCATTATGAAAAAAAATATTTATATTTATGGCCATTTCTAGTAACTTTTACAACTTGCAATTCTTAGACAGAATGCGGAAATAAGAATTGTAGCTTTATAATAAATTCATTTAGTTCATGGCACTAGGATTGAAAATATCCTTCAAATTATTCGTGGTAAGAATTATTTTTAATTGGCAGTGGCCCATTCTACTATTTGTGTAAGAACACAATATTACAACAACAACGGCAAAGGTCTTCCTCTGAAGAAGAATAAACTACTATCTTGACAAATCCGGTTTCTAGCAAAATCAAAGTCTAAATGGAATTTGTAAACAAGGTTGAAATAAGAACTGATGGTTTTAAAGAAATAACCTTCGGGTCATTCATACGACGAAATGTGTAGTTCCAATACTCCTACTATAAACCTGAGCCATCGAACCTGCTATTTGATTGATGCTCGAAAAAACCTTCATTCCTGCGACTTAAACATGCGCACCTGGGAATGGCATTTCAACTACTCCACACACATAAATTTTCTTCCCAAAATTTATACAATAAATCAAGCCTCTGCTTGTTATCAACACTGGAAGATTAATAAACTTACAAGTTTATTTTATTTTACCATTCAGTTCAACCCGTGAATTTACCATACTTATGAAAAGCTTTATTTCACTTTCGAGTGTATTTACGTCATGATTTTATATAAATACAAAAATATCCTATTTGATACAAATATCATTTGCTTCCCGTTTCATGCCTCTCCGTGTTATCTGAAAAATATACTTTGCTCAATGCAAATGTCAACTGTTCAACCAGAACTGACATGTTGGTTGAATGCGGGCTTGCGCTAACCACTCTCCTTCGGAAAATCTCCTGTTCCAGACTAGAAATGATTAAACTACTTCACAGGCTCTCTCTCTCAATACATATGATTATTATAAAATATAATATCCAAGAATTATTTAGAAAAATTATGAAAATTATTATTATTATTATTAGTGGATTATTATTATTATTATTATTATTATTATTTGTTATATATATTTAATTATCATCTCATTAGGTGAGAATCCACATGTTCGAATCTTCGAATATGGAAAAAATATCCATTCCTCAACAAAAATAAATTTAACTTTTACAGTTACATCGGTTGATTACCGTGATTTCCCAAAAATATGAAATATTCAAATAAATGCTCGAAATGCTCGGTCATCGATCCTAAACTGTTCTGAGTGCTGAAAATGCTCAGAATAACCCTAATAAGTCTTGCGTAAATCATTGCAAGCTTTAAATACGAAGAAAAATAATGTGTTGGTCATCTGCAGAAAAAAATAGTTTGTTCCAATTAGCTAGGCATAATATAATTCAAATGTGGCTTACATTTCTTGATGGTCTTGAAGCGTAGTAAACCTGGTCTGTACCAGATTTATCCATAGACATGCCCTGTTGGACAAGCACGTATAATCCTTGTATCCGCCGCCATCATATACCCACAATTCGTCTAGTCAGACATAGTGGTAGTATCTTTTGACGTTTGAATAAACTGTGGTTCCATTTTAATATGGGCTTCTATCAAAGCCATAACAGTTTGTTTAAATAGGGTCAGATCTAAGTGATCTCTTCTTAAATATGTCAGTTGTAACATAACTCACGGTAATCTTATCAGTACAAGAAAAACACTGACAGTCTAACCAATTAACGGCTGTCCTGAAGATCGTTCCCTGGGCATGGTTTGTTATATCACCATCTGCCATGCGCTTAGCAACTTGCAGTTTCCCTTGCGTAGACTAATGAACGCCACCGTTATAGACTAGTCTTCAGTGTACTGACAGATCGAAGTGGTTAACTAGTTACAAATATGAAAACTGACTTGAAATGGATTTAAATATCCAAGTATTATGTTACTACTGGACTGTGACAAAGTGTTATTTCTAGACAAAGTCTAGCATATGTCCTTGTGAAAATATAAATATTTCCACCAATGTCTGTAGAAAAATCAATCACCTCAGTGATTCTCCTCACCAGAAACTTACTAAGTTCCAACTCGTAGCGCAGCACTTTTCGTGACTATCACGACTTGAAAAGAACTTCTGCGTAGATTCGGCAACCATGTGCCTTGGCTCAGCGTAGATGCAACTTGCTCGCCAAGTGCTTGTGTTAGAATGAGCTGAAGTTGCTTCGGCCAGTTGGCTTTTATTCAAAACTGCCAGGGTCACGCGTCATCACCTGATATCTAGTAATCCTCATATCTCTTGAATCCCTGGTCCGATTTACTTGATACTAATTGCATTCTCTTTCTTTTGGCCGTGCCAGTAATCTGATCCCAGTCTCATGTCTCTACTCCAAAGTTAACTATTTAATCAATAAATAGCCTCCACCTCTGCTATTACTCGCTACGTCACTTGACATCCAACTATCGGTAAATTATTTCCAAATGCTTCGAGAAGCAATGTAGCGCGATATTCAAATATCTCAACTTTCAAAAGCGGCTACAGCCTTTCCCTTGATATCTAGGTGTCTGAATCTTGGAATACCCATTCCTAGAGTTGGGCACATCCACCCCACACCTAGCAAAAAAATAAAAATTGAAACAATTTTATTTTTCCTATCTACACATTAAATCATCTGGTTCTTGAATAATAAATCTTCAAATTCGATGCATTATAAGTTCCCACGATGTTACCAGTTCGTGTATTGGCTACTTCATAGCTTCCATTATTGTTTACTTCCACAATACGATAGGGTCCAGCGTAAAGGCTTGCAAATTTCGAGTATACTCGATTTTGCACGTCAGAGGGTGTAGGTCTTTTCACTAAAACAAGAGTTCCTACGCGCAAGGGTCTGCGAAAACGCTTTCCTCTCACTCTGCGCTCTCTTTTCTCAGCTTGGCTCCTTAACTTGTCTAAAGCTAGAGTTTCCCTCATCTGACGACTTGGTTCAATCTCAGGTGGAATAGAGATGATTCGATCCCATAATCTCGTTGGTTTAATTCCATGATGAAGCAACATAGGAATCTGTCCAGTACTCTCATGAATCGTAGAGTTGATGGATTCGGATGCTAAAGAGAGAACATCCATCCATTTCCAATGCTGATTTGGACAATAGAGGCGGCAAAATTTTGCTATTTCAGCCATCACGCGTTCCGCTGGATTGCTCTCTGGATGTCTAATAGAACAAAACAATTGTCTAATCCCAAGATTATTCATGATGGTTCGAAACTCCAAAGATGTAAATTGAGGTCCACGATCTGATAAAAGGAATTCCGGTTTGCCTGCTTCCGCAATTACGCTATCTCTTATTCTCTTCGCACAATATTTTGCGTTTGCCTTCTGAATTGGATGTAACATAGTGCATTTGCTGAAAACATCCATGGTCACCAAAATATATCGGTTACCTCTTTTAGACTTTGGGAGAGGACCATATAAATCAGTCGCGAAGATTTCACAAGGCTTAGAAGGAATAATAGGCCTTGGTAATTCTCTCAATAATCTAGAATTATGTTTACTCCTTTGGCATAAGTCGCATTCTCGAATAGTGTTTCTGACAGTTTGTCGCATTCGCTCCCACGAAAATTTCTCTTGAATCATGTTGACTGTCTTATCTACTCCAGCATGACCTGCGATTCTATGTGCCATCCAAATAATGGGTTTTTGCAATCGTGGAGGTATCACTACTCTCAGCTTCGTATGGTCGGGATCTGAAAACTTGTAGATTAAACCATCTAACATCATAAAATCTCTGGAAATTCTTTCAGTTTCCACAAAATCATCATCATTTGGATCCATGTCTCCCCGTAGAAAACGAAAAATGTTTCAAAGACGTCGGTCTCTCCTCTGGGATAAATGCAATAACCTTAACCTTCTCAAGGTATCTTCATCCTCCTGCGTCAGGTTAACTTGAAAAACCTTAGATGTAGACTCCACTGCTCTACTCAACAAATCAGCTCCCACGTTAAACTTTCCAGGAGTGTGTTCAATAACTAGGTTGAATTGCTGAATAAAAAGTGACCATCTAGTTATTCTATCGCTGGCAAAGTTTGTTCTCAAAATGAACTCCAATGCGTGGTGATCAGTCCTCACAATGACTGAACGTCCAATTAACATTTTCTTCCACGACTCCAATGCGAATATTACAGCAAGTGCTCCTAACTCTGTGGTGTAATAATTTCTCTCTGATGGACGAAGTTTCCTGCTAATGAACGCCAGGTAATGTCTCTTGTGGTCTTCATCTTCTTGAAGTAGAATAGCTCCAATCCCTACGGTGGATGCATCAGATTCTATGATGAAATTCTTGGTAAAGTCAGGATACTCCAATTTCACACTGTTTACCAATAACCTCTTGGCATCTTGAAATGATTGTTCACAATCTTTATCCCATTTCCATTTATTTCCTTTCTTTAACAATTCCTGCAATGGCGCAACTGTCTTGGTGAAGTTTGGACAATGCCCTGCAAAGAATTGGCATGTCCCGAGAAAACTGCGGACATTCTTCACTCTAGTAGGTCTAGGGAAATTTGCAATGGCCTGTATCTTCGTCTCATTGGGACGGTATCCTTCTCCATCCAAAATGTGACCCAAAAATTTTATTTCCTTTCGAAAGAACTGACATTTTCGAAGGTTTACTTTGAAGTTCGCTTTTCTCAAATCTGCGAATAACATCTGAAGATGTAACAAATGTTCCTCCTTAGTCTCGGATGCAATTAAGATATCATCAATATAACGAATTGCTATCTCTTTTACTTCAGGACTCAAATTTTGTTCCAGGGCTCTGATCAAAACTGATCCAGATGTTTTGACTCCAAATGGTAAACGGCGGAATACATATGTCTGCTGGTCAAACATAAATCCTGTAAACTTCTTGGAATCTTCACTAAGCCTTATGTGGTGGTAGGACGAAGTGAGATCAATATTAGAGAACCAGACCTTGCCTTGGAATTTCCTTAACAGTTCCCTAATGATTGGTGGTCTGTCATACTCTGGCAGTAATCTTGAATTCAAATTTCGCGCGTCTAAACATAGTCTCAGACTTCCATCTTGCTTAGACACTACTGCTAATGGATTGACATAAGATGTAGTATACTTTTCAATCACATTGTTGCTTTCCATCTCCTTGATAAGCACTTTTACTCTTTCTCGGTGCTTTTCTGCTACTGGATACAATTTAGCATGAAAAGGTGCATCATCATTTACACGAATACGATATTCAAAATCCTTAATTTCACCAGGTTTAACATCAAAAATATCGTGATACTCCTCCAAAATTTTCCCTAGCTCTGGGGACTCCTTCTCAGTGTAGACTTCTCTTCCTTCAGCTTCATGAAAAATCAGAGACCATTGAGCATCTCCCTCGATGTCTTCCTCTTCTTTTCCCTCGAAGTTAATCCTTTCGGTATTCTTGAATCTAATCGTCTCTGTCTTCATATCTATTACTGCTTGATATTTCTGAATGAAATCCGCTCCCAATATCATGTCAAAAGCCATGTCCTTCATTACAACAAACACATGTCGGAAATCATGTCCTCCAATCGTAATACATAAGTATAATTGTGTTTTACACAGAGATATTTTATTGGGTATTATTCCTTGGATCTTAATTCCTGATACTGGAATCTCCTCTAAATTCTCTTTGAGCTTCCACAGAATATAAAGCTTCTCACTCACCAGACAAAGCATAGCCCCAGTATCGATCAAAGTATCGACAGGCATACCGATTACTTCGCATGATATGATTGGCATTCTAATTCTGGTACCCATTTCTTTTCGTTCGTCATTCTGTTGAATTAAATCATCATCCTCTGCTTGCCATTTAATAATTCTGGAAGTGAAAGTGTTCAAAATTCTATCTTCTACTGTGAATTCGAAGTTGTTTTTTTTTCGTTACCATTCCCCCGGGATTGTTGTGTTCCCGATGGACCTGGTTCATTGGGCCTCTGCTCCAAAAACTGCAAGTTATCTTGGTGTCTTGCTTCCAAATTTTTCCCTGTCTCCTTGTTGAACTCTTCATTGGACTGACGAGTATCCACATTCCCTCTGTTATTGTAGTTGTTTCTACTATAATATCTTCTTTCCTGGTACCTTCCTTGAGTATCTCGTGGTCTTCTTCATCGAGTATTGTATCGATTACCACCATCCGGTCTCGCATATGGCTTGTAACTGTATATGTTACTGTACTGGTTCCATCCTCTCGTATTTGGATCTTCCCTCGGCGTTTTCTCTTCTCGCCCCTCTCGAATCTCTCGAGGTGTCTGAGAATAACTATCAGCCATAACAGCATACACAGCGTTGTTATTCTTTACTCCCTTCTGATGAAAGAATTGAGCGTTTGTATGATCCAGCTTCTGTAATACTTCATCAAATTGTTCCATATTATAGATATCAGCAGCGATCAAAGTCCTCTGGACGTCTGCTGGAAATTGACGTATCAATGCAGTAATCAACTCGTTATCTGGCATCGGCGGATCTAAATGTTGAAGTTTAGACAGCTGTCCAGAAAAATACGTAGAGTATCGAGTAGGTTGTGACGTCGAGAATCTCTTCGAATATAACTCTGCTCTGACTTGCTGTTGGGTTTCCGGGGACCAAAACTTCTTCAATAGCCCACGAGAAAACTCCTCAAACGTGGTTAGAGTGGATCTAAATGCTCTAAACCAAAGAAGTGCAGGACCTTCCAAAAACTTCCCTATCACTCGGATCTGTCTTTCTTTAGGGATCTTGGAATCTTTCAGGTAATCCCCTGCTTCTCTCAAAAATTCCACGGGTGTCACAGAATCTCGCCCTGAAAATTTAGAAGGCTTATCCTCTATATTCTTAAATACAGTTATGGGGTTGGATTGAAATACTGTCCTGACCTCATCCTGTCTTTGACTATCCGTTTCTCTAGCTGCTCCTAGATTTATCTGTATCTGTTCCTTTCCCCTTACATTTGGCATTTTCAACAGATGATCAGACTGTTTCTCATCCTTGATTTGAGTTTTCATAGCCTCAAGTTCCTTCTGGTTTTCTTCTGCCATTTTCTTAATTGCTTCAGTTTCTTTACAGTTCTCCTTAACATCAATGGATATCTGGTTCATAACAGTCTCATGACTTTTCAATGACCCTGTCATATCTGATATGTCCTTCTGAGTTGCTTGGATATCTTTGGAAATTACTTCAATATGGGATGACAAAGATTCCCTAATCTCCTTGATTCCCTCTTGGTCCTCCAGCTTGAGTGTGTCTTTAATTTCATTGACAACTGTGGTTTTGATTTCAGTTTGCAATTCACTAATCACACCTTCTCTTATTTCTCCCATGACAAGTTCTTTGAATTGTTCCGTTAAACGTTGAACAACTAGAATTCCCATCTCGTTACTCTCCTTCTTCACTCTGACTTCCAGGTTGACCATGTCTTCACCAACTTTCCTAAGACCATGTTCTATCCTATCAGCTAAGCTTTGGGATCGAAGATCGGCATCGCGAAATTTTTCGTCCATTAAACTTGCGTTAGTAGCTAATGACGTTTCGAGCTCATTTGTTTTTTCGCATAATTTATTCATTTTACACTCAAGTGTCATTTTCAAAATTTCAGAATTCTCTTTAAATTTACTTTCCATTGAATTAAATTTACTATTTAAATTTTCTTTCAAATTACCCTTTAAAGAATCAGAACTTTCTTTCAGTTTATTTTCTAAAGAATCAGAATTTTCTTTTAGTTTATTTTCTAAAGACTCAGAATTTTCTTTAAGTTTATTTTCTAAAGAATCAGAATTTTCTTTAAGTTTCTCATTTAAACTTTCTTTAAGTTTATTTTCTAAAGAATCAGAATTTTCCTTCAGTTTATTTTCTAAAGAATCAGAATTTTCTTTAAGTTTCTTTTCTAAAGCCTCCGTATTTTCTTTCATAATGGCGGCTACACGCCGTCCAGCCTCTTTTGAACTCTCCTCCAAACTCCTCATCATCCTCATCATTTCTTCCATAATTTTCAATTATTATTCAAAACTTAGGGGTATACAACAGTGGCAAACACAAGCTTATAACTAGAACAAGAAATATGAATAGCTAATTGGAACACTCTAATAAAATGAGATTTGTCCTAATGTCGACGTGATGGAAAAACAAAATTCTCTACTTTTACGAATTACATTTACCACAATATCACAAGAAAAATATGCAAGTTCTCAAATATCCTCCACCTGGATTCTAATAATGTGTATATCCAGTCATCGAACGTTTACTACTGAATTTACTTGACGCCCTAATGGTTAAGCCATTATCAAAATAATCAAACCCATTCTAATTATTAACGCAGTTAAATTTTTAATTTTCCCCACTAATTGGGTTTCCTACTAATTTATTCATCCAAACCAGACATCTCTCAACTCCCAAAATATTTCTATAAAAATTATCACAATTTCAAATCGGCATGCGATTGACCATGTCTAAATCGAGACCCACGTTGGGCGCCATTTCTCTCTCTATCTTACTTTATGTGCCCGTTTAGACCGGAGTCCGCACGACCACATATGCATTTTACCAATAATCAGTCAGCACGAGAATCAAAATATCCCGGGGCGCCAGATGGGTTAAAGCAAATCGCAAAATCGACATCAAATAAAAAAATGCTTTACTGATTTTTGGCTCAATGCAACAATAAGGATAGAAGGAGATTTAATTGGGAGTAACACATCCTGTAAAATTATCTCAGTTTATTTTGAAGTTAAAATCTGACTGCAAGGATGCTCAAAGCAGCATCATCCACGTGTGGCGGTCCACACTCTTATTTACACACAATATACAGAAATTTTCCAAACACATTTGACAATCATTTTTGGAAACACAAGTCCGATTAATAGTCCTGTGGACTGTGTTCCAAAATTATTAATGATTAATTCCAGTTCAAAATTAATTGTCTATACTGGAAATATCGTAGATCACTGTTTGAATATTTACATGATATTAACACTCGTAGAATGAATGTTCATAGAATTTTAACTTTCACTTATTTTTCCAGTTTCAAAAATATATCGTCGAAAATATTATTATCATTGAAGCAACACAAATTATTTATACATATTAATAACATCTGAAAAGTATTTGACCATTGAGCATAGCATCGAAGAACTGTGCGAAGCACAACAACAATTAATTGTTCTTCTGACATTAAACATTCGAGAAGTGACTCGATTATGAACTTCAAGTTCCTAACAAAATATATGATTTCTGAATCATCAACTTGATCAATAAATGGTTGAACCATTCAACTATTCAATTATCCACTTGGAATCATTATGAAAAAAATATTTATATTTATGGCCATATCTAGTAACTTTTACAACTTGCAATTCTTCGACAGAATGCGGAAATAAGAATTGTAGCTTTATAATAAATTAATTTAGTTCATGGCACTAGGATTGAAAATATCCTTCAAATTATTCGTGGTTAAAGAATTATTTTTAATTGGCAGTGGCCCATTCTACTATTTGTGTAAGAACACAATATTACAACAACAACGGCAAAGGTCTTCCTCTGAAGAAGAATAAACTACTATCATGACAAATCCGGGTTCTAGCAAAATCAAAGTCTAAATGGAATTTGTAAACAAGGTTGAAATAAGAACTGATGGTTTTAAAGAAATAACCTTCGGGTCATTCATACGACGAAATGTGTAGTTCCAATACTCCTACTATAAACCTGAGCCATCGAACCTGCTATTTGATTGATGCTCGAAAAAACCTTCATTCCTGCGACTTAAACATGCGCACCTGGGAATGGCATTTCAACTACTCCACACACATAAATTTTCTTCCCAAAATTTATACAATAAATCAAGCCTCTGCTTGTTATCAACACTGGAAGATTAATAAACTTACAAGTTTATTTTATTTTACCATTCAGTTCAACCCGTGAATTTACCATACTTATGAAAAGCTTTATTTCACTTTCGAGTGTATTTACGTCATGATTTTATATAAATACAAAAATATCCTATTTGATACAAATATCATTTGCTTCCCGTTTCATGCCTCTCCGTGTTATCTGAAAAATATACTTTGCTCAATGCAAATGTCAACTGTTCAACCAGAACTGACATGTTGGTTGAATGCGGGCTTGCGCTAACCACTCTCCTTCGGAAAATCTCCTGTTCCAGACAAGAAATGATTAAACTACTTCACAGGCTCTCTCTCTCAATACATATGATTATTATAAAATATAATATCCAAGAATTATTTAGAAAAATTATGAAAATTATTATTATTATTATTAGTGGATTATTATTATTATTATTATTATTATTTGTTATATATATTTAATTATCATCTCATTAGGTGAGAATCCACATGTTCGAATCTTCGAATATGGAAAAAATATCCATTCCTCAACAAAAATAAATTTAACTTTTACAGTTACATCGGTTGATTACCGTGATTTCCCAAAAATATGAAATATTCAAATAAATGCTCGAAATGCTCGGTCATCGATCCTAAACTGTTCTGAGTGCTGAAAATGCTCAGAATAACCCTAATAAGTCTTGCGTAAATCATTGCAAGCTTTAAATACGAAGAAAAATAATGTGTTGGTCATCTGCAGAAAAAAATAGTTTGTTCCAATTAGCTAGGCATAATATAATTCAAATGTGGCTTACATTTCTTGATGGTCTTGAAGCGTAGTAAACCTGGTCTGTACCAGATTTATCCATAGACATGCCCTGTTGGACAAGCACGTATAATCCTTGTATCCGCCGCCATCATATACCCACAATTCGTCTAGTCAGACATAGTGGTAGTATCTTTTGACGTTTGAATAAACTGTGGTTCCATTTTAATATGGGCTTCTATCAAAGCCATAACAGTTTGTTTAAATAGGGTCAGATCTAAGTGATCTCTTCTTAAATATGTCAGTTGTAACATAACTCACGGTAATCTTATCAGTACAAGAAAAACACTGACAGTCTAACCAATTAACGGCTGTTCTGAAGATCGTTCCCTGGGCATGGTTTGTTATATCACCATCTGCCATGCGCTAAGCAACTTGCAGTTTCCCTTGCGTAGACTAATGAACGCCACCGTTATAGACTAGTCTTCAGTGTACTGACAGATCGAAGTGGTTAACTAGTTACAAATATGAAAACTGACTTGAAATGAATTTAAATATCCAAGTATTATGTTACTACTGGACTGTGACAAAGTGTTATTTCTAGACAAAGTCTAGCATATGTCCTTGTGAAAATATAAATATTTCCACCAATGTCTGTAGAAAAATCAATCACCTCAGTGATTCTCCTCACCAGAAACTTACTAAGTTCCAACTCGTAGCGCAGCACTTTTCGTGACTATCACGACTTGAAAAGAACTTCTGCGTAGATTCGGCAACCATGTGCCTTGGCTCAGCGTAGATGCAACTTGCTCGCCAAGTGCTTGTGTTAGAATGAGCTGAAGTTGCTTCGGCCAGTTGGCTTTTATTCAAAACTGCCAGGGTCACGCGTCATCACCTGATATCTAGAAATCCTCATATCTCTTGAATCCCTGGTCCGATTTACTTGATACTAATTGCATTCTCTTTCTTTTGGCCGTGCCAGTAATCTGATCCCAGTCTCATGTCTCTACTCCAAAGTTAACTATTTAATCAATAAATAGCCTCCACCTCTGCTATTACTCGCTACGTCACTTGACATCCAACTATCGGTAAATTATTTCCAAATGCTTCGAGAAGCAATGTAGCGCGATATTCAAATATCTCAACTTTCAAAAGCGGCTACAGCCTTTCCCTTGATATCTAGGTGTCTGAATCTTGGAATACCCATTCCTAGAGTTGGGCACAATACAGCATGAATCTCAACAATTACGCTAGACTGGGTACGACGACCTCATGTCTGCTTCAAAATACATTATCAACGTTGCAACTATCACATGGCAACTTCCACAAAATGCCTATCACAAACTCCACTTAACCATGTTGCATGATCTACAAAAAATATATAACTGGCTTCAAATTATCAACGCACACAATCTCCAATAACTGTAATTACTCTGATCACATCTAGACAACTTCTTAAACAATTGGAAAAAATATATTACCTCAGTAATTTAAGATCTGCTTTCAAATAGCATAAATTCTCTTACAATTTTCATAACTCACATCACAGAAAAACACCAGTGTGCTATAATTTCTCATATCAAAATCTGCAATACTGATCTGCCTTAAAATAAATTTGACCATTAATGATTAATCTTACAAGATTCAATTACTTTAAATCCTTCTCAAAGGTATCAAACACAATTATAAAAATCATCAAAGCATCAGCTGTAACAGCTGTTAAACTGAAATTACTCTCAAAAGAGTATAGCAACAAAATATTGGATTGGCAAACAAGAATTACTAAACGTAATCCTGCTGACATTTATCGTTACTTTATTTAACAAAATTTCGACTGATATGTGACTAGTAGTTCCTTGTTTGATTCACTTACAATCTCGTGTACATTCGGATGATAAAAATGAGTCCCTCAATGGCGAGTAAGATGTGTAACCACCGTACAGTCGTATAAATACGAAAGACCTCGCCCCGTCGACTTGGATGATATTGCCCTGAACGATGGGTAAGATGAGTACCACCATACAATCGTATAAATACGAAAGACCCCATCTCGTAGACTATATGAGTGAATGTACCAGATAGGAATCAACAAGTTTCTAGTTGTCATATAAAAGCGATGTTCATTCACTAAAGTGAATAACTTCTTAATATCTCCAAACAATCCAATGGAAAAATATCCCTACTGATGAATAATACACACTCGCTAGTATGCAATGAACTGACGAAGTAATTTTTGATAATCAATTGCAGATCACGAGTTCGAAATACTCGTTACACAAAAAAACTATTCATGAAAAATATCCTAGCTGGAAAAATGTCTAAAAGACCAAACATCTGCTTAATAAAGCCAATCAATGGTGAGAATTTTGTATAATGATGCCTGCCATATCATATGGTTACTCCATATTCTAGCAAATTCGAAGTATATAAAGTCAAACCATGTCTATATAATCGTATCACTCCTATTAGAAAAATATACATGTGTGCCCAGTATTCATGAAAATAATCGTATCAGGTAGTTATGACTCTTACAGTACCTTTTCAAAATCAGCTGTTATTAAATTTCCAAGATCGTCGATTTTCCCTACATAATGAATTTCTCGAAAGATTGGCGTGAATATCATTCCATCCATGAAATGACGATTGCCTTCGAAATCCCAAGTGAATCAGCTGGTAGACTCCTCCCGTCAGGAATCGAATCCATCGCTCTGCGGTGCCATCTTGTCTCTATCTGCGTCTACTCTGACATGTTGAACTTCGGATTACCCATAGCGGATATTGTCCAACTCCTCTCGAAAAAGTTCATGGAAACAGCGGACCCCCTACTCCTCTTCTAAGTTACGCCACTGTTCCATTAAATGTTCAGTTTGAGTATTGAAAGATCAATCTCTAACAACTGCTGAGTCTCACTTTCGTAAAAATAACATTTTACATGAGAGTGTCCAAGTTTACTAAACACCCTGTAGTTGTCTGTATTTGGTAATTCATGAAACTGCATAAGAAATAAATCTCATTAATGCACGATCTAATGTTCATCAGTGCCTATGCTAACAACATTCCGTTTGCTTGAAGTTGTTAAAGTAACTTTGAATGCGTTATGGAAAAGCATAGTCATAAAGTTATTCATAAAAGCTGTGTTCAAACTGCGTTGAAAGGTAGCTTGTAATAAGGTCACCAACTACTTGCAGTGCTGTTCTAACATATCCCGGCCGTCTGTGGTTGCTTGCTCGGCAAGTCCGCCTGGATCAACGACCTGCTTGGCGTTCGCTGCTCGGCGATGCTGAAACTGTCGCCTACACTCTGCCGTGACAGTTTCGGTATGCTACGCGACCTTCACCGTGCGTCTGGCTTGCGCTATAGAGCTCGACCCTACTTGCTCGACTGACAGAGCTCCACTGAATGTGCTGGCACTGTCTTCTCTCTTATCTGCCTGGCGCAGACACGTGGTGTTGTCCCCCACCACTGTGCTCTCGCGTCACGATTTTAGTCTCGAACCCTCATCATCTCGGCTGTTCCGTTATAAAATAACTTAAGGGTTATCTGACTTCCTTACAATTATTTCCACTTATAATGCATGTTATATATCCTCTTCTAAGATGTTTAAATACCATATTCCATACATATCTTAATAAAACTTCACATTTCTATCCATAATTCCATCTTCTTACAGATGTCAGTGCCTCCTTGATCCTAGACCTCCTACGTCATCTTGACATTCTTCTTGACTCGATCGGTGCGCTATCTTTTCCTAACTCTTCCCAAAACCTCAACTACGGCTTAATGTCTGCTGGCGTAGCCGATAGCCTAAACTAGTTATCGGGTACAACGTAAATATTCATAAATATCTGTGGGATTCAGTAACTTCAGTTAGTGAACAGAGCGCGCTGGGTGGTTTGCTGACTGAACAGAGCTCATGCATGGATCAAAGAATTTCGAAAGCAGAAACCATTTACTTTGCTTGGCAATGCTATTGTTTACAGGCTGCATGATGTCTAGTGCTGATCAGAACTAGCATTCACAAATATTGTCACCGAAGTCGTTTGAAAGCAATGCGCTGTGTTGAAATTGGAGTTGGGGGTATTAAGGCACAGTGCTATTTCTTGTCTCATATTCGCCAGTTTATTTACGCGAATATATGGAACGGTGCACTTTCCATGTCGGTAATTTATATAGAAGGATGCTGTGTTGCTAATTTCTGGACGTAGATTCATAAATTTCTTGCATATGTAATTAGTATTTTCTTGTTACCGTAAAGGTTCGTGCTGATTTTGTCATTGTGTTTGGTATTGTAACTACAACGGTTGATCCGATATCCAATTTTAACTTTCAAATCATGTAATTCATGTCCAACATGTTGAAATTTGAGCGCATGCGCGAAGCTATCCTTACCTAATTGGTCAATGAATGAGCTCTGATTGGCCGGTGAAACTGTTTCATAATGAAGAATAGTACTATAATGACCCTCATTATGATAAATATAAAAATATTTACATTTCGACATCGTCGAACATAAACATATTTATTGACACAATGTACTTTTTATGAACGACTTGAATCTCCGAAGAGGTTCTTGGCATCCTCTGGCAGTGTGTTCCATAACCACGCAGAGTGGTCAGGTAGGCATTGTTACAACCGAAGGGCGAAACGAGAGTTTTACGCCTCGTCCTTTCCGAACTGAGCGGTATGCTAGTGACAATCGGCAAAATGGATCAATAGCATGTAAACCTGTGAGGGCTTTCTCGCGGAAAATCGGTTGTTGATTCTTTTAGGGGCTTTGGGACATCGTGGTCATGTAGCCTCGTGTACTGTACTTGTGTGTGTGTGTAGAAATGGTGTGATGACCTGTGTAACTGTCATGTCTGTGCTAGTGTGTGTATTTTTAATTGAGGTAGAATTAGGCTAGGAAGCGGTCGTGGCCATAAATTAGGTTCCATCCCGGCACTTGCCTGGAGTAGGAGTGGGATACCACGGAAAACCACTTCCAGAATGGCTGAGGTAGGAATCGATTCTCCTAGAGAAACGTGGGCGATGGTAGAGAGTGGATGGTATGTGGTGAGACTTCAAGGTCGCGGTACAGTATGAGTCGTGGGGAGCCGGAGCATTGGAGAAGAAACCTCTCTCGTAACTGTGCCGAGATCAAGACGATTGCATGCACAGATTTTAAGTATTAACACAGAATGTCTACAGCACGGTGGGCGACGAGTGACTGCTGTCACTGTTCCCCCCACCACTGAAGCGTGCATGGAAATCTGTCTGCCCAGAGCGGTCAGCTTGACCTTGGAGCCTCACCACATACCGTCCGCACCGCACTCTGAACTTGTCGTGAAACATTTTATTTTCACACTATGTACTTGCGCGTTGGTTCACCGGTACTCACTCTTAGGGCCGTTTCCATCAACATCAGTCATCTCTTAATTCATCATTAAGGGGAGATCCTACTGAGTTTTTTAAATCCTGCAATTTTCATCCGATATTCACCATATTTGGTGAGTTAATGTATGTTAGCAAAATTAAGATTATTCTCAAATTTGGAACAATTTAGTAACACGGTTTCAGATTTATAACACATTTAATAAAAATAATTTGCGTGATTTCAAAACTTCCCGTTGCGTACGGTACCAGTTTTAGAGTTATTAATTTGAAACTTCTTTCTGTTATTAGGCCTATGCGAATAATAATTGGTATAATTATTTGAAAATTTGAAATATTGTTATTATTAAAGTATTTTTTCTCTCACCCTTACAATTTATGTTTAGAGACTCCCAAATTTCCATATTTGACTCAAGATATGTCCGTCATATCTAGTTATTTTCCAAAATGGATACCAACTTTTATGCAGCTCTCAGGGTACTGTAGGCATGCTAAGTTGGGAGACAATCACACATACGATGTTGCACTAAGAACATTTTGAATACTAAAAAATGAAGTTTTGAGAAAGAGCTAATTTTGTGTAGTTAGTTGGTTATTGTTGTTTAAAGGGGCGGAACTATGAGGTAACTTTTAGGTCAATAATCTCAATTTCCTTTTTTCGGACCATTTTGGCTTAAAGCTCTGAAGGGTCTCCCCTTAAAGGTTATTTAACTTTGCACGAGCATTTCATCAAATAGAAGCTCACCTTAATTTATCACCAACAAGCAATTACGTTAATTGGCCAAATCTGACCACTCAACTCTCTCAAGTTTCGTTAATGTGAAGGGAAACAGCTGCATTCTTTCTCGCGGCTCCTGTAATTGCGAAAGAATTCGTTTGTTTCCGATTTTCTCACCAACTTTCATCCATATGAATGTAAAATATGTTTATGACCATGAAATTATAAAAGTTCTTACATGTTACCATTACAAAGAAAGAAGAATACGGATTTAAGTCACATATCCTAAGTGGGAGGTGAACGCCTTCCAGCTCTAATGGACAGATGACCTCGTAGTTCCGCCCCTTAAAACAACACTAACTAACAAATAACGCCTTCCAGCTGTGTGTAATAAGCTCTGAGTCTGCAACGCAACTACTTACTCTACAAAGACAAGAAGGAGCCGTGTCCTATTGAACTAAGTAACACTGAATACACACAACTGCCAGTTCTCCTTAATACTGTGTTCATATCATTATGAGCATTTGCCATAAATAAGGTCGTCTGTATTTCCCTTCCTTTAAAATTATGTTCCAGAAAATCTCAAGGAGGCATCGCAAACAACGATCAGTAATACACACTTCTTGAACTGTCCGCCATGTTTATCCAGGGTGAAAACAAGTCTACGCATGCGCGAGAGCCGTAAAGCGTATTTAAGTCATTATGAACCCGATTGGCCTCGTGAAATGCATCGACGATAACCATGCATTAAATCTCGTTATCATCATCATCATCATCACCTTCTACAGTTTCCAGCCACTGGCTAGGTCGGCTTGGAACATAAGCCTCTCCGTCGTTTTCTGTCCTCCCACCACCTTTCACTCCTCACTCTGCCTCACTCCTGTCTTCCTTTCTGCACTCCTTCCTACACACACATAATCCACTTATCTCTTGGCCTTCCCCTTGTTCTCTCGCCATCCATTACCACTTCATGCATCCTCCTTGGTATCCTGCCATCCTGCATTCTCCTAACACAGAGGTGGACAGCTGGGCGCCCGTTTACCCTGGCCCAGTGCAGCCGGGCAGGCGTGACGTAAATGCGGGCGCCTTACCAGCATGCATACGTCACAGTGTAGTGAGACGAAGCGAGTGAGCGTGCCCAGTCTCACCGGGCTGGCATTGCGAATGCTGTGTCATACCGGGATGCGATAGGGATTCAGAGGCGGCAGGTTCAAAATAATACTGTTTAATTATTGACAATGTATTTACATTACATTACAAAAATGCAGGCATTCATGTGTGTACATTATGATGGAAATGTCCCATGTTTTGCTGTAAGCGAGTAAATGTCTGGACAAATACTACTACTGGTGTGCAGTCGAAGAACGGCCCTCAGATGGATATCTGTCATTTGTCATCTGTCATCTGTCATGTCTCAATTTCCAAAGCTTTAAAGCGGAGAAAAGTTGTTCCAATAAATATGTAGAACCAAACATGCACATTATAGCTGCCGCTCAACGTTATATTTTTTAGCTATCACAGAATATTCACATATTAAACATTTAACGCGTTCTCCAATAAATTGGCACAAAAAACCACTACCCTTCCCATTGGGATTCTTGTTGCACGCGATTTGCAGTAGAACTCGGATTCCTCTGAACCCTTATTGATTTGCCGATCAATAAGTCTTCATGATTCTTTTTATTATTATTACTTATATCCAGTCAGTGCCTGTTTGAGTGGACAACGGAAGGCAGGTAGTGTGTCGCAACGCTTGCAACAGAGGTGGCGTGATAGTTATTTCTGGGAACGACCGGCTAAGCCAAGTTCAAGGACAAATTCTGACTGAACGCGCATACAATTTGGCGTCATTATGGGCGTGCCAGAGGTGAATTTCCAACCGATACCCGATTGAATCAGCGAATCAGGAGAGAGGACGCCTGGACCACGCGGCGAGGTGCGTGCCTTAAAAAGGACGCTGAAAACACGTGTATGAAGAACCGCCGATACGATAGGATTCCGCATGAGTGCATTGAGACGTTTAAATAAAATGAAGAAGTTTGATGCTAGTCCCAAGTCTGTGAGTTGAAAACTACAGATTATTTTCTCAGATTGCCCCCACTCCATTCCATTCGGCCAGTTTCTAATAAATTGATCGGTGATGAGTAGTTCGAGACACAATTTTGTCAGGCTCTGGTGAGCATACTTCACGTCAGTCTGAACGAACATTTTATTGTGCTCATGGGAGCAGAGTTCGTGCCAAGCGGAGGGGAGATCTCTAGTTGAGATAAGCGACTCGGCATAAGTAATTTGTGAGACTGTTAAATGCCAGCTACGTGGCGGACTAGACTGTAATATTTTTCTGTAATATTTTTGTGTTATATTTTATGATGTATATGTGCGTGTGAATTAAGCAAATGCTTAGATAGGGCCAGTTCGACGTGGAATAATCACCCAAGACTCTTGAGTGAAAGTTAGTAGCTCATAGCGATTTTAGCAGGGTAGAATTTTAATTTTGAACATTTCTTTTTAAGAAGCCACGCCAAGATGTCTACAGCAAGGTCGATTGGTGGGATGATGTGCTACGCCTCTACCAGAATGTCGACGATGGCGGAGTAAATTTCCCGTGGGAAAATGCTCTGGGATGGAGGTTGATTTTCTGCAAGCTGGACGGTGATGTACAAACCATTGATTTATTCAATATGTAGCTAGATTGGACGCGGGAACGTGTGAATAATTTTATTCATGTTTTTTCTTGTTTATTTTAGATTTCGTGCTCCGACACTCTTTTCTTTTAAATGTACGTTGGCACGTGGCCAAAATTTTGTGTGATTGTATTTTTTTTCTTATGAGTCATTATTAGTATGCACGGCGCGTGCCTTTGGATTTTATTCATGCGAATGCTGAGCTCGTCATGGTCGATAAATGGTACTGTATTCAAATTCATTTAAGTAGGAGAAGGGGGAAAAAGTTGTTACATGTTTTACGAACAGTTTTTTTAATTCATACTAGGGTTAGTTCTATATTTTTTGAGTTTTGTTATATCCCTTTTCAGGTTCTTCAGTCACGGACTAGACTGGGAACGCAAGTCGGTTTGAAATATTTATGTCTTTTATTTCAGGTTGCTGTCAAACCCATACGTGTGATTCTGGTGTGTGTATTTGATACATCGTGATGAGGGGTAGAATGTGTCTACTGCCCTCAAATTTTGATGGTATTTTATGGAAAGGCAGAGCGCTCTTGGCGGCTACTGTACCTTGTCCTGTGCTGATTCTTGGATTTCCTTGGGAAATGCTAAGATATTTTTATTTGACACACACACGTATATTATGTGCTATTGGGAGCACGCTTCTTCGAGACTCGAGCCATTGCTACGGCAGGTCGAGGTATGTTTACACGTGGGTTGACCGATGTGCAGATTCCACCTTGCGCCCGTCTATGTCTGGTGATTCATCGTTTAGGCAGTCCAGCTGACCGACTGACCCCTGTAAGCTATCTGTAGCAAACATGTTCTTTTAATGATCTTTGGATCATAATTTCAATTGGGAGTTCGCCATGTCCGTTACGAATTACCGCATATCGTATGAAATGATATATTTGTTTTATGATGTAAATGTTGGCTTTGAGCCTAGTGATTTCTGTGACTCATTTCACTTGCTTATATGTTGGATTGTTGTTTGTTGTGACACCGTTGGGTGTATTTCATATTTTCATGTAAAAATGGCAAGCGGCCATGTGTGTATTTTTCTTGAATGGTCACGTGTTGATTTACTTGTGTTGATTTAAAAAGTCCTAATCTTAGGCGTTAGTGTGGATTCCTACGGCAATTCTTTGATTCCAATTTCATGCGGAAATTATTTTGTCTTATTCAGTGTAGGAAGTGTCGGATTTAGTTTAGTTAGTGTTTAGTTGGTTCCTCCTGTCTGCCTAGCTCTAAGACAATGCAGATTCATCCCCTGAAGGTTTACTGGATGGTAACGGATCTCGCATTAAATTGTACACATCGTACCGCATGCAGAGTAGCCGCACAACGCACATGTCATTGCAGTAATTTGGGACATTTGGTCCAGATGTTTACGATCACTCCTGAGATCAGGCCTAGTTTGGCAATTTTATTAATTCAAGAGGGTGTCATTTGGGAGTCCTTGTGTTTTTGCTGTAAATAGTGTAAATTTGTTGATCTGTTTATTAAATGCATATGTTATAATCCTGGTATTCACTTTTTCCTGCATGTTATTTTGTTATATGTTAACCTGCTCGTTATAAGAAGCGCTTAACAACAACTTTACGAAATGGACTGTTACACCCCCCGAAATTGAGTCTCATATGTTCTTTGCAAGGGTTCATATATCAAAAATGGCGCCCAGCGTGGGGTTTGTTGTTGTTGTTTTGTTGACCTCATACTTATTTCGCCGAGAAATGATGCCAGGTTAGCAGGACAAAAGTAAATTCAGTAAATTGAGGCGAAGTTGTACCGCCATGTGTATCAGTAAAATCACTGAGTTCTTAAAGTTAGAAATGTTGAACAAGGTTAGAAGTTGATATTGTGTTTGATGATAACTTGTTCTGGGGCCCGGCTTAAAATTAGAAAATTTGCATATTTAGTGAACTCAGTCAAAAGCAGGAAGGTGTTGCCTTACTTTACATTTAATTAACTTCGGTTAATTAAAGAGTTTTTCGTAAATTCTGTTGGTTAGGAATTTAAAAGCAGATCACAAGAGAGTTATTTGTTGTTTGGAAATAAGGGTCATTATTCAGTAAGAGTTTGATTACTGAAAATTTATTTAAATTAGAATCAATGTAATATTTAAATATCAAGACATGTGCGTGTGTACGACTGAAATCCCATTGCATGACCCTATTTTCTCAGAGTATATTTGTGTGTTTTGCGATGGCTAGCATCGAGGAGATGAAAGTGTTGTTGGAGCAGTTGTCTGTGCAAATGTCTGCAAAGACGGAGGAACCGTTAAAAAGCATGAAGGAGGAGACGAATGAACAGAGTGATAAACAATTACACGAGTTGCGTGAACACAGTGATAAACAATTACACGAGTTGCGTGAACACAGTGATAAACAATTACAAAAGTTGCGTGAACACAGTGATAAACAATTACAGGACGTGAACAGTAACATTACGGTCCAATTGCAAATCCAGAAATTGGATATCGACAATCAAATACACGAGTTGCGTGAACAGAATGACAAACAATTAAATAACATAACTACTCAATTACTTGAACAGAGTGATGATAATAACAAACAGTTACTTGAACTAAACCACAAGTTATCGGAGCAGGAAACTTTACAAACAGTTCAGTTAGAGAGGATAACCCTTGAAATAAATCAAAGTACTGAAATAGAACTAGAGAAACTGGCGGGGGAGGTGGCAGAGAATAATTCGAGACAATTAGGCGAAATCAAGAAACTAGAATCCAAATTTGGCGACAAACTAGTACAGTTAGATGAAATGGTAGCCGCCAAACTGAAACAAATCGAGACAGCATGCGTAAACAATACGGCAGGGATTAAAAGCACGCAGGACGAATTACAAGGGCAATTCAACAGAATAGAGGCGAAGAATATAAACATACAAGACCAGATTAATTCAGTCGACAACAATGTGTTAGGATTGATAAACGAACTTGACAAACTGGAGATAAAAACGGAGAAAGAAAGGATGCACTTGCGCGAGAACCTGGAAGACCAGTTAAGTAAAAATCAAGAGCAAATACGAGAAGAAATGGGAGAACAGTTAATTATGAATCAGAAAGAGATAGGAGAACAAATAATTAAAACTCAGAAGCAGATACAAGATCAAATAGGGGAACAGCTTGAGAAGAGTCAGGAGAACAACGAAGAAAAAATTTACAACTTGAAGAGTAGAATTCGAAAAGATTGGGAACAGCAGGTGAATGAGACTAAAGGGGATAGGCTGACTATATTAAAGAGGCTAGGGGAGAATAACTCTAGAATACAGGATCTGGAAGAAAGTATAAAGTCCAAGTTTCAAGAACACGCGGACCTCATCGTTAAAAATGAGATAAGATCTTTAGAGAATGCCACTTTATTCTCTTCAGAAAATGCAGTAGGGAAACACGGAAGTATTGGAAGTCCGGAGGGGTCGAAGCTAGCTGAGGATACGAGCCGGGATCAGAGTCCAAAGACAACTTGCAACACATTCCACAATTACAGAGGGGAGACGTCAACTCCACAACCTGGAGTGACACCTGCACAAGTCATACAAATCATTAGGGGAAATGATTTTAAACCAGACAAATTCAGGAAAAATTCAGGATCTACACCAAAAGCATTCTTGCGTCAGCTGGATGATTATTTTAATGACCAACACGTCAGTCCCGCAAAACAGCTTCGTTTAGTGGAGACGTTTTTAGATGGCTCAAGTTTAATCTGGTTTCAAAGCTTCAAATATACGTTCAATGACATGGCCCAGTTTAAAGAAGCATTTTTGAGGAAGTTTTGGAGTCCTTCACTGCAGCAGAGGTTGAGGATGGACTTATATACCAGAAAATACCATAGCACACACCCTACAAGGTTTTCTGAGTTTTTAGATAGATAAATAGATAGATAATGCCTTTATTGGTGGCGAAGTTAGGGGTCAAGGCCCTCTCTTACACTTAACCACTAGAAGAGTATACATCTACATGACTTATAATTACAAATACAAATAGCACAAATAATATTAATAGCTATAAGAATAGTGATAATATGAATAATGGTAGAATCATTGATTTCAAAAATACACAAAGTAAAGTACCCTTAAATGACGTAACTACAGTAATCCGATCATTCATCTCATTCATTCATTCGTTCATTCAACATTTATCCAGGAAGTCAGCGGGCTCCACCCAGCAAATACTCTCAGCAAGCCACTTTAAACTTGCGATGAGAGGGATTGTCTCTAATGCTCGCAGGTAGCAAATTCCAGACCTGGACGCAGAGATTATGAACGAGCGGTTGTAAACAGCAGTACGGTTTATAGGTATGGCAAGAGAGGAGCCAGATCTCGTATTGTGGTCATGATAGGACGAGAGGTAAGAAAACGGTAAAACAAGATAGTTAGGGGTATTAGTGGAAAGTATTTTGTGCAGTAGTGATAACATGTGGAGTTCACGACGCTGGTGCACTCGAAGCCACGTCAGCTCCTTATAATAGGGTGATATATGAACATCATAACGCAGACCAAAGATATATCTTACACAGTTGTTGAGGCACCGGTCCAGTTTCTTGTTACTGTCGCAGGTTATTTCAGTCAACACAGTGTCACAGTAGTCAAATATAGGTAGTATCAGAGAGCGAATTAGTTGTACTTTAAGTCGAACAGAGAATACATTACCGAACCGTTTCAGAGGATATAAGCATTTATGTACTTTATTACATGTGCTTATCACCTGTTTAGTCCAATTTAATTCTCAGTCATAATAATTCCTAAGTGTGTCACTGAAGTAGAGTAGGGTATGATTTTATTGTTTAAAATTATTGGCGAGATGTCACGTTGCTTGAGGGAATATAAGTTTTTACTGGTACCGATAATAATCACTTGAGTTCTATTTGGGTTCATTAATAAACTGTTTTTATAAGCATAGTCACTAAGCTGTTGTAGGTCAGAATTTATTTTAATAATTGCATTATTGATATCACTCGGTTTTGAATGATAGTAGATCTGTACATCATCTGCATACACTTGCAATTTGCAGAAATTAAGGGCTTTTGATATGTCATTTATTTGGATGATAAATAACAGTGGCCCAAGAACCGAACCCTGAGGGACACCGAGGGTCTTACTTTGCCATCCCAAACTCGCATTTCCTACTATCACACGTTGCCGGCGATTTTCGAGGTTAGAGGAAAAGAACCGGAGTGACACACTATTAAAATTTAGTTCCTCGAAGCTTCTGCAGTAGCAACTGAGGGTTGACGGTGTCAAAGGCACTACTGAGATCTAATAATGTCAGTACAGTCACGTCCCGTTGGTCCATTGCACATCTGATATCATCTGTCACTCGTAGTGAGGCTGTCGCAGTGCTATTCCCCTTTCTGAAGCCGGATTGGAAGGGGTTGAGTTGGGAATGCTTTGTAAGGTATTCAGTAACTTGTGTATGAACTAGACGTTCAAGTACCTTGGATAATGGTGGTAGGATGGATACTGGACGATAATCTGAAGGAGAATCAAACTTGGAGCTCTTCGGGATAGGTCTAATTAGTGCATCTTTCCAAACATCTGGGAACACTCCGTTTGTCAGGCAGTAGTTAAATATATGAGTTAGTATTGGCAGAACAGCTCCCAAGGCATCCTTAATCAGTGATACAGGAATGTCATCATTACCTGTGGCATTGGATGAAATAGAGTATATCACACCTTTAACTTCATTTGAGCTGACATTTCTGAAAGAGAATTGCTCAAAAACAGACTGCTGTTGTAACAAGGGTACCGGTAGTGAACTTTTAGGGAAGAAGGTCGAGGCTACTTTTGGCCGTGCGAAGTGATCATTTAGAGCCTCTAGCGATATGCTTGGTACATGTTGTTCAACTGTCTTACCAATCCCTAACGGACGTAATTTACTCCATTTTTGTCTAGGGCTGTTGGTTTTCATCAGTTCCTGAAAGTATTTATATTTAGAATTTCTAATTAGCTGCTTGGTTCTGTTTCTCAAAATTCTATATCTCTCAAAATCAACTGCATCATGTGTCAGTCTGTATTGTCTGTAAAGTTTGTCACGACTGGCCATAGCAGATCTTACCTCAGCCGTTAGCCACGCAGATGAAGAGCGGGTAATTCTTACCCGTTTCTTTGGTGCATGTTTGTCAAATATTTCTAGTACCATTAAATTGTATTTACTTTAGACTTTATGTTCTGAGAATTACGTATATTATCCCAAGGCAAGTTATATGCATCATAGCGTAGTTTATTCTGGTCAATATGTCGTAAGTCTCGTATTGTAATGTAGCGTGGTTTATACTTAGGTATTCGTATAGAATAACATACGTACAATAGATCATGTAAAGAGATACCAGGAGCAGGGATCTGTCCGTGTTTAATTACTTTCTGAGGTTGATTTGTCACAAGAAGATCAATTAAGGTATGGCTCGTATGGTCAGAGTAATGAACATGATTAGTAGCGTTCAGGGGTAAAACCGTCATGTTTGTGGCAAGAAATAAATTCAGTAGGCTGTTAACTTCACCAGTCTGCTTTAAAAGGTCAGTGTTAAAATCACCCATGATTATAATGTCGTCGTATGCCGAGGCAAGACCTGCTAATGTATCTTCAAAATCAGCAGTCTGTCTTATTTTAGGTGGCTTGTATACAATCCCTATTAATATCTTTTTATGGCAGTCTAATTCTACAAACATAAATTCTGGTCGCAGTATAAGTGTTGGGTCAGAAGTGGAAATTATCTTACATTTTAGGTCGTTTCTGTAATAAAGTAGAAGCCCGCCACCTATTTTGTCAATACGGTCATGGCGTAATATAGAGTATCCATCAAGGTTAGCTGCAGATGACGGCAAGTCTTTACGCATCCAACTTTCACTGATTCCAATAATATGTACATTGTTTACTTCAAAAATAGCCTCTACCTCCTCCAGATGTGCTAATAATGACTGACCATTTAGGTGGCAACACTGTAACGACCGCGGGTGGCTCATAAGCTGCTCTTGCAACACAAGTCCCGTTGAAGCTGGTATGGACGGGAGAGAAGGGGTGGGCGAATTTAGGGGAGAGGAATGCAGGTCAATGGTATTGCCGTTGTCCTGGTCAACAAACATCTGAAAGTATGCAGTGGGAAATAAAATTAAGTCAGAAGTAAAATGAGCTTACCTGAGCAACCTGGTGAGTAGATCCACTGACTTTCACAAGCACACACATACACACACACAAATATAAGCTAATTACTATACACATAATTTCTTTCCTAGGTTCACTTGTTCATCCTACTCCCTGCCATGTTGTTTAACTGCATCATCGTGCATATTTGAATTTTGCTTCCATCCTCCCTTAAAACACAAATACGTACATCTTGAGTCCAGCATTTCTGCAATCCCCATATATCCCGTGCCTGATTTAAGATAGTTTTTCTCACACTTGTGAGTGACTCAGTTAGCATGAGCCCACTGCCCTTAAAAGCTCGCTTCGCACACCACACATGATCTCGATCATGATACCGAAGAAACTTGATGATAATCGGCCGATTTCCTTGCGAGACCACCTCAGCAGACGTTCGATATCGGCGGCCCAGCCTGCGGCAGCGATCCACATCAAGCAGTGAGATATCAACTGAAAGTTTATTTTTCAATGTCTCGAGTGCTTTGTTGTAGACGTCCTCAGACGGCTGCTCAGGGACCCCATGCAACAAGAGGCAGTTTCGGCGACTGTACTGTTCAGCCTCATCCAATACCTCGTCTTGTTTATGAAGCCGGTTTTCCAGTTCCTTCAACTCCCCTTTAAGTCTGGAGATGTCATCACTGGCCTGTTTCTTGAACGCCTGGAACTCATCGCCAAGCGCTTGGAGCACGTTTGGTGGGTTGGCGGCACTGACAGCTGAATCTAGACGAGCTTGATATTCTTTCAGGGAATCTTCGAAAGCCGATATCTTCCTAGCTGCTTCCTTTAGAGACATCGCGTTTACTTTTTAGTGAAGAGGATGCCTAATAATATAACTTAGATCACACGAATCAGCACTTTCTGCAACTTAACTTCCTCTTTAAGCAGGGTGTAGCAAGAGCAACTTCAATCAACCGTCACACTTGCCGCCATCTTTAGTCAGCAGCTAGTAAAATTCCGGGATTTTGACGAACCTCCGTCAGAGGAAAACATGGTATTAACTATCGGCAAACAGCTTCCGATGAACATACAGCAATTTTTAGTGGCAGGAAATATCAAAACCGCAGTTCAGGCCGAGGAGATACTCCGCCACTTGGACGAAACGAGTATGGTTAGTCCACAGACCGGGAGACGAAATATGGAATGCGTGAATACCGCAGAAATAGTTCGGGGGCATCAAAACGGTCAAAGTCAGAACAATCAGACGAAGACACAGTCAACTAGCACTCAATTTACGCCCAGACGGCAGGAATTCGACGGTCGAGACCAATACAACAATAATAATAATAATAGGAACTTCCAAAATCGCCGTGATAACTACAACAATCAGAACAACAATCATAATCAGAGTACGTACCAGCGAGAATACACTAACTGTAGAGGACACCAAAGGCAGGATAGAGCATATCTGAGGAACGGGGACGGTAGATGGAAAAATCAGAGGAATTATAGGCAAGAAAACCAGACAGATTACCGTAACGATTTGAAAGAGCGTTACGCTGAGTCGCAAAAATATCTGGATGAATTAAATGCAGAAGAGGAAACAGAGAAAGAGAAGTGGGGACGAGCCATGAAAAACAGAAGAAATCCCAACAATCACAGTAACGAGGATACAGAAAAGGTGACAAGACAGGAGGAGACGCGGGAAAATAGCAGAAGAAATTCGCGGGACGAAGTTTCAGGCAAGGGTCTGGAAATATGGTAATGAAGACGGTAACAGAAGAAGAAGACGGTAGCAGGAGAAGAAGATGGGAGCAGAAGAAGAAGGGAACCATGTGATGAGTAATCTGGACAAGGAATGCAGAATCAAATTGCAAAATTAATTTGAGAGCTCACACTCAAATGTACGTGGCCACGTGGTACTTGGGAGAGCGAGCTTTGTTTGTAAACAAGGCGGCAGGTCTGGCAGAAGTTGTAATTGTGTGAGTGAGAGAGGGGAGGTCTAGCGAGATGGGTGAATGACATCACAGAAGGGAACACAGCAGGGAGAAGTGCGCACGTTAATTGGGACTGTGGAATGCACATTCAGGCAAACGAGTGAGGTACTTAAGTGATGTTATCTTACTACAGTGGATATGTTTTTAAAATCCAAATCAATCACTTGCTTCGAATTTCAAAACCTTGCTGAGGATAAATGAACCCTTATTGATTTGCCGATCAATAAGTCTTCATGATTTTTATTATAATTATTTCTTATATCCAGGCAGTGCCTGTTGGAGTGGACAACGGAAGGCAGGTAGTGTGTCGCAACGCTTGCAACAGAGGTGGCGTGATAGTTATTTCTGGGAACGACCGGCTAAGCCAAGTTCAAGGACAAATTCTGACTGAACGCGCATACAATTTGGCGTCATTATGAGCGTGCCAGAGGTGAATTTCTAACCGATACCCGATTGAATCAGCGAATCAGGAGAGAGGACGCCTGGACCACGCGGCGAGGTGCGTGCCTTTAAAAGGACGCTGAAAACACATGTATGAAGAACCGCCGATACGATAGGATTCTGCATGAGTGCATTGATACGTTTAAATAAAAAGAAGAAGTTTGATACAAGTCTGTGAGTTGAAAACTGCAGATTATTTTCTCAGATTGCCCCCACTCCATTCCATTCTGCCAGTTTCTGATAAATTGATCGGTGATGAGTAGTTCGAGACACAATTTTGTCAGCCTCTGGTGAGCATACTTCACGTCAGTCTGAGCGAACATTTTATTGTGCTCGTGGGAGCAGAGTTCATGCCAAGCAGAGGGGAGATCTCTAGTTGAGATAAGCGACTCGGCATAAGTAATTTGTGAGACTGTTAAATGCCGGCTACGTGGCTGACTAGACTGTAATATTTTTCTGTAATATTTTTGTGTTATATTTTATGATGTATATGTGCCTGTGAATTAAGCAAATGCTTAGATAGGGCCAGTTCGACGTGGAAATATCGCCCAGGACTCTTGAGTGAAAGTTAGTAGCTCATAGCGATTTTAGCAGGCTAGAATTTTAATTTTGAACATTTCTTTTTAAGAAGCCACGCCAAGATGTCTACAGCAAGGTCGATTGGTGGGATGATGTGCTACGCCTCTACCAGAATGTCGACGATGGCGGAGTAAATTTCCCGTGGGAAAATGCTCTGGGATGGAGGTTGATTTTCTGCAAGCTGGACGGTGATGTACAAACCATTGATTTATTCAATATGTAGCTAGATTAGACGCGGGAACGTGTAAATAATTTTATTCATGGTTTTTCTTGTGTATTTTAGATTTCGTGCTCCGACACTCTTTTCTTTTAAATGTACGTTGGCACGTGGCCAAATTTTGTGTGATTGTATATTTTTTCTTATGAGTCATTATTATTATGCACGACGCGTGCCTTTGGATTTTATTCATGCGAATGCTGAGCTCGTCATGGTCGATAAATGGTGCTGTATTCAAATTCATTTAAGTAGGAGAAGGGGTAAAAGCTTTTAGATGTTTTACGAACAGTTTTTTATTCATAATAGGGTTTCCGAGCGCAACACGTTAAGATGTCACTGTAGAACACCTTAGTCTATTTTTTTTTTTGAGTTTTTTGATATCCCTTTTCAGATTCTTCAGTCACGGACTAGACTGGGAACGCAAGTCGGTGGAAATATTTATGTCTTTTATTTCAGGTTTCTGTCAAACCCATACGTGTGATTCTGGTGTGTGTATTGTGTCAAGGTGTTTGTATTTGATTCTTCGTGATAAGGGGTAGAATGTGTCTACTGCCCTCAAATTTTGATGGTATTTTATGGAAAGGCAGAGCGCTCTTGGAGGCTACTGTACCTTGTCCTGTGCTGATTCTTGGATTTCCTTGGGAAATGCTAAGATATTTTTATTTGACACACACACGTATATTATGTGCTATTGGGAGCACGCTTCCTCGAGACTCGAACCATTGCTACGGCGCCCAGCGTGGGGTTTGTTGTTGTTGTTTAGTTGACCTCATACTTATTTCGCTGAGAAATGATGCCAGGTTAGCAGGGCAAAAGTAAATTCAGTAAATTGAGGCGAAGTTGTACTGCCATGTGAATCAGTAAAATCACTGAGTTCTTAAAGTTAGAAATGTTGAACAAGGTTAGAATTTGATATTGTGTTTGATGATAACTTGTTCTGGGGCCCGGCTTAAAATTAGAAAATTTGCATATTTAGTGAACTCAGTCAAAAGCAGGAATGTGTTGCCTTACTTTACATTTAATTAACTTCGGTTAATTAAAGTGTTTTTCGTAAATTCTGTTAGTTAGGAATTTAAAAGCAGATCACAAGGGAGTTATTTGTTGTTTGGAAATAAGAGTCATTATTCAGTAAGAGTTTGATTACTGAAAATTTATTTAAAATTGAATCAATGCAATATTTAAATATCAAGACATGTGCGTGTGTACGACTGAAATCCCATTGCATGACCCTATTTTCACAGAGTATATTTGTGTGTTTTGCGATGGCTAGCATCGAGGAGATGAAAGTGTTGTTGGAGCAGTTGTCTGTGCAAATGTCTGCAACGACGGAGGAACAGTTAAAAAGCATGAAGGAGGAGATGAGTGAACAGAGCGATAATCAATTACACGAGTTTCGTGAACACAGTGATAAACAATTACATGAGTTGCGTGAACACAGTGATAAACAATTACAGGACTTGAACAATAACATTACGGTCCAATAGCAAATCCAGAAATTGGATATCGACAAACAAATACACGAGTTGCGTGAACAGAATGACAAACAATTAAATAACATAACTACTCAATTACGTGAACAGAGTGATGATAATAATAAACAGTTACTTGAACTAAACCACATGTTATCGGAGCAGGCAACTTTACAAACAGTTCAGTTAGAGAGGATAACCCTTGAAATAAACCAAAGTACTAAAATAGAACTAGAGAACCTGGCGGGGGAGGTGGCAGAGAATAATTCGAGGCAATTAGGCGAAATCAACAAACTAGAATCCTAATTTGACGACAAACTAGTACAGTTAGATGAAATGGTAGCCGCCAAACTGAAACAAATCGAGACAGCATGCGTAAACAATACGGCAGGGATTAAAAGCACGCAGGACGAATTACAAGGGCAATTCAACAGAATAGAGGCGAAGAATATAAACATACAAGACCAGATTAATTCAGTCGACAACAATGTGTTAGGATTGATAAACGAACTTGACAAACTGGAGATAAAAACGGAGAAAGAAAGGATGCACTTGCGCGAGAACCTGGAAGACCAGTTAAGTAAAAATCAAGAGCAAATGCGAGAAGAAATTGGAGAACAGTTAATTTTGAATCAGAAAGAGATAGGAGAACAAATAATTAAAACTCAGAAGCAGATACAAGATCAAATAGGGGAACAGCTTGAGAAGAGTCAGGAGAACAACGAAGAAAAAATTTACAATTTGAAGAGTAGAATCCGAAAAGATTGGGAACAGCAGGTGAATGAGACTAAAGGGGATAGGCTGACTATATTAAAGAGGCTAGGGGAGAATAACTCTAGAATACAGGATCTGGAAGAAAGTATAAAGTCCAAGTTTCAAGAACACGCGGACCTCATCGTTAAAAATGAGATAAGATCTTTAGAGAATGCCACTTTATTCTCTTCAGAAAATGCAGTAGGGAAACACGGAAGTATTGGAAGTCCGGAGGGGTCGACGCTAGCTGAGGATACGAGCCGGGATCAGAGTCCAAAGACAACTTGCAACACATTCCACAATTACAGAGGGGAGACGTCAACTCCACAACCTGGTGTGACACCTGCACAAGTCATACAAGTCATTAGGGGAAATGATTTTAAACCAGACAAATTCAGGGAAAATTCAGGATCTACTCCAAAAGCATTCTTGCGCCAGCTGGATGATTATTTTAATGACCAACACGTCAGTCCCGGAAAACAGCTTCGTTTAGTGGAGAAGTTTTTAGATGGCTCAAGTTTAATCTGGTTTCAAAGCTTCAAATATACGATCAATGACATGGCCCAGTTTAAAGAAGCATTTTTGAGGAAGTATTGGAGTCCTTCACTGCAGCAGGGGTTGAGGATGGACTTATATTCCAGAAAATACCATAACACACACCCTACAAGGTTTTCTGAGTTTTTTAGTCAGCAGCTAGTAAAATTCCGGGATTTTGACGAACCTCCGTCAGAGGAAAACATGGTATTAACTATCGGCAAACAGCTTCCGATGAACATACAGCAAATTTTAGTGGCAGGAAATATCAAAACCGCAGTTCAGGCCGAGGAGATACTCCGCCACTTGGACGAAACGAGTCCACAGACCGGGAGACGAAATATGGAATGCGTGAATACCGCAGAAATAGTTCAGGGGCATCAAAACGGTCAAAGTCAGAACAATCAGACGAAGACACAGTCATCTAGCACACAATTTACGCCCAGACGGCAGGAATTCGACGGTCGAGACCAATACAACAATAATAATAATAATAGGAACTTCCAAAATCGCCGTGATAACTACAACAATCAGAACAACAATCATAATCAGAGGACGTACCAGCGAGAATACACTAACTGGAGAGGACACCAAAGGCAGGATAGAGCATATCAGAGGAACGGGGACGGTAGATGGAATAATCAGAGGACTTATCGGCCAGAAAACCAGAGAGATTACCGTTACGATTTGAACGAGCGTTACGCTGAGTCGCAAAAATATCTGGATGAATTAAATGCAGAAGAGGAAACAGAGAAAGAGAAGTGGGGACGAGCCATGAAAAACAGAAGAAATCCCGACAATCACAGTAACGAGGATACAGAAAAGGTGACAAGACAGGAGGAGACGCGGAAAAATAGCAGAAGAAATTCGTGGGACGAAGTTTCAGGCAAGGGTCTGGAAATATGGTAATGAAGACGGTAGCAGAAGAAGAAGACGGTAGCAGGAGAAGAAGATGGGAGCAGAAGAAGAAGGGAACCATTTGATGTGTAATCTGGACAAGGTAGGCAGAATCAAATTGCAAAATTAATTTGAGAGCCCACACTCAAATGTTCGTGGCCACGTGGTACTTGGGAGAGCGAGCTTTGTTTGTAAACAAGGCGGCAGGTCTGGCCGAAGTTGTAATTGTGTGAGTGAGAGAGGGGAGGTCTAGCGAGATGGGTGAATGACATCTCAGAAGGGAACACAGCAGCGAGAAGCGCGCACGTTAATTGGGACTGTGGAATGCACATTCAGGAAAAAGTGTGAGGTACTTAAGTGATGTTATCTTACAACAGTGGATATGTTTTTAAAATCCAAATCAATCACTTGCTCCGAATTTCAAAACCTTGCTGAGGATAAATGAACCCTTATTAATTTGCCGATCAATAAATCTTCATGATTTTTATTATTATTATTACTTATATCCAGGCAGTGCCTGTTGGAGTGGACAACGGAAGGCAGGTAGTGTGTCGCAACGCTTGCAACAGAGGTGGCGTGATAGTTATTTCTGGGAACGACCGGCTAAGCCAAGTTCAAGGACAAATTCTGACTGAACGCGCATACAATTTGGCGTCATTATGAGCGTGCCCGAGGTGAATTTCCAACCGATACCCGATTGAATCAGCGAATCAGGAGAGAGGACGCCTGGACCACGCGGCGAGGTGCGTGCGTTCGTGCCTTAAAAAGGACGCTGAAAACACCGCCGATACGATAGGATTCCGCATGAGTGCATTGAGACGTTTAAATAAAAAGAAGAAGTTTGATACTAGTCCCAAATCTGTGAGTTGAAAACTACAGATTATTTTCTCAGATTGCCCCCACTCCATTCCATTCTGCCAGTTTCTAATAAATTGATCGGTGATGAGTAGTTTGAGACATATTTTATCAGGCTCTGGTGAGCATACTTCACGTCAGTCTGAACGAACATTTTATTGTGCTCTTGGGAGCAGAGCTCATGCCAAGCGGAGGGGAGATCTCTAGTTGAGATAAACGACTCGGCATAAGTAATTTGTGAGACTGTTAAATGCCAGCTACGTGGCTGACTAGGCTGTAATATTTTTCTGTAATATTTTTGTGTTATATTGTATGATGTATATGTGCGTGTGAATTAAGCAAATGCTTAGATAGGGCCAGTTCGACGTGGAAATATCGCCCAGGACTCTTGAGTGAAAGTTAGTAGCTCATAGCGATTTTAGCAGGCTAGAATTTTAATTTTGAACATTTCTTTTTAAGAAGCCACGCCAAGATGTCTACAGCAAGGTAGATGGGTGGGATGATGTGCTACGCCTCTACCAGAATGTCGACGATGGCAGAGTAAATTTCCCGTGGGAAAATGCTCTGGGATGGAGGTTGATTTTCTGCAAGCTGGACGGTGATGTAAAAACCATTGATTTATTCAATATATAGCTAGATTAGACGCGGGAACGTGTAAATAATTCTATTCATGGTTTTTCTTGTGTATTTTAGATTTCGTGCTCCGACACTCTTTTCTTTTAAATGTACTTTGACACGTGGCCAAAATTTTTTGTGATTGTATATTTTTTCTTATGAGTCATTATTAGTATGCACGGCGCGTGCCTTTGGATTTTATTCATGCGAATGCTGAGCTCGTCATGGTCGATAAATGGTGCTGTATTCAAATTCATTTAAGTAGGAGAAGGGGTAAAAGCTTTTAGATGTTTTACGAACAGTTTTTTATTCATAATAGGGTTTCCGAGCGCAACACGTTAAGATGTCACTGTAGAACACCTTAGTCTATTTTTTTTTTTGAGTTTTTTGATATCCCTTTTCAGGTTCTTCAGTCACGGACTAGACTGGGAACGCAAGTCGGTGGAAATATTTATGTCTTTTATTTCAGGTTTCTGTCAAACCCATACGTGTGATTCTGGTGTGTGTATGGTTGTGTCAAGGTGTGTGTATTTTAATTTTTCGTGATGAGGGGTAGAATGTGTCTACTGCCCTCAAATTTTGATGGTATTTTACGGAAAGGCAGAGCGCTCTTGGAGGCTACTGTACCTTGTCCTGTGCTGATTCTTGGATTTTCTTTGGGAAATGCTAAGATATTTTTATTTGACACACACACGTATATTATGTGCTATTAGGAGCACGCTTCTTCGAGACTCGAGCCATTGCTACGGCAGGTCGAGGTATGTTTACACGTGGGTTGACCGATGTGCAGATTCCACCTTGCGCCCGTCTATGTCTGGTGATTCATCGTTTAGGCAGTCCAGCTGACCGACTGACCCCTGTAAGCCATCTGTAGCAAACATGTTCTTTTAATGATCTTTGAATCATAATTTCAATTGGGAGTTCGCCATGTCCGTTACGAATTACCGCATATCGTATGAAATGATATATTTGTTTTATGATGTAAATGTTGGCTTTGAGCCTAGTGATTTCTGTGACTCATTTCATTTGCTTATATGTTAGATTGTTGTTTGTTGTGACACCGTTGGGTGTATTTCGTATTTTCATATAAAAATGGCAAGCGGCCATGTGTGTATTTTTCTTGATTTGTCACGTGTTAATTTACTTGTGTTGATTTAAAAAGTCCTAATTGTAGGCGTTAGTGTGGATTGCTACGGCAATTCTTTAATTCCAATTTCATGCGGAAATTATTTTGTCTTATTCAGTGTAGGAAGTGTCGGATTTAGTTTAGTTAGTGTTTAGTTGGTTCCTCGTGTCTGTGTAGCTCTAAGACAATGCAGATTCGTCCCCTGAAGGTTTACTGGATGGTAACGGATCTCGCATTAAATTGTACACATCGTAACGCATGCAGAGAAGCCGCACACGCACATGTCATTGCAGTAATTTGGGACATTTGGTCCAGATGTTTACGATCTCTCCTGAGATCAGGCCTAGTTTGGCATTTTTATTAATTCAAGAGGGTGTCATTTGGGAGTCCTTGTGTTTTTGCTGTAAATAGTGTAAATTTGTTGATCTGTTTATTAAATTCATATGTTTTAATCCTGGTATTCACTTTTTCCTGCATGTTATTTTGTTATAAGTTACCCTGCATATTATAAGAAGCGCTTAAAAACAACTTTACGAAATGGACTGTTACACCCCCCGAAATTGAGTCTCATATGCTTCTTTGCAAGGGTTCACCTCTCAGCTGACTCCATATCGTAGCACCAGCTATCACTGCAGTGACGCAATCTGTTGGTTTACGCTGCCAAGCCTGAACGCAGCTACTTTGCCCAGTGGCCACCCGTGCACACAGCGGGCGGCCTCTTGGCGAATTGCCCGGTTTGAGCAAGCCTGTCCTAACATGTCTGTACCAACTCATTCTTGTAGAGTATGATCTCTTGTAAGGGATTCTCTTCCACAATCTCTCTCACTCTCTTCTTTTTTTACTCAATACCTTCTTGTTATTCCTAATTTGCTTCTTTGAAATTTCATTTCGCAAGCCTGGATCCTGATCACCTGTCTCTTCTTCATAACCTACGTTTCTGATGCGCAGTTGAGTTTTGGGCCATAATACGTTCGACAAAATACACGTTTGTTCTTCTGGGGTACGTCTCTGCTCCATACCAGACCTCTCACGCTCTGCAGGAATCCATGGGCTTGCCTTCCTCTCTCACTGACCTCTTTGTCATTTATACCACTTACTTGATTACACTCTCTAGATACTTGAAACTATCCACCTTCCTTAGTACTTTTCCTCCAATCATTATATCTGTTGTTACTCTTCACCTATTTCTCGTGTTCACCATCGTATCACACTTCTTTGCATTAAATTTCAAACCGTATTGTTTCACTGTCTCAACCCATATATTCAACCTTTCTTGTACCTCTGCCTCTCCGTTGCCCCATATCATTACATATTCTGCAAACACCAGTGATCTCATATGTTCTTCTCCTATTTGTGCTGCCACTTCTACCATTACCTCATCCATCACAGAAATGAAAAGCAGTGGAGATATTGCACCCCCTTCCTTCAGCCCACTCTTCTGCTTTAATCAGTCTGACCTCTCTCCCCCAACTTTCACACGTCTCACACTTCCTTTGTACATCTCCTTTATTCTAGCTACAGTTTGATTTTAATTCCTTTATTCAGTAGGGTTTTCCAAACCTTTCCTCTATCCAAAGTATCGTATGCCTTCTTTATGTCCGGAAACACCATTACCAAATCCTTTCCATATTCATAGTGTTTTTCTTGGAGCTGTCTTACGCTGAAAATCACTCCCACTGTTGATATTCCTGGCCTAAATCCATACTGTTCCTCCCTCAATCCTTCTTCTACTACTCTCCACACTCTCCTTTCCAGGATCTTCTCAAATATCTTCGCAGCATGTCACATCAACGTGATTCCCTTATAATTCTGGACTAATTTCCTTTTGCCTTTCTTAAAAGTTGTGTTCAGGTCACTACCCTCTCTGGTAAGCTTGCGGGTGCTTCGCAGAGGGGTAGTTATGTGATGAGGGATGCTCAGGAGCGGGCGCCTTCCATGAACGGGGTTGTGTCTGTGAGGGTGTGTGTGAGTTGGGGGATGGAAGGATGAATGAATGTAGAGGGAACGGAAGTTGGGTCCAGGACGGGCACTCCACATAGGTTTGTACGCGGGTCACCTGCTGGGTCAGGGGCACGCGTACACGACCTGGTTGCAGTCACTAGATAGTTGCTGAGTCGGTGAGATAGCCACCGGCTGCATTCTGTATGTCGTTAGAGAAGTCAGTATTCGGGAGAATGAAATGACAAGAGATAGAAATTACTTACGCATAACTAGGATTTAATAACTAGAGTCAGGGTGAGAGTGTTATCAGAGGTGTGGGGAGGGAAAAAGGAGAAGCTCGCACACTTACCCATAGATGTACTGTTGCGGTGATGTCTTTGGTAGTCTCGAAGTCGAGCCTCGTCCGCGATGTGGGCGCCGCCGAGCCGTGTGGCGCTAGCCTCTGGCGTCAATCGGTCCTCACTGTCACTGTCCGTGTAGAAAACTGCCCCGGGCCCTTGCTTATCTGAAGGCTAATTTAGGTCATGAGTAGTCATTGGTATGCCTTGTTGTCGTACTCAATGCTGCTGTAATGTCCAGAGGTGGTTCTAGCCCTAGGCCGTGGGTTGGGGGCTGCTCCCCCCCCCCCTCCCCAGTTTTAGTGAAATAATTATTTTAAAATTCCTCGGATACTAAATAAATGGATAATTTACAGATATAATTTATGTGATATAAATCAAACTAATGCATTTAATTAAGTTATTTTTCTTTCAATTTCAAGATTTATTTTATTATATGTAATTCAAATACACAATTGAAATCATGTATAAATATAATATTTTTAAAATGCGTAGTGCATACACCAAGATCAACATGTTTAGATATTTCTTTACAACAACAATCAGTCAAAGCTATCTGCATTCAAAGTCTGACAGACGACAGTGCCGACTGCTCGTTATTCTAACAATCGCAGAAAAGATGTATCGTTTCGCAACTGTTTTCAGTAGCAGACGATTAGTCGCTATGCTTGCGTAGACGTGTTCTTGTATTAGTTACGGTATGTCTAAACAAAGTAATATTTTGACGTTATTTTCTCGTGACAAGCGGAAGTGCGATGAAAGTGCATGTGAACCCAATTAACCGAAGAGTATTAAACTCTTTTCCCAACTTTGTGACTTAAATGCAAGTTCAGAAGTTTCCAATGTAGACAACCCTCCATGCGATACAACTCTGTGACAAAAATGTGAGTGCAACTGTTTCTAATATAGTCGAACCAGTACCATTTGATATCAGTGCATCGATATATGATGGTCCATGCCAACCACGTAAATCAGTTTATAAACAAACGCCACTATACAATAAGAACAGAAGTTTTAACAGTAAATGGTTTGATAGGTATATATTTATTGAATATGTGTCGTCATTTCGTTCAATCTGATTCAAGCAATGCTGAACATGTTTTCGCTAAATCTGGATTTTGCAATTGGAAAAGAATAGGAGAAAAAATTGCAAAGCATGCTGATAGTGAATGTCATAAATCTTCAATAGTAAAGTGGAACAGTTTTCTGGAAAGTGAACGTAGCGGCACAGTGATTTCGAAGCTAAGCGAGAAACACAAAGACAACATATTGCGTAACCGCTCGGCCGTGGCAACAATGGCCCGAGTCGCATTACTTTGTGCTCGGCAAGACATTGGGCTTAGAGGTCATCGCGAAACAGTTTCGGATGACGATAGTGGTAATAATAAAGGGAATTTTGTTGAAATTTTAAATGTAATTAAACTAGAAAGTGAAAGAACCAGGGAGAATGTAAACAGTCTACCAAAGAAAGCAACTTACTCATCTAAAGATTCTCAAAATTAATTTCTTGATATCTCAGCTAATATAATAATTGAACATATTGGAGGAGAGACGAACAAAATATAACAATGGTTATTTTTCCTTAATCCTGGATGTGAGCTAGAGATGTTAGTAAAGTGGAACAGATGTCCGTATGTGTCAGATATGTAGGACAAAATTCTATAGAGGAGCGTTTCATTGGTTTTATACATTTGTCTCAACTGAATGCAGAAAGTATAGCTAATTCAGCTTTAGAGTACTGCACTAGAAATCATATCTAGGAGAGAGGAGAAGACAGGATGAGGTTTGAACCAAGGACCACATCAGAAAAATGGCATATTTTAAATTTGGAATTTTCGACTAAATTAGCAGTCCAGATGGAAGAGAACGTTGATACAAGCATTTGGGAAAAATTTCGTCTAAATAAATATTTTTATTTCATGAATAATGGAGATTTTAAGATTTGGTAAAATTTTAACCATGTATAAATGAAAGAGATACTGTTCTGGAGAGCGACACTTTTTACGAAGTACGCGGCGAGAAACCTGTTTTGACGCGAGGGGGAGCGAAGGTGGACTTGAGGTCACGACACACGCCAGTATCAAGAGTGGGAGAAGCTAACGCGTGGCAGGGAGCGCGCCACTTTTTAAGCAAGAACCAATGGAAATATAGTTTGAATACTAAGGAAGGAATAAATATTAAAATCTTTATTTTAATATTTTATAAGAGTGTTGCACATTGAATTCACCAGCAGAGAAAAATAAATTTAATTGGCAAAACAGATTGTAAATTGAAAGACTGAGGGAGAAGTTATGTATGAATTTGTTACTATTCATAGCGGTTGGAGGCTAGTTAGTCAGATTTACGAGGGAAATCTAACCGAGGAAGCTAGGAGACGAGGCTCGTTCTACACAGACCGTCGAGAAGACAAGACGTATATTGTATTTACTTTTCAAAAGTATTAGACAAATGTTTTGTGAACTGAAGACTTCAAGATGAAGCTAGCAGTAATGAAAACGAACAAGTAATATATAACAAGTCAACAGCATTGAGAAAAGTTATTCATCATATTCAGAAAGAAGAAATCTAGGAAATAGAAAACGTTGCAAGTTACAAACTGAACATCGAACACGTAACTTCGCAGAACGAAAGTCTGAAGAAGGGAGACTTAAACCATTGGAAGTTCAACAATCTGTACACGAATGATTAAGAATTTGGGTCGAAGAGGAAGAACTACGACTACAAACAATTGCGCGATGAGAATGATGTTTTAAATTCACCATGTTGGGAAGATAGCACTATACTGGACCGGCGAGATTCAGAAATGACCAGGATGACATAGCAGTATGCAGAGCGAACTGCAAAACCACCGCAGTTTCGCTAACATAACGTTGCAAGCTACTACAATGGAATTTCATGACATGGAGGTGATCTTTCATGATGGAAAGAACTATGCAAACTACCGACTTCAAAGAACATCTAGATCTGAGAATAAGAAGACGAGCGGATGCGTGAGGGAGACCACAAGGAACCCAGGACTGATGGACGCTAGGCCAGCAGCAGAGCAGAGGCGAGGACGTGCCGTCATCTTGCAGGGGAGAAGTGGGTCACGAGCGGGCAGCCAGCTGATAACCTGTTCTGAAGACAGCCCACCAGGTCGTTCAACTGTACTGCAGTCCAAGCAAGGCCGTGGTGATGTAACCCAGCCAGACTGGAGCAGCTCACAGCATTCCGGAAACCATATGGTGACGTTGCGAGGACACCAGGGTCATCAGGTTTGTCACCAACGATCTCAGAAACCAGGTAGAAGAGTGCATATATTCCATATCTGTAGTTAGACTTTGTACACGTTATTCCAGCATTGACCAACATATTTGCATTTATAACCTGTGTTATTATTGTCTTGAAAGTTTTAGTAATTTTTTGTAAGATGCGATAGTTATCTTCATACGTCATTTGGACGTATTTTAAAGTCTTGATCGATGATATTAGACATCGTTAGTATTTTTCATTGTCATTTTTAGAGCGTTAAAATATTTCTTACGAACGATTTCGTTGCGATTGCGAACGTATATTCCGTAGACTTGTTGTAACATTTGAAAACTCCGCAGATATATTGTAACATTGGAAAACTCCGCAGATTTATTGTAACATTGGAAAACTCCACAGATTTATTGTAATATTGGAGAACTTATTAGATTTGATGATGTGTTAAAGAATTTTGTATATTTGTGGAAATGTTGAAGAACGATAATAGATTTGTATTGAAACAAGAGTAATGAAGCACAATTTTGTGAGAAATAAATCAGTAATGTATCAGAGAAAGAAAACAGTCAGTTGTTTGATAAAAGTGAATAGTTTATTACTTGAAGTGAGAAAAGAGAAGTCAGAGAATCTCATAAGTGGAGAGTTTATTCATTTCAGAAACGAAATAAGATGTATAGAACGTTAAAGTTAACAGAAGTACTCTATATTGGCATAGAGGTAACTTTTGTATGCTAATAATGGAATGACATTGTAAAACCCAGAATTTTGATGTACGGAAAGGAACAGTATGCGATAGTTGAAAGGCATAACTGAACGAGAAACGTTATTATCAAATGTTATGGATGTATATTTATCATGAAACGATACTGTCAGATGGAAGGAGAGATATAAATATTTATTATGAACTTGAACGTGAGGGAAGATTATTGTTATTTTTGTAACAGACATAGGCAGACTTGGAATTCAGAATTAAGCTATAAATTGTAACAAAGTAATATGTGAAGTGAAGAAGGAATTATGTGGAAAGTACAGTACCGGTCAAAAGTTTAGGACCACCTAAGGAATTCATGATATGTCACCTAAAACCTAAACTTGTGGCACTAGAGCTCTGATTTTTTTACTGACCTCTTACATCTGAACAAATATATACGTCCTGATTTCGTTCAATTAGGCCAAGTATTGTAGAAGTTATGATTTTTTAACTGTTGGAAGGTCACACTAAAAAAAACACCATATTCAGAGGTATAATGTATTGTATATTCCAACTGGTTGCAGGTATTGCCACCAATTTTCATTTTTAGACTTAGCAATAGTTGGGGATCATTTTGGTATAAATATACAAATTCCGAAAAAAATCCAAGTCTTTTTGCGGGTTTATACTTTTTCAAGCCAGCGCTAAAATGTTTGATTTGCCCTTGTTCTTATCACACACACTTGTCGTAAGGCATCCGTGCTACCTACCTGCTTATAACTTGTCGTGTCCAGTAATTCCACTTTCACTCAACAGATGGCATCCCAAGCACAGATTTCTGGTTTGTCGGGTTTCGCCATGAGATTATTTTGTTGTCGGCAGTGCATCGACCATTTTAGCACTGGCTAGAAAAAGTATAAACCAGCAAAAAAAGAAGGTCCTGATTTTTTTCGGAATTTGTATATTTACACCAAAATGATCCCCAACTATTGACAAGTCTAAAATAGAAAATTGGTGGCAATAGCTGCAACCAGTTGGAATATACAATGCATTACACCTCTAAAAATGATGATTTTTTGGTGTGAACTTCCAACAGTTAAAAAAATCATGACTTCTATAATACTTGGCCCAATTGAACGAAATCGGGATGGTTATATTCTATCAGATGTAAGAGCTCAGTAAAAAAATCGCAGAGCTCTAGTGCTACGTTTAGGTGTTAGGTGACATATCATGATTTCCTTATACGGACCTAAACTTTTGACCGTTACTGTATTTGGACATAGCACGAGATGTATAATCGATAGAGGAATTTGTAGTAAGCAGAGAGACGTATTCATGAAAGTTGTTACAGTAATAATCTCTAGTAGGAATACTAAATATCATACTTTGATGAAAGTAATTGATATGAAACGGTAGAAGTTTGTGAACGTGCTAAAAGAAAGGGAAGTTGATGAAATGTATTTGTATTAATGAAAGGCGTAACTAAAGACGCGATAATATGCTACGTGAGTTATTGAAGAAAGGTTTTGTAATATTTTGTGATGAGGAAGAGAAGTCATATGTTGTATTTGGAGGTAATAAGAGTGTGGGAGTGAGGATTCATGCCACACACACTCGATTTTTGGTTGAATAGCTTATCTGAACAGTCTTGCATTGTTAGTTTGTTTTATTATTTATTATTGAAATATCAGAGTTGTACACTACGTGATGAAATATTAACTCTACTGTTCGTATTTATGATTCACATGGAATTGACACACAAACACCTATTTTGACTAGTTTATTGTGTGAGATACGCAGAAAGTTGGTGATACACGTAAAAGGAAGATGATCAGACAGGAGGAAAGTGATAAGATGAACTCTAATGTACACACATCAAAAAAAGTTTTGCATCACCTCGGTTCCAAGAGTTCCGGAACCGTTAAATACAAAGGGAATAGAGATCAACACAAACAACATTTCAGCTCGTTTTATTGCTCATGAGACCCACACATTGCATGTTGTACCATCATACAGCTAGACTTTCAGCATTTGTGGTCCAGATTGCAGTACACACCACTACCTCTAATACCCAGTAGCACGTCCTCTTGCATTGATGCATGCCTGTATTCGCCGTGGCATACTATCCACAAGTTCATCAAGACACTGTTGGTCCAAATTGTCCCACTCCTCAACGACAATTCGGCGTAAATCTCTCAGAGTGGTTGGTGGGTCAAGACGTCCATAAACAGCCCTTTTCAACATATCCCAGGCATGTTCGATAGGGTTCATGTCTGGCGAACATGCTGGCCACTGTAGTCGAGCGATGTCGTTATCTTGAAGGAACGCATTCACAAGATGTGCACGATGAGGTCGAGAATTGTCGTCCATGAAGACAAATGCCTCTCCAATATTCTGCCGATATGGTTGCACTATGGGTCGGAGGATGTCATTCAGGTATCGTAAAGCCGTTTCGGAGCCTTCCATGACCACCAGTGGCGTACGTCGGCCCCACATAATGCCACCCCAAAACATCAGGGAACCACCACCTTGCTGCACTCGCTGGACAGTGTGTCTAAGACGTTCAGCCTGACCAGGGTGCCTCCAAACACGTCTCCGACGATTGTCTGGTTGAAGGCATATGCGACACTCATCGGTGAAGAGAACGTGATGCCAATTCCGTGGGGTCCATTCAGCATGTTGTTGGGCCCATCTGTACCGCGCTGCATGGTGTCGGGGTTGCAAAGCTGGACCTCGCCATGGACGTCGGGATTGAAGTTGCGCATCATGCAGCCTATTGCGCACAGTTTGAGTTGAAACACGACGTCCTGTGGCTGAACGAAACGCATTATTCAACATGGTGGCATTGCTGTCAGGGTTCCTCCGAGCGGCAATCCGTAAGTAGCGGTCATCCACTACAGTAGTAGCCCTTGGGCGGCCTGAGCGAGGCCTGTCATCGACAGTTCCTGTATCTCTGTACCTCCTCCATGTCCGAACAACATCGCTTTGGTTCACTCTGAGACGCCTGGAAACTTCCCTTGTTGAGAGCCCTTCTTGACACAAAGTAACAATGCGGACGCGATCGAACTGCGGTATTGACCTTCTAGGCATGGTAGAACTACAGACAACATGAGCAGCGTACCTTCGTCCTGGTGGAATAACTGGAACTGATCGGCTGTCGTACCCCCTCCGTCTAATAGGCCCTGCTCATGCATGGTTGTTTACATCTTTGAGCAGTTTTAGTGACATCTATGAACAGTCAAAGGGACTGTATCTTGGATACAATATACACAGTCAACGTCTATATGCCGGAGATCTGGGAACCGAGGTGATGCAAAACTTTTTTTGATGTGTGTATTAGAGGTAGTCATTTTTATATCGTGCGGGACGCAATCGTGTATAAAGTGTAAATACGTTATTATTTTAGTATTAATTGTTATTTTGGTATATTTAGGAACAGAAGATTTAAATTGAAGACTTTAACGAATGTATTATGTAGGGAAAATATTTGTTGCGATGAGCGTTAAAGCATAAATACTTAGTAAACAAGTAGGACAGACACTACTGTCAGTAATTAAACTCTGTGTTTTATTAAATGTTATTAAGCAAGAGATACTTGTTGCAATAGGATAAAGATGCAAGAAGACTCTTATTAAACGCATCAGGCCTAAGTGAGGCACATATAATTATTTTATTTTATATTTTGGTGAAGGGAAGATTTTTGTCATGTGATACATTTTATTATTAAAAGGAAGGAAGGAAGCTTGTAGTTTAACGTGACCGTTAATCTCGCGATCATTAGCCACGGGACATTTTATTATTAATAAATGGCAAAAACATTTTTATTCTTGCTGAGTTTTTTTAGAACTGTTTCTTTGATTCAATGCTTAATTACACTAGAACGATACCGCTAGCTAGATGCACGCAGATGATCGACGACTTATCTTAACGCCCGAGAGCCGAGTTGCTCGTTAATGCTCTACTTTTATTTGTTTATATTTTCTGTACTGTATGCAACTAGTTAGTAGTATAGTTAGAGATGTATATATGTGTTCCTTGGGTTCCCTAGTCATCAGTCCGGTGAGAGTTGTTTAACTCATGGCCGGGTGTTGACATTCTCAGGATCCTTTTACCATCTGTGCGAATTTGGGACTGTGCTCTAGAGGAATTCGGGCGCAGTATCTTGTTTCAGTGGATTTCGATCCGTGTAAGTGCATTGGACAAGCATATGATGGAGCCGCGGTATGTCAGGGAAGATAAACGGTGTGCAAAGTTTATTGCGACAAAAGGTCAATAACCCGTGTGTTTACGTGCATTGTTATGCACATCGCTTAGATTTAGTTTTGGTGGACGTTTCAAAGGCAGTAGACGTGGTAGGCGACACTTTTGGTTTACTGGAAGCAATTTATGCTTTTCAGTCCGTATCTGCTGTAAGACACAAAAAGTTTGTTGAGATACAGAGTGATCTTTATCCAGGAGAACGTGTTTTAGAGATACCTCTTCAAAGTGACACGCGATGGGTATGTAAATATAGAGGAGTAATGAATTTTCAGAAACGTTTTGCTTCAGTTAAAGCAGCTCTAGAGTATTTTTCCAAGTCATCTAACAAGAAAGAGGCAGCAGAAGCAAAAGGTTTGTTGAAGCAGCTTTGTAAAGCGAAGGTGATGTTTGTGTTACAAATATTTTCTGATATTCTCGAGCTTGCCAATGGAGCCTCTATGTTCTTACAACAAAAACATGTGGACTTCGGAGGGGCACATAGATTGATCTTGTAAAATCGTTGCAAGAAAAACGAAATGATGATTATTTTAAGCAATTATGGGCGGTTACATGCGACTCTGCTCAGTCGTTAGGCTTGAAAGTTTATAAACAATCTAGAGTCTCAAGTATTCCAAAGTACTTTTCAGACTACGTTTTATTAATGCCAGTCTCTGCGGAGAAAGAAGAGGAAAATGTCACATTATCAGAGACATGTAAAATAAATATTTTTGAAATATTAGACAACATGGTAGAAGAGTTACAGCGTAGATTTACTGAAATTGATTTTGTGTGCAATGCAATGGATGCCTGTAACCCAAGAAGTGAAAACCTTTTAAATTTTGAATATATTCTCACGTTCTGTGAAAAGTATAATCTAAACTTCACAGACCGTAAGGTGCTACAGACTGAAACCAGTTTAGCTAAGAATGTATTTAGAGGCAAATATCCAAACACTTCCTCATTCTTTCTTTCTGAACATCTGAAAATGGAAGTTGCTTTTCCACAGCTACTATCATTTTTCAAGTTGATGCTGACTCTTCCTGTATCATCTGCTTCTGCTGAGCGTAGTTTCTCTGTCATGAAACGAATAAAATCCTATTTAAGAGCAACAATGGCAACAAAGAGGCTTTCCAATCTCGCAATTCTTTCAATTGAATGAGAATTAAGTGGAAAATTACTTCAAGACCCTTCTGATATAGTGTACCAGTTTGCCTGGAGTGGAAACAGAAGAATCCATTTATGAGACAGTGAAATGTGCTTTTTTTTACCAATGATAGTTTTTAAAATTACTAACCTGTATAAATATATTAACGTATGGTAAATCTGTGAATTTTAACAACAGTGGATTAGTTTCATGGCAATTGACACGAAAAAAACTGTGTAAAATACCATTACTTCAAGTTCCTTCAGATGTAGTGAACCAGTTTGCCCAGGGTGGGAACAGAAGAATATTATTGCTCAATATTATCTTATAATGCATACATACAGTAGTTATAATATGCAGGGTATTTATTACTGTTGTGGTCTCATCTCTGTCCTATGGTAACTAACTTTCGGTTCTCATTTTCTGATCATGGTTAGTTCTGGATGGGGGCGTGGTGGCGCAGCGTTCAAGCTGTTGGCCTCTCACCACGGCGGACTGGGTTCAATTCTCGGTCAATGCATGTGAGTTTTTCAAAGTGAAATGCCATGTCCTGTTGTTCGGATTCCATCTAAAAAGTAGGTCCCGTGGCTTATGATCTCGAGATTAACGGTCACGTAAAACTACAATCTTCCTTCCTTCCTAGTTCTGTATGCATTAACTTATTGTTCTTGAAATAATATGGCATAGTAGTATGTGTGTAACTGAACATTTTAATGGTTGTGCTAATGTTGCCCATTGTATTTTCACAGATATGGTTACTTTTCTATTGAATTATGTCACCCAAACTTTCAATTCCAACCCCCGCCCCCAGATTTAAGCTTCTAGAACCGCCACTGGTTATGTCGTCATGTTGAAAGCTTGCGCCTTCAGTGTTATGATCGTGAGGTAATGATTATTGTTGTTCGCGGCTCGAGGCTTGCCTCATGCTCCCCAACTAGGTCCTTTCATGGGTTTCTGTAGTTTACTAGAAGACTGTGGTTTTTACAAAAATTGGGGTCAGGGGCCATAACAATTGGCACAATGATCCCATTTTTCCAGTCTTCAGGTGTTCTCCTTTCCTTCCATATAACTCTCATGACCCGATAAAGCCACTACCCTCCCACGACGCCAGCTGCTCTCACCATCTCGACACTTACTTAATCCAATTCAGGTGCTTTTTCTCCTTTCATGGCCCTCATTGCTTTTTCCACTTCCTTCCATGTCAGGACCTTTTCATCTTCCTCATTTTTCTCCTCCATATTCCCATTTGGATTCAGTAACTCCTCAAAATACGCCTTCCGCATCTCCTTCAGTTCTTGTATGTCCTCGATTTATTTTCCTTCTTTATTTATCATCCTGGCATTTTCTGTTGTTCCTCTCTTCTTTGCCTTGACCATTGTATTCAGAATTTTCATTCTCCCCTCACTGACTCTTTCCATCATTTTTGTCCACTCTTCAGTCCACTTCCTTTTCTCCTCTGCTACCGCTCTCTTTGCTTCTCTCTTCTTTTCTATATATTCGTTTCTTACTTCCTCTGTTCTCTCTTGGGGCCATATCTGGAAGGCTTTGTTCTTCATTGCAACCTTCTCCTTCACCCGCTCGTTCCCCTAGGGTGTTTCTTTCCACCTTTTCTTATAACTAGTTCTTCCACACTATTTTTCTGCTGCTTCCACGATCGTGGTTTTTAACCTTTTCCATTCCTCCTCGACATAATTCGTTTCATCTGATGGTATGCTGCTCTTCACTATTTCTTGGAATTAATCTCTGTACTTCTCTTCCTTCAGCTTCCATACTCTTATCCTATTTTTCTGTCTCTCTATCCCTTTTCTCTCTTTAACTCCTTTTATAGTCACTACTAAAAGCCGATGATCACTATCCAGGGCTGCGGATGGTATTACCATGACATCTGAGATGGTTTTCTTTGTTTCCTGATCACATATCATAGTCCACTACCAACTTCTTCGACAGATCATGACTGTACCATGTTATCTTGTGGCTTTCCTTCTTCTAAAACCATGTATTTCCAATTGCTAGTCCATTCCTTTTACAGAAATCCAGCAGTTTTCTACCTTCCCCGTTCCAACTTCCCCATCCCTCTGCTTCCATCACTTCCTGATAGCCTTGTCTTTCCTTTCCAACATGTGCATTCAGGTCTCCGATGATTATGACCTTCTGTCCTGTAAGTTATTTCTGCACTTCATCTTCAAATGTCTCCTTTTCTTCCGCAGAGCAACCGACTTGTGGTGCATACACTTGTAGGATTTCCATGTCGTTACCCTTCATTCTGTCTCTGACCTGCATCAACCTGTCCCCTATTCCTTTCACCTCCTCTTTCATCCCTTCTCTCACAACCACTTCCTCTCCATTTCTCCCTCCATCCTCATTTCCACTCCAGTACAGTTTATATCCAATTCTCAATTCCTTCTTCCCTTCACCCCGCCATCTGGTTTAGGACAGTCCTAAAATATCCAGTTGTCTTATGTCCCTCAAGTCTACTACTTCCTCCACCTGCCCTGTCATTGTCTGTATATTTGGTGTTCCAAATCGTAGTCCTTGAGAGTATCCAGGTCGTCTTCCAATTGATCCATCCTTTCCGAGGCTTGTTCCCTGTTTGAAAGTAAACTCTTGTGTTTACGTTAAATAGGAATGTACTCCTAATAATAATATTGTTATTGGTTTTACGTCCCTTTCAACTACTGAGGCTTTTAGAGACATCGGGTTGCCGGATTTAACATACCAGTAAATCTACTGACAAGGCTACCTCGCATTTGCGCACCCTCAAATGTGGACTGACTGAACCAGGATTCGATCCTGCAACCTTGGACGCAGCCGGCTAAAACGTTACCGCTGAGCCACGCAACATGTCAGAAATTAACTAACTAATCGTTATTAAAGAGTTGGTGAAAACTGCCCTTAGATACAACACGCTGGAACTTGTCAGTTAGTTCTTATTTATAGTAACAGCTGACAGCACGAATGGCAGCATATAAAACGCAGTAAATATGATATGGCCATGTTTTCCAATGGAACAAGGGAGTGGGGAGTGATGCTACGTACAGGATAGAACTCCCAGAAGCCCTGGAGGGTGAAGATATGGCTTTGAAGTTTACTTTCCTGGGTTATACGGTCGTCAATAACAGGGACCCGGTTACCATGTGGCACACAGGCTTGTGATACGAAAGTTGACAGTCACTTCACGCTGTTCCCTAGGTTAAAATATTAGCATTGTGTTCTGAAGCATTAGGTCGTAAGTATATTGAGATAATGGCGAAGTTTCTAATGACTTGTAAAACAAACAAGGAAAGAAGGGTGGATCCACTCAGTGATGACGCCAAGGCTCGATTACCGCCTACAAGCTTTATTGGCGGGTTGCCGTACTTTCAGAGATTAAACGACGACATATTACCTTCATTTTCATTTTCACTTTCATTTATGCAATATAGGCATTTTGTGGTGTAGCGGCTAGCATTCATGGCTGTCACCCCAGAGATCCGGGTTCGATTCCCGGCTCTGCCAGGAAATTTAAATCTGTTCTGAGAGCTGGAACGGGGTACGATGGGTTCGATTCCCATCTGAGTCATCCTGGAAGTGGCTTTCCGTGGTTTCCCACTTCTTTCCAGGCGAATGCCGGGATGGTTCTTGCCTAAACACCACGGCCGCCTCCTTCCCAATCCTCATCTGAATTACAACTACACACACTAATACAGACATCACAGTAACACATGTTATCAGACTAATTCTATATACACACACACACACAATTAAACGGGGCTTCATGACCACGATGTCGAAAAGCCCCCTAAGTGAAGGAAGGAAGCTTTTAGTTTTACGTGACCGTTAATCATGCGATCATGAGCCGCGGGACCTCCTTTTTACGTGGAATCCGAACCACAGGACATGGCATTTCACTTCCAAAATCTCACATGCATTGACCGGGAATCGAACATGGTCCACCTTGGTGAGAGGCCAACAGCTTGACTGCTGCACCACCACGCCCCCCATCCCCCCTAAATGAATCAACAACAACAGGTTTTCAATGATTCCCCACTTCTGCTTCAGGCAAATACCGGGATGGTTCCTAACGTAAGGCCACGGTCGCCAACTTCCCAATCTTTGCCTTTAGTACAAACTCACACTAATACAGACACCACCTTATCATACAAACGCTACACACACCCAAGTACATGGGGCTAAAAGAATAGAAAGCCCAAGCCCCTCTAATGAAAAAACAACAACAAGAATGATCACATTTTGTCCATGTCTGTGTGAGCATGTGTGTTTGTGTCCCGATTGAAATCTAAAATACGGAGACGATTTTAATGAAACTTGGTAAGGATTTAATACAATTTGGTCCTACTATGACCGTGTCTTTCAAAATTTAATAAGTTTTAGCAATCCAACATGCAATCGCGCAAAATATTTCACCGGTATTCAATAACTCCGAAACTATTTTTTTTTTTTACCCTCCAGGTTGGTGGAACCCACGGACTCAGCGAGGGAACTCACCACTACCGCCTCTACGGGCAGTGTCCTAGAGCTGGGAACATCGAATCGGAAGGGATACAACTGGTGAGGTGGGATTGGCACCTCGCCCAGGCGGCCTCACCTGCAAACAAAGCGAACAGGGGCCTCATGAGGGAAGGTAAGGGATGGTTAGGATGGATAGACAAGGAAGAGGGAATGAGGCGGCCGTGGCCTTGAAGAAGGTACCATCCCGGCATTTGCCCGAAGATGAAGTGGGAAACCACGGAAAACCACCTCGAGGATGGCTGAGGGGGAATCGAACCCCCTCTACTCATTTGGGCCACCCGAGGCTGAGTAGACCCCGTTCCAGTCCTCGTACCACTTTTCAAATTACGTGGCAGAGCCGGGAATCGAACCCAGGACCTCCGGGGCGGCACCTAACCATGCTGACCGCTACGCTACGGAGGCGACTCCGAAACTAATTACGCTATCAAAATGAAATTTTGTATAGTGATGGAGGCTATTTTAATATGTTCATCTAGGGCCTGTGATTGTTTAAATAACCTGATGAGCACAAATCAACATGGTGGCCAACTGAAATTTAATTTCTTTAAATGGGCTTTTCTCGCGACTTAATAATTCGAGCGCAGTGTAACCTGGCACGGTAAATCTTTATACACGGCTTAATATACTGGTTTGTAATTTATTTCCATTTTTAATGAGCACTTCAAATTGTCGGCAGACTAGGGGAAGATACGATGCATGGGTCACCGATTCGAACCATCTTTAGTACACGTATAGGGCATGACCAGGCGTATATCAGGTGCAAGTAGTAAGGTGCACTACTCAGCCGTTTCCGAGAAATTAATTAATCGCAATAGCAGTGTGGCGGAAGGAAGGAAGGAAGCTTGTAGTTTAACGTGACCGTTAATCTGTAGATTATGAGCCACGGGACCTCCTTTTTACGTGGAATCCGAACCACAGGACATGGCATTTCACTTCGAATATCTCACATGCATTGACCGGGAATCGAACCCGGACCGCCTTGGTGAGAGGCATACAGCTAGACCGCTGAGCCACCACGCCCCCTAGCAGTGTGACGTCCATGTGCGCTGTACGCTAGCAAAAAGCGACCGTGCGCGTGATGCAGCGGTAAGGGCTCTGCTTCGTAAGAGCGGGATGGGGGGATCGAATCCCACCGGTGAGCTTTTGCAGTGTGTTGTGTTTTAGTTGTTGTTGCTGTTGTAAACATTGGCAATTCGTACAAATGTAGGTGTCATGAACAATGTTTATTTTGCAGTCAATTGTGATAACGTGTTATGTGAGCGGGAAAAGGGATTCTGAAATCATCATATGTGGGGGGGGGGGGGAGGGGGGGGGGGAGGGCAATGTTTGTGACATTTGTATCGGCATTGCAAATACATTGGTATTATACAAGGTCAGGTGTTTTATATTATATGTACCGGTATACATGTATACACGTCGCCTCCGTAGCGTAAGCGGTCAGCATGGTTAGATGCCGCCCCGGAGGTCCTGGGTTCGATTCCCGGCTCTGCCACGAAATTTGAAAAGTGGTACGAGGACTGGAACGGGGTCTACTCAGCCTTGGGTGGCCCAAATGAGTAGAGGGGGTGCGATTCCCCCTCAGCCATCCTCGAAGTGGTTTTCCGTGGTTTCCCACTTCGTCTTCGGGCAAATGCCGGGATGGTACCTTCTTCAAGGCCACGGCCGCCTCCTTCCCTCTTCCTTGCCTATTCATCCTCACCATCCCTTACCTTCCCTCATGAGGCCCCTGTTCGCTTTGCAGGTGAGGCCGCCTGGGCGAGGTGCCAATCCCACCTCACCAGTTGTATCCCTTCCGATTCGATGTTTCCAGCTCTAGGACACTGCCCGTAGAGGCGGTAGTGGTGAGTTCCCTCGCTGAGTCCGTGGGTTCCACCAACCTGGAGGGTAAATTACTAAAAACAAAAAAAATACATGTATACAATGAAGGCCCAGTCTGTTCCGTTCATTGCACGCCTGTGAACCATCAGACCACCCCGTATCCCGCAAACAATGACGACTCATGCTCTGCGTATTGGTTGGAAATTGCCAATGGTGACAAAAAAAAACACAACACACTGCAACGGCTCACCAGAGGGATTCGATCCAGCGATCCCGCTCTTACGAAGCAGGGGTCTTACCGCTGAACCACGCGCTCGTTGGCTCTTCGCTAGCGTACAACGCACATGGACGCCACACTGCATTTGCAAATAATTTATTTCTAGGAAACGGCTGAAAAGCGCACCTAACCATTCGCACCTGATATACTCCTGGTCATGCCCTACACGTGTACTAAAGATGGTTCGAATCGGTGACCCATGCATCGTATCCTCCCCTTGTGAGCAGTTTTAAAATCTGTTCTGTGTCTTAATCAAGCGATCGAAGTGAAAGTTTGTACAATGAACCATCATAGTAATTTTAATTTCCTAGTAATTTACTCTATACTATTGTATGGCCTACATATGAAACAATTCAACATGGCGGGCATGAGACGCATTTCTGTGGTTCTCAATATCTCTAAAACTATTACAGCAATCAAAATGAAATTTGCTACTCTTAAGAGCGCTATTAAGAACTCACATACATGTGACTTTTAAAACATGATAAGCACTAAAGCAACATGGCAACCACGCGAATTTTAAATATTTAAAATGACTCTTCTGGCGATCTTATCATCCAACCGCGGTGAAACTTGGCACAGCGAATCATTATTTAGATGTTGAGGATGATATGATGATAATTGTTGTTTTAAGAGGCTTGACATCTAGGTTATCGGCCCCTAACATCATTATTTAGAGCTTACTACATTGACCGGTAATGTTGTTCAATTGTTTTAAAAATTCAAGTTGGCGTCAGTTTGAAATGAAAAATGACATGTAATTAATTCTCGTAAACTATTCAAGTGATCGAACAGAACATTCGTATAACGAACCACCATAATAGTTATAAGGAAGCTTGTTGTTTTACGTGACCATTACTCTCGTGATCATTAACCGCGGGACTCCCATTTTACGCGGATTCCGAACCACAGGACGTGATATTTTACTTCGAAAATCTCACATGCATTGATCGGGAATTGAAATCGGTCTGCCTTGGTGAGAGGCAAGCAGCTTAACCACTGCAACATCACGCCCCATAATGGCACTTACTTTCGTAAAATATAGAGCCGTGCAATTGAATTTTCTTAAAATTAACTCCTGTGACTCGTGTAAAGAAAGTTATATACCGTATTCTAGCACATATTGTACATTGCACTGGTGGTGGTGATTGTTTTCAGGGGTGGAACATCAAGGTTATCTGGTCCGATTGTTTAGTTACTTTAATTTTAGGTTAGTTGCGTGATAATTTCTGAAAGGGAACATCTCTTATTGAACCGGCCTGTCAGAAAAGTGATAAACCAGTACCATGAGCAGGGCCCTGCGTAGCTAGTGCGTGTAGTATGTTCTATCCTGCTGCACTCTTACGGACAGTCTAAGAAGTAAGCCACAAGCGCGTGATGCCATGTCCATGGCTCTCCCCACCTGCCGCTAGCTACGTGTGCGAGCAAGCTGTGTCTAGTGCGATGTTGTACCATGCTAGCCAGGCAAGTGCTTTTTGTGCCTCACGACCCAGCTTCACCCTGTTACACCGTCTATGCTGAAACTCGTCAGTTCATGATGATGATGATAATTGTTGTTTTAAGGGGCCTACCATCTAGGTTATCGGCCCCTAATGGTTTGGGTGATAGTGAAAGATGAGATGAGAATGACTAATACTAACTACAGATTTGTATAGCCTACTAGAAGAAGAAATGGTAAACAAATAAAAGATAAGGCAAATAAAGAACAGGATGGAAAGAAATGCCTGCAACCCTCGAAGAACGAGGATTGAGGGACTTGGAAACAAGGAGAGCCATGAAAGGCAGATAGGAAAGAGAAAGAGGAGAGGGCCCGCCCCAAAGTCAGTGGAAATAGGGGAAAAACGGACCCAGCTCAGAAATCACTCGGGATCGCCTACTCCCGAACTCACCAGCCGTAAGTCCCTGAGGGTGTAGCAATATCAAGGGTGCACCAGAAGTGGTGAGGCTATATACACCCTGCCTTCTTGAGGGCCTTGAGCAGAAGGCAGGAGATAACATGGAATGAAAAAGAAGGCCGACCCCTTGCAGAATGAGGGTATCAGGAAAGATGACACAAGGGCCAATTAAGGCGGGAACGTAAAAGACTCCCTAGGCCTCGGATACCCAAATACCGTCGGGGTTGGAAGAGAACAAGAGTTGACCAACAGAGGTCGACAGGAAAGAAGACGGAGAAGAGCCCGGCACAAGTAAGTGGAAGCAATGCCAGACTCAGCTGGGGTCCCGTGGTCACCAACCCACGTCCCACTAGATGTGAGCCCCTGGGGGGTTGTCAGTTCAGGCGCGCGCACTGTAGAGTTGTCTCGGCAGGGTTTATAGCCTACTCTCGATTTTTGCAAAAAATGATATTGGTCTTATGAGATCAACACACGGCCAAAAATTGTGTGTCTGTCTGTGTATCTGTGAGTGTGTGTGTACTCTGCATGTCTCTGTCCCCCCCCCCCTATCAATTCAAACACGGTGAAACCGAATTGCACGAAATTTGGTACAGAGGTACCTAGCACTAGCAAAGGGCACCTCATATTCATGTTTTATATCGCCGCCATCTTGACGGAAACGTAAAGGCGGCATCCAAATGTTCAAAGCTTAAATCAAATTACGATTAACGTAATCATCTGATCTCTACCAAATTTTGCAACAACATACCTTTATGTGGGAAGCGCCTTTTGACCAAACTACACGGTCATTAGCCTAATAGTTTACAGATGACGGTCATGTATGTGTGCAAATCGATTCACCCAAACCATTCAAACACGGTGACACCGAATTGAACGAAATTTGGTACAGAGGTAGCACTAGCAAGGATACCTCAGTGTCATGTTTAATATCGCCGCCATCTTATCGGAAACGTAATGGCGGCCACCCAAATGTTCAAAGCTTAAATCAAATTACGACTAACCTAATCATCTGATCTCTACTAAATTTTGCAACAACGTACATTTATGTGGGAAGCCTTCCTTTGACCATACTACACGGTAATTAGTCTAATAGTTTGCTGTGCAAATCGATTCCCCCTATCAATTCAAATACGGTGAAACCGAATTGAACTAAATTTGGTACAGAGGTAGCACTAGCAAAGGGCACCTCATATTCATGTTTTATATCGCCGACATCTTGATGGAAACGTAATGGCGGCCACCCCAATTTTCAAAGCTTAAATCAAATTATGACTAAGCTAATCATCTGATCTCTACAAAATTTTGCAGCATCATACATTTATGTGGGAAGCCTTATTTTGACCATACTACAAGGTCATCAGCCCAATAGTTTGCAGATGTCGACCGTGTATGTGTGCAAATCGATTCCCCTATCAATTCAAACACGGTGAAACGGAATTGAATGAAATTTGGTACAGAGGTAGCACTAGCAAAGGGCACCTCTGTGGCCTGTTTTATAACACCGCCATCTTGACGGAAACATAATGACGGCCACCCAAATGTTCAAAGCCTAAATCTAATTATTACTAACCTAATCATCCCATCTCTACCAAATTTTGCAACATCATACCTTTATGTGGAAGGCGCCTTTTGACGAAACCACAAGGTCATCAGCCTAATAGTTTGCAGATGGCGGCATGTATGTGTACATACCAATTCCCCTAACAATTCAAACACGGTGAAACGGAATTGAACGAAATTTGGTACAGAGGTAGCACTAACAAAGAGCACCTCAGTGGCCTGTTTTATAACGCCGCCATCTTGACGGAAACATAATGACGGCCACCCAAATGTTCAAAGCTTAAATCAAATTACGACTAACCTAATCATCTGAACTCTACCAAATTTTTCAACAACATATATTTATGTGGAAAGCCTTCTTTTGACCATACTTCAAGGTCATCAGCCCAATAGTTTGCAGATGGCGACCATGTATGTGTGCAAATCGATTTCCCCTATCAATTCAATCACGGTGAAACCGAATTGAATGAAATTTGGTACAGAGGTAGCACTAGCAAAGTGCACCTCAGTGGCATGTTTTATATCGCCGCCATAATTACGGAAACATAATAGCGAACACCCAAATGTTCAAAGCTTAAATCAAATTACGACTAACCTAATCATCCAATCTCTACTAAATTTTGCAACAATATACCTTAATGTGGGAAGCATCTTTTACCCAAATTACAAGGTCATTAGCCAAACAGTCGCCTCCGTAGCGTAGCGGTCAGCATGCTTAGCTGCCGCCCCGGAGGTCCTGGGTTCGATTCCCGGCTCTGCCACAAAAATTTGGAAAGTGGTATGAGGACTGGAACGGGGTCTACTCAGCTTCGGGTGGTCCAAATGAGTAGAGGGGGGTTCGATTCCCACCTCAGCCATCCTCGAAGTGGTTTTCCGTGGTTTCCCACTTCGTCTTCGGGCAAATGCCGGGATGGTACCTACTGTAAGGCCACGGCCGCCTCCTTCCCTCTTCCTAGCCTATCCATCCCAATCTTCCATCCCTTCCCATCCCTCATGAGGCACCTGTTCACTTTGCAGGTGAGGCCGCCTGGGCGAAGTGCAGATCACACCTCCCCAGTTGTATCCATCCCGACCAGATGTTCCAAGCTCCAGGACACTGCCCATATAGGCGGTTGTGGTGAGTTCCCTCGCTGAGTCCGTGGGAACCACCAACCTAGAGGGTAAATTGACTAAATAAAAAAAATAGCCAAACAGTTTCAAGATGGTGGATGTATGAATCATGCAAGTGTTATAGCCTAACCGTAACTTAAGATTCAACTCGGCCTGCTCTCAACAAGTCAGCTTATCGTACATAGGGAGGTTTAATCTGTCCTCAAAGAGGTGACTGGTAGGTTATTAGTGAATTATAATAGAATATGTAACCTTAGAAGTGACTAACAGGTCAGCCTTACCGTGCCACATCGTTGTGGACCCATGCCGTCCCGTTGTCAAAATGGCCGCTATTTTTGCTCGTAAATACATATATTTCCGTAACTTCCTAAGTCTATATCCTTTTAGGAATGCACTGAACAAAATAATACATATTTAGTAACAAATGGTTTATAAAAACGCCAGAAAACGCTAATGAAATCGTTGATTTCAACACTAAATATGATACAGTTATACTAAACTAGTTGTTTATCAAGTATTATCGTGGCGCATCCGTGGCGTAATTGTAGCGACTTGGGCTCATAGTCTGGGGGTTCATGGATCAAATCTCTACCGGTTTAATTTTTTAATTCGTTTTCTCTGTATTTATTGATTTATAATTACTCACACGTTATAATGTTAAGCATATATAGTGTGTATTTGCAATCGAAAACATTATATACTCGTATATACTTATAACACCACATATTCCAACACTTGAATGCAGCAATTATTATTCGTTGACCTTGATCCGCGGTAGAGACTATTGTTGTTGATTCATTAGGAGTTTTGCGGCATCCTGGTCTTGCAGTCCCATTTACTTGAGTGTGTGTAGAAGCTGTCTGATAACCTATGTCACTTTAATGTCTGTAGGCTTACTAGTGTATGTACTTTTATTCGAGGAAGGATTTGGGTAGGAAGCTGTTATTGTTGTTTCATTCGAGATGCATGGACATCATGGTCATTTAGCCCCGTGTACTTGGGTGAGTGTTGAATTTTGTCTGACAATCAGTGTTATTTTGATGGCCGTATTAGTGTGTGTGTGTATATAATTCAGGTGAGGATTCAATCAATCAACGTTTAATATCCGTATAGCACGTTGTATTTCAACAAGCTACTACAACCAACATTCAATTATACTACTTGAAGAGGACAAAGAGTTATAACTATACCCATGCATTTAGGAGAAAGTAGGCTATATGTTCTTTACTGAACATATTGTTTCAAAGCCGTTCTTCTCTTCATATTATTATTATTAGACTATTACATATTAATATTATACTGTATATTAAGCAATAAAATGTTATTGGGAACCAGTAGACTACGTCTCATACGTTTCCCGAGTATTGTAGATGAATTCTCAAAAATTGAATGGATTCATTGATAGCAAAATTAGATCATTAATACTTAGGCATACCCAGACTTGATAAATTATTAAACAATTTGGATGTTGTTCCTCTCGCTTATTCAAAACGTACCACAAGCTTTCACTTCTCTTTGAAGCCAATCATTTGCTCTAAACGACCTGTCTTGTTATGCCGATGGTTACTTCACATCTGATGGTGGAGTCCAGCATAAATCTTGTATCCTTCTTATGGCCAATAATAATTTCCATTGTATTTATGCTTCTAACACGAAGAACACACGAATACATGGATCGCGTAACATTTCTGAAATGATACAGCTGCGTCTTAGATCTATATAGGTGTTCCTAAAGTTTTTAATGAATCCCCTTCTTAATAAAATTATGGTTTTTGAACGTGAGCTAGGGTTTCAGGCACTCCGCAGTGCTTGCAGCATATAGAGTCCTGGCTACGCCCATGGAGGTCTCACGAGCAACCTTTGCTTCCACCTATTTGCGCTAGACTATTCCCTTTCATGTCTACTTCTGGATTAGTCGTTCTCCGTAAATTTGGTGATTGGATAGTTTCTGGACTTTCGCAATCAACTTGCAAGTTCATTTTGTGTTTTCCATTGATTCGCTTCAGTCTTAAGTGTCGGCTATTTATATTCCCTTGGTTCGTAACTAGTAAACCACCGTCTTCATCGTTATCACTATCTTAATCCTCACCGTCCTGACAACCTCCTTCGATGTACGAACACAAATTACGCATTTAATACAGTCACCATGCCTTCAAGCAATTCTTGCACTCCCTGTATTTAGGCTATGTGGCACAGTCTCCATACATGATGATTACTATACTTTGGAAGTTCATTCACTGAAAATTCTGAAAATTGCGAAATTAGCTTCAAGGTTTTCCCATTCCCAGGACTTAGAATGCAATGGAAATCGAATGTCTTAAATACGATATGTGGATTACAATAAATATGCAATTGGATTAACTCACGAGGGCAACTTGTAGCATTAGTCTTGATGGATATTTTACGGAAGCCATTCTAACAACTCTACCTAGTGATTTTCTTTCAGAAATCCCATATCAATGTTCGAATTGCAGAATAAGAATGTAGAAAAATGGAAACTCGTATAGCCCACTAGCCCGGTGCTAGTCCTCGAAATGAACACCGTTTGGATGGCTTACATAGTCTATCACCGATACCATTTCAGTACCTCAAACTGGAATTACATTTCTTGGCAGGTCAGGGTATCAAACCTGGACCACCGGGGCGACAGCCAAGAATATTAGCCGCTTCACCACATGGTGGACTCTTTCATTGTCAGCGCAATCGATTGCACGATACCATGTAATTTCTACACTGAACGAAATATAACAGTAAACATTTCTTCGTATTTTTGGCATTATATAGCCCCTGGGAAGTTAGAGAGACGGTTTGCATACCTTAACCCTAAAGCCGAATAATTCCAAAAACTAACAAACAGAACAGTTTTAGGCACTCCATGGAAAGAAATACCGTCAAGCTGGTAGAATGACAGATAACATATTTTGTAATTTTCAGAGCAAAATTGTTTTACAATGAAGCTCTCTTGGTCTCCATACTATTGAAATAATAACAAGAAGTTCCGTGACGAACTAAAGAGCCTACTTTTCTTAAAATTTAAGATTCATGCCAATGATTAATCTATATGGATCTATCTAGAATAAAGACGAAATTAAGTTGTTAGTATCGAAATTTCTAATTAGTTCGAAATTCTGTATACCTGGCATAATGTAGACTAATAGAGAACTACAGTTGACAGCCCTGGAGACTGAATATATTCTTAGTTCCATCTCTTAAGGCACAGAATACAAAATTTGGTTGAAGTCCAATGGATATCATGGACGTTACATGCAGTTAAACATTGGATCTAACAGCGTGCGTAAAATCATGTTGGCAACAATGAGATACATGTATTGGTCAGAAATAATCTGAAATAATATGATCTATTGCTGTGTCAATTTTGAATTAATTCCATTAGTTAGTATAGAAGTTACATGCTTTTTAAAATTGGACCTGTCAGCAGGCTTAGAATCATGTAGGCAGCACTGGCGTAGGCCTATATTAGTTACCCCAAATTAATCTAGAATGCCAGGTACTATACGTGTGCAAAGTTAAGAGCTATTGGCTTGCATACTTTCTGATATATTGATATTGGGGTAACAAAAATAGAGACAGTATTTATTAACAGTTGGCAGCCCTGGTTACTCTTAAGAATCGGCATAGTCATATCTGTTATGGTACACATAGCACACACGAAATTTGGTTGAAATCCAAATGATAGTATAGAAGTTACATGTATTTAAAGTTAGACCTCTCAGCAGGCTTAGAATAATGTTGGTAGCACTGACGTATATAAGTTACTCCAAATTAATATAGAATGTCAGGTACTATACGTGTGCATAGTTTAAAGCTGTCGGCTTGCATACTTTCTGATATATGGGTATTTGGATAAAAAAATTGAGAGCATTTATTAACAGTTGGCAGCACTGGTGGCTCTTAAGAATGTGCTCAGTCATATCTGTTTACGTATACATAGCACATATGAAATTTGGTTGAAATCCAATTGCTAGTGTAGAAGTTATATGCATTTAAAATTTGGACCTATCAGCAGGCTTATAATCATTTTGCCAACACTGCCATATATGGCCTCCTGGAAATTAAACTGCAATATTATTATCTATACGTGTGCCCATTTTGAAATAGCTCCCATTCATACCTTCCAAGATATCCAACATGGAGCTCAAATTTCAATTGCGATTTTTCAGCAGCTGGTAGCACTGAGATCATTTTCAAATATGGCCGTGAGGTATTCAAGTTTAGATCTTTACTCCTACCAAATTTTGTTTCGATTGCTGCAGCCGTTTAGGAGTTGATAGGGGGGGACTCACACACAGCCAGACAGACAGAAGGACAGACAGACAGACAGACACACATTTGCCCGATCTCATAAGACTACTTTTTCCTCATTTTTGCAAAATGTGAAAAGTAGGCTAAAAATTGTTATGGTGTTTGAAGCCATTTTCAGTGCTGCCTTAGTAAACGAAAATTTTCCTAAAACTTCAAAAGTTAGAAGGGATTTCTTGTCAACTTGCTTATTTTGCCGTATATCTTATGTGTAGGTAAATTCCATAAGGTGGTGTTTCAGGCGATGTTCAAGAATAAAAGACATAACTTACTTTAGGTTGCGACGGAATATTGTTCATTTTAAAATCCCGATAAATTTAGTAACATATGTTTCTCGAATTCTCATATCCCTGAACAGCATCAATTTAGTCAGTTGGTGAATTCAGAATCTTCTATAGTCCTAATAGTCCTAATTTAGTTTTTTGGTTCTACCCATAATTATTCCGATTGCTATGGGGTAGGGGATCTGGTGAGATGTGGTGAGACAGTTTGCTTGTGGGAATGGTTATTACGGATAAATGCCCTTCATGACGCCAATATCCTGAGAGGAGTTAAAGACGAATGAAATTAATAAGTCTTTCGAGTTCGGAGTAGTCTGGCCTTGCTCGTCAATGTGTGTAGCTACCTTGGCTGGTTTGTGACATTACGTCAACAAATTTCAAAATGTATTTTAACTCTCTTATTCCATGATGCATGATTACCAATATGCTCGATTCCATTTTTAGGACTATTATATCTCGCTGCACCTGCTGCATCACCCAAAGAGGTATGCAAATTCCTGTGTACTTGTTGCTGATCTGGTTCATGTACGTCCAAATATCATGTTTTATACGTCTTCGGTGTGTTTATTTATTGTGTGACTCTCCCACTATGCTAATTTTGTCCTCCCCATGCACAAAATACGTCATGAGCATGATAGACCACACGCATATGACAAATGTTGGCTCTAGTGCGCCTAGTGTCCAGGCTCTGCGCTCAGTACTAAACGTACTGCAGTATCCGGTCAAATGGACAGTGCTTGTGCGACTAAGCGCTGCAGTGCTAGTGTGCTGTCGTGCTGCACTGCTCAAAAATGGGCCATGAATGGGCAGGGTAGGGCTGCGCATCTTCGGCACGAGTAAATTTCTCGCTAGCACTGCTTCACCTCATCCATTGCACGGCCCTACCGGGGAGTGAGAGGAGTGGGACTGTCCTAACTCGGCTGATCACTCGCGTTACTTTTAAAACCGAAACGAAATATCACTTGCGTCGCAGGGTCAAGTTTGGCAGGATACTGTTTCTACATATGAGTAGGATGAAAGGCAGCAATTTTCTGAATACATAGAAATAGGAATCAAATTCTACGACCAGTAGTTTACTTTTAAGTTACTGTATTTTCAAATTATTTGAAAGAGGACACGACTCATGAATCATTAATCACTGCCTAACTAATCCTAGCTGATGCAGAGTGCATGAACCAATACAATGTTGTCAAGTCGTTGCACAACGACGAGGCGGCTGAGCGAAGCTCTCCCTCCATTGCCTTTTATGTTCCCACGTTCAAGTCCAAGCAGAGAATGAACGATGTTGCTACACCGCGACTCAGGGATACAAGACGTGTCACATGATTCAGAGGAGGCGTGAAGGAACTGGTAAGGAAGGAAGGAAGGAAGGAAGATTGTAGTTTTACATGACATGAATCTTGTGATTATGAGTCACGAGACCTCCTTTTTACGTGGAATCCGAACCACAGGACATGGCATTTCACTTTGAAAATCTCACATGCATTGACCGGGAATCGAACTCGGACCGCCTTGGTGAGAGGCATAAGCCTACAGCTAGACCGCTGAGCCACCACGCCCCCGAAGGAACTGATGTGTCAGGTTCTAACTTTGGACACATATTTTCCAGTGCTGGAGGTGTGTTGGTGTGAGTTATTTCGAGTAACGATAAAAGCTGTGATTTAAAACAAGGTAAGCACTAATATCGTAGTAAGACCATTTTCCTATATTAAAATATTATTTTTATGTGACCACCTCGTGGCATAGTGTTAAGGTTTCTTGGCTATCACCCCTGAGGTCAGGGTTCGATTCCAGGCTCTGCATAGAATTTAATTTTGGTCTGAGGGCTGCATAGGGGAACTTTCAATCACGTGAGGCAGAACTGAGAAGAGACGGGTTCAATTCCCAATGTGGTTTCCAATTTTACTCCGGGCAAAGCTGGGATGGTTCCTAACTTCAGGCCACGGCCGCCTCTTTCACCAATTTTGGTCTCAATTACCAATACACACACTAATACAGCCATCACAATATCACAGGTTATGAGACAAATCACACACACCCAAGTACACGAGTAATTAAACCGAGTACTTTTAAAGGTGGCTGATCACACACCGTGGAAATATGTTGTCTTTCTTGGCGAGAACTGTAAGTACATATCTTGCCTAAACCCATGTAATCGCATGCTGGTGTACATCTCTGCCTACGAGGCATCAGTTGCGCTTGTTCATTCAAGATCAAAGGCTGTCATATCCACAAGGGACTTAGGTGACCCGATTAGAGATCCTGACTGTGACAACAGATCACTAACCCGGCACCATGAGCCGGGGTTTTGGGGTGGTCAGTTCCTTTCCACTCTTCCTCCTGCCACAGCATCCGGCAAGTTCCTGTTTAGCTTCACGAGGTTGGGTGACCCCGTACCAGACCATACTAAGACTTTTAAATTCTAGACAGAGCCGGAATATAACCCGGGACTTCTGGGGTGGTAGCCAACAATGCTAGTCACTACGCTACTGTCTGGCACTAGAATTTCGAACTATGGTGCTTAGTTCTTAAACAAACGAACAACAATTCGAGTACATTAGCCTAGGTTATGTCGGTTTGTTGGTCATGTTCTAAATAATCTGCGACAGTTTTGTAGTGTCGACAGTTTTCATTTTCTTCTGTTATTCTCTTGTTTTGGTCCATAGTGATCAAGTGATCTTAGAGGCTGCAGTATATTTGTGTGAATCAAATGATGAGAAAGAGCAACATGATATTCATGAAGAACCCTGCACACCGCACGTTAAAAAATAATGTGTTTGCTCTTTGAGACATAAATATCATTTCCGATCCACGCTTTACTTCATGCACGTATATATTCATTTATTTGAAGCGCAGTCAAACGCAAAGTATATCTGTCGTACCCTTAACAGCTTCACGTATGCCCTATGCCACTCCATAAGCCGGGCTGCATTCTGATATACGTGCACTAGGAAGTGGATATACGTAGCTACGTAAACAAATAGGCCTACGCTTTCCAGAAGAAAATAACACTCGATCCTATAAACTAAATCTAACAAGTGAAGCATATTCCTTGAAAATAAAATTATGGCCTACCGAGTCTCGTTGAAATTTTGAAGTGTCCAAGTTAGCAAAGTAGGCTACATCTGATAATAGTTATTGCCCACAAAGATACCAGTATTCAGACCAACACGCTCCGCAGCATATCAGTTGGGAGTAGATACGCGAAAGCGTAACACGTGTGAAACCAACGTAAGCGCTCAGATAAGTAACCACATATACTGTATATACTAGAATTCAAGTGCATGTTCTAATTTTATTTTATTTATTATATTGTGTTGTTTTAACTGTATACACGTGCATAATACTCATACCTAGTTCACAAACCATAAAAAGATAAATTAACCATAGGCCTATATAACGAGATTCAAACTGCGAATCGTGATATACAGTAAACACCATCTAAACGCACTACACTAAATGTAGTAGGTAATATTTGTATATAAAATTAAACCTCTACCCAGTGATCAGGATCTGATGGTGACAGCTTGAAGGTCGAAACGCGTATTCCTAAAATTGCCCCATTATAATATATTGTGATCATAACTAATGCATGATTTATTTTTCCAGGAGTGTTATTTACTCATTCATTATTTATATATTATAGGCTATATAGGCTACATTGTACCCTAACCCAGTCATTGGGCAAATTCGTATTGACCGACTGAAGAGTTACATCTCAGCATATTAAACACACCTATCACACACATAAGAGTTCGAAATTACGACAGCCAAATGTGACCATTAATGGCATTAATGCAATGCATTTTACCATGTATACTCGTATCACTTTCTCCCAGTACAGATACTTCCGTAAATATAATTCAAATATTTCTGGTAAGTTATCGATGTCATTTCAAACACGATAAGGAGGTATCGTTATAGTATTACTTTATCCTGCAATTGTCATTCAGAGATTTAAGTGATAATCACACCTTATTTGAGTAATCCAAGTTTCAAATATCCTGTAATATTCAATAACTAGAGGGCCTGTGCGAGAACTCTCGCATGTGTTAAACCACCCACCCGGCGTTACCGTTATGCGGGCTCGACGCGACACAGTTCTGGCAGGAGCTATCATCTTGTTTCTTTACTTAAACGTACTTCTTAAACAAATTGTCGATACTTATAATAATAATAATATCTTATGGCCTCGTGTGCCGGGTGCAAGCTTTGTTAATTGACACCCAGAGGGCAGCTTACATGTCGAATTTCGTCGTTCCTTTGAACGCTATGAAATTCAAGTAGGTTAGATACCTAAGCTCCTTGACACTACAGCGCTTTCTAGTAGAGAATGGAGGAACTTTGTGTCGGCGGAAATCCCGAGATTATTTTTGCCATTGAACACAGCCTACTGAATTCAAATGGGTTCTTTAACATGCCAACAACATATGACATCCATGTCGTGATTTTTGTCGCCTTTCAAAAATCACTTACCACGGCCAGGGGCGAACCTGCATGCTTGGGGTTGGTAGTCCGACACGTTAACCACTTCATCTGCCCCAATAGGCCATTAGCATTACGTTACTGAATGTCATCAAAAAATGTTTAACAGCAATTCAACCATAAAGCAGAAGAGATGAAAGAATCCATATTGCTTCAACTTGGTTTACAGTCAGGACTGCCTTCTTTTGTAGTTTTCACTTTTTTCACTTCTTCTAAAATTTTCTCTTCCAACTGTAAGACTTCTGGTGGCTTCTGATATGTTATAATTAGTGTATTATATTTATGAGAACACTGGATACGGCTCTGTTCTGGCAGCAAACAAACACGTTCCAAATCCGGCACAGTCAACGTCTTGTAATATTTTTTGTTGCTCGTTCGAACAGTAATGCATTTCTTCTCAGGTTCTGCCGTGACAGAATATGTGCTTAACGGATATGACAAATTCCGGATTCTCCATTCCAAGCTAGACTTTGTGATTCTTCGGGTGACAAGTGGAGCATTGCTGCTCTCTTTAATACCGACAGTCTCGAGGTTGACCAAATTTGCCTCTGGATCTCCAATTTCAACATCCCACTGTGCACCATCTCCTTTTAGTTTACTCCTATTCCTCCAGGCTCGTTTCACAAGAACGTCGGTGCTCATGTTATATTCTTCGACCATCTCTAACCCGTCACCAAATGTGTAATGTACTTTCCGTATACCATCTTGAATAATGCTTATCTTCTGTGCCTTTTGTATTCGCTCAAGCCAATTTTGCGTAATCATATTTTTGTTACAAATGTCCCAAAAACAAATTGGCACGAGAATGACTGAAATACAGATTACTCAGACATCATCCTCAACAAGCCGCAACTGGCCGCAACCAAAGAATATAGGCAACTATCACTCACCCACCGTGGCAAGCTGATACTTATAAGATCAGAGTGCAATTCGTCACTGCTGCGGGTAATTCTCTTTCCTTTGAATGGGCATTTGTTGCAATCTGTTACTTGTTGGCGGCCCCATATATATATATATACGACCCGCCCAGTTTTACTGTAATGCGGGCTGGACGCGACTCAGTTCAGGCAGTCCTGTTTATTTGTTCAAACTCACTATATGGACAAATAATATATTTCCGTTGACTTTCCAAGTAATGCAAGATTTTCCTGTAGTAATCAGACGATTTGGAAGGTTTTGACACAACCGCACTTTCTAACTCCCTCTGGTTTTAGAGCTTGAGTTTTGTGAAACATACACCTTAGCGTTTTATATAAGCTACACACACTCACACCAAACATTGTGTTATGTTCAGGCCAGCGGATGCAATTTATTTGAACCCATCATACGCAGAGTTTAAGCCCCATACACAGTGTCACCAATTTTACAATTTTGACGCTAAGTGGAGTGACTTTTAATAAGCATTGGGAGCAGGGAAGGTACTTCGTATTACCACTAGGCTGATACAGCCTAGAGCCAGGGGCCCTCAGTACAATATACTAGGATCACTAGGCATATTAAAGTCTAGGCTGCATTTTATGTGATGATTCGAAGCTTATTCTAAGGGAGGGTATTTTTAATTTAGAAGAAAAAATTGACGAGTCGTGTCTGGCAACATTCTTAAGCGAAAAACGTCTATAGTGCACGTCACGAACGGCGACGGCCAATTTGGTGAGACTGCGACTTTGTACGTTTATAATTGTGTCAATGGGCCGGCCAACTCGAAAGACCTGCACCAAGACTCCCAGGAGGCTACATGGCATTGAATGATTCATTCGAGTCCGTTCAGTTTTATGAAGGAAGGGGACAAAGCCTTCTCAACCCCAAACAGATAAACAAAGGAGAAGGATGAAATCGAGAAGGTGGAAATCATAGCGAAGTACAATTTGACGGAAAATATGATATGGAAGTTAACGAATATCTAATAACAGTAGACTGATTTGTGGCAGCACTAGAAGGGAGATAATCTGCATACAATCAACTAGATAAAGGTTTGGTTTTCTCAGTACCTTCAGTGGACATTAGAAAACATGCTAAACATATTGTAGAGGGATATCGTCATGATGTAGCTTTCGAATGAATCCAAGAATATTTGCATTTTTAAAAATCGTTGAAGGATTTACACAATTCTGACATGTGTAGCGTACACATGGGATTTGTTTGTAACAAACAATTGTTTTCTCTAATCCCGACATCGCTCAAAGCCTTTGTATTCTACAAACCACTGTAACACAAGCTAGTGGAGAGTGGTCATTCAGTGTGTTAAAACAAATAAAAGCAGCCCTCAGAAATGCAACACCAGAAAAAAGACTGTCTTGCTTGGCATGCTTCGCATGCTTCGCAGCAAATGCCTATATTCTGCAGGAAAGTTAATCTGACACCCTCATCCATGAATGTACAGCCAGGGAAGCTTCAGTTTGTGGTGAGCCACCATAGAACTGTTTTATTTTAATGTAATTCGTAGGACTTTGACATAACCTGAAATTTGATGAGCTAATAATTATAATTTTAATAATAATTTTCGTTACATATGGTAATCACATGACGCTTACCTAGTCAATACTAATAGTTAAAATGGGCCCTAAAGCTTGTACGCAACTTAAGATGAAGTAATAGAAATAAACATATACTTACGTACGCAGCAGACGTCAGTGGAAACGTAGCTGAAGCTCTTCCCCTATCCCCGAAGAAATATAAAATAAAAATAAAATAGAAGAAAGAAAAACGGGGAGATCGCAGTCTTGTTTGGCTTTCGCTGGGCCCAAATTTTAAAAGGCAAACCAGAAAGCAATCCCAAAAGAAAGGGGGAAAGCTAATTAAAATTAAACTACAGTAAAATCCAAAGATGAACAAATTTAAATCAGAGGCCGTGTAGGTCGTATTAACGTCACAAGTACGCTAATAAGACCGACAAACCAAAATGTAGTAAAAACCAGACAAAACTCGAAGAAGGTAACTAAAATTAAAATAAGGCGTGACGCAAAAGCAGAGATACTTAGGCAAAGATAAAATGTATTTAAATAAGAACCACAATGTACAACGATCCCAGAGATATTAAAAGCAAGAAGAGAAATGACCAACAAATTAAACACAAAATTAATTTACCGCAAGAAAAAAATACAAATTAGGAAGAAAATCGAAAATATACTAAATTAAATTATATTAAAATGAAATAAAATAAGATAAGTTAAGGTAACGTGTTCAAGGCAAGATGAAACGATGACTAAATGTAAGTATGTCGCAATTAAATAAAAAGACAAAACTCAGAAACGACTACACTCAACGAAGTCAAGATACGTTCTACCAATTTAGACAAAGCGTGTCAAAAGGGATGAACAAAATAGGAGAGGGGTGCAATGGTTCAGAACGGGGTGGAGAGGGGTGAGAGGGAGGGGAGGAATGAGGAAGAAAGACGCGGAGGCACATGCAAGATCTAGTGAGTTACGAGAAAAATAGGAATTTAGACAAAAGGAAAAATTACATTAAGTTATCGGCAAAGCCAAAAATATACTTTAAAAATTGAAAGTATGCGTAGGAGATAAGGGCACACAAAGACGACGAAAATATGTGATGCGCAAAATATGGGCATTCACAGACACAAGAATATCACAGGTTAGGTCACCAGCAAATAGCAATAGTGAGACCTCCTTTTGTGAACTCTTTAAGATAAAGAACAAAGCATTACGGGAAGCAAGAAAAATAATCTCCAATCCCGTTATGTTGTTCTACGATAAGATACACTCTGGATGACAGACCCAAAGATGTCCCCTACAAGGTAGGCAAACCCACCGTCAAGCACACCAGAGTAAAGCGAAGACAGCCCAGTCCACATACACAACTTTCAACCCTTAAAGTACAAAAACTACGTTATCAAAATAAATGAAAATAACACTACCATACAAAACAAAACTCACCAGCAATTACACGCATACAAAGGGCGGAGGGAAAATATCGGGAGGGGACAAGTACACGCGACCAAAAGAAAAATAACACAGAAAAAGAGTTTTAAATTACCGAAATATGAAACAGAACTACAGTAAAGCAATTACTGATTACGACATACAGACACCTCGCCATGGTTTCACCTTGAACGCGGGCACTTTCCCTAGAATATCGGAATACGTCTAGCCTACTTGGCTGCAAGGAAGAAATGCCTCGAAACAAAGCAAATGACGACGCAACACAAAGGTAACTGCGTGCTAAAATTTGATTGGTCACGACCCCTTCCAAAATATAAATCACTGGCCAATAAGGGGACAAGATGCAGATATGTCCATATATGGTATTAAGACATCAGAGGGCTATTAATAGCTTCACAGCCAAGGTTTCACAAAGGCGTGCAATGATCACGTCAGATAAAAATGGCACAAAGGAGTAACTTATATATCTCATAAAAATGGCTCAAAATTCCCCCACTTCCTTGGAAAAAAAAAAAATGTTTACAAAAATACATACACAAAACATTTTTTTTTGCATATATGGTATAAGATGCACTCTTGTTTCATTCATAAAATGGCTCGCAAGGGGAGAGTCTCATATCACACAAACACACGGAGTAGCTCACATTAGAGTTCCAAACTCATTGCCTTTCACAGAGGCTTGGTATAGCACAAGTCCATCTCTTTGAAGTATACATCAAACGCACAAGCAGTTAAGTGAGTGAGGGGAATTTTGGCTAAGTAAACCTAGAAAAATTAAAATTAGGTGCAAAAACGCAACGAATACAAAATCCGCTGCCCAAAATGCCAGCGAAGCAGCGTCCCATGAGAGAAGGTGGTACCGACCTTATCACACAAAACACTCAATCCACTAAACACGTTGGCAGCAAATTTTGACTAGGGAGAAAAAAAATATTAACATATAAGTTATGAGTTATCTCACAAGGAATAACATTTTTCTGTTTTTGAAATTTCCGAAGAATAACGAGAAGTTGTAATCCAAAGGCCTGAAGATGAACAAGGGGGAACCCAGGACCATTGCAGTTGACGTCAAGGCTGCAGAGATTTTCCTTCCTCCCAATATTCCTAATATAGAAAAAAAAAACAGTTACATTGTGGTATAAATGGTTAATAAAACTTAATCTGTGGAGCACCCTGTATTTCCAATGGAATGTTCTGTCGTCACAACCATTGATAAAATGATATTACACAACTTGGATGCGGTGTGGGGTAAGGGAGAGAGAAAGAAAACAGCGCGCGATAACACAGGCGGGCGGTTAAGAGATACTGAAAACAATCATGGACACACTAAACTAAAATAAACAGGCAGGGATCCTGTAAAAACATCAACACTGGGATCGCCGCGTCAAAACACTGAAAGAAATACATACTCTAGATAAACAAATAATTACACCGACACCACATCATTCATGGTATTTCTTAAGATTTGCTACATGAGAAACAGAAATGAGTTGAGGATCGTCATCAGAAATCATTTCCACAGTCACGTTGTTCAGGAACCTGGTTATGGTCCTTGGTTCGGACCACCGCAAACACAGTTTACTGGAGATGCCGGAAGCTGCGTTACTAATAGGGTGTAGTCGTACCAAAACCCTATTTCCTATCTGAAAATGAACAGGTTTTCTACGCTGGTTGTACCGTGCTGAGACCTTCTGTCTAGCCCGCTTAAGGCTAGCGACGGCGGAATCCCATTTCTCTTGAGTAGAGACGGTTCGAGACGGGATAGACAAATACTCGATATTCCAACGGAGCATCAGGGGATCAACAAGTTTACGGCCTATAAACAATTCCGCAGGTGTGGTTTGAATAGACGAATGAAACGAGGTATTAAAACCTAAGGTAAAATAATGCAAGTTAACATCCCAATTGGATTGTTCCACATTATGGAAGGCGGTTAGACAAGCTTTCAGATTACGATGAAATCTCTCTACCTGATTGCCTTGTGGTCTGAATGGCGCCAATAACACGTGATTAATGCCCCAACTGAAGGTCATAGATTTGAAAGTTTTGGACTTGAAGATGGTAGCATTATCGGTAACAAGGAACTTGGGCGGGCCAAATATAGCAAAAATATGCTTACATAATAAATGGACCGTCCCTTTTGCAGAAATGTCCTTAACAGGAAAGAGCCAGACAAACTTAGAAAAACCGTCGATCACTGTCAAAATCGCCTGATGACCAGACCTAGAACGTGTCATAGGACCGAATATGTCAATAAATAACCGTTCTCCAGGACGAGTAACAATATGAGCACTATGCAAACCTATCTGCGTATTTTGCGCTGGTTTAGAGCGTTGACAGGTGTGACATTTTTTTACAAAATCAAACACGTCTGGCTTGATCGTAGGCCAATAGAATTCAGAGTCAATTTTGCGTAAAGTACGGTACATTCCAACGTGTAAGCCTATAGCCGAAGAATGATAGTATGTTAAGAGCATATTACGAACATTCTCAGGGGCGAAAATTCTGAAGGAGTTTGAACCAGGGAGGAGACGGCCAATTACATCATTACGGACACAAAATTCACTCACAGTGGGGTCCTTGTTGGTAATATTCTCACGGAGTTCACGACAATAAAGATCATCTGCCTGAAACTTACGTATATCTACGAAGGACCATGGACTAAACTGTAATAAAAACACATTTTCAGGCATTTCCTGAGGTGAAGTTTCGACAGAAGGAGGAACAATCTGACTAGGAGCGGAAATAGTGGAATCCTCGAACATGCGCGAGAGACAATCAGCCACAGAGTTTTCACTACCTTTCACGTGTACAATGTCGAACTTGAACGACGATAGTCTCAAAATCCACCGATTGATACGACCAAGTTTCTTTACATGTGACATGCTCCATTTCAGAGCTTCATTATCGGTGTAGACCGTGAAATGGCGATGTTCTAGGAAACTCCTGAATTTCTCGCAGCCAAAGACAACAGCAAGGGACTCTTTTTCAAAGATGGAATAGCGACGTTCATGTTCATTAAGCATGCGACTAGCAAAAGCTACAGGCGCAAACTTCCCGTCCACGTGTTGACTTAAAACGCTTGACACAGCTAGATCACTAGCGTCGCAATGGAGGAAGAACCTAGACTCGAAATCTGGAGCTTGCAACACAGGGGCAGATATAAGACTCTCTTTTAAAGTGTTAAAAGCTTTATCTTGCTCTGGACCCCATATAAATTTAGCGTTCTTCTTTTTGAGGGCATTCAATGGAGCCGAAATATCTGAGAAATGTCTGATAAACCTGGAATAAAACCCAAACATGCCCATGGCACGGCGTAGAGCTTTCACAGAGGTAGGCACCGGTAGATTCTTAATACATTCAACTCTATCAGGCATGACGCTAATACCGTTAGTCGACAGAACATGTCCTAAAAACTTGATCTGCGTGCGGGCCAAAGAGGTCTTTTCGGGATTGATAGTGAGTCCCGCTTTTCTGAGGCGAGAGAAAACTTCACGGAGATGAGTTACGTGCTCCTCGAAAGATTTGCTATAAACAACAAGGTCATCTAAATAATTGAAGACAAACTTAAATTTCAAGTCACCCAAGAGATCATCTAACACACGACTAAGAATTTGTGCTCCGACAGCGATACCCATAGGCAATCTATTGAATGTGAATAACCCAAAAGGTGTGGAAAAGGCGGTAAAATCACGGCTCTCGGCGTCCAACGGAATTTGATGATATGCGGAATTGAGATCAATAATAGAATAATAGTTAGCTCCATGAAAATGCTGAAAAGCGCTGTCGAGTGTAGGTAACGGAAAATTGTCAAAAACAACCTTCTTATTCAGCTTCCTGTAGTCGACAACTAATCTATATTCGCCGTCTTTCTTGGGAATCAGAAAAGCTGGAGAACCATACGCCGACTTGGAAGGAACGACTACTCCTTTATCTTGTAGCTCTTTGACATATTTTCTCATAGCCAACAGCTTTGGAGGTGAACATGCAAATGGCGGGGATCGAACCGGGACATTATCTGTGAGATCGATATGACATTCGTGACCTACCGCTGAACCTAATTTATCTGTGAGGACATCCGAGAATTCGTTCACCAAATCACTCAGCACATCACGCTCTTCCGAAAATAACGACAGAGGCAGCTGGACAGAATGCACTGTGGACACTTCACTAACACGAGAGGTGCATTCTTCGAACGGGAATTGTTTGTTGGAATGAAACAGAAAGCTAAATGAATTACTCGCAAAATCTAATTGTAAACCTGTTTTGCGCATGAAATCTGTCCCTAAAAGGACTTGGGTGGATAAATTATCAACTACGTGGAACTGGTGATCCCATGAAAAACCATGGATCTTGAGATGACATAAAACAGTACCGGTAACGTTGATAGTAGATGAACCAGCTGACACGAACTTTCGCTCACGTCCATCCTCGTGAGGACAGATGCGCAGCGCTGGAATTTGTTCCGCCACAGAGCGAAGGATAAAGCTCTCCGTGGCTCCAGAATCCAAAATGGCTTGAGTTGTGACATGATGAAAAGATAATGTGACCCAAGGTTGCGATACAGAAGCAAAACAAAGATAAGGATCGCGATACCTGCTTTTAGGGCTGCCCGACGGGTCGAACTCAGGACAGCACTTCAACAGTTTTCCTGGTTGAAATTACAATTTGGACAGGTCAATTTAGTCACATCTGACATCCCACAACCGTAGCAGAACTTACGGGATCTAGCGGCACATTCACGGAAGTTATGACCGTGATTGTTGCAATTCCAACATAAGATATTTGCGGAGACACGTTTGGTATCTGGAGGATTATTGTGGACACGGGAGGTAGAATGAGTTTGGCTGGCAGCGTGACTATCACTTTGGACGTGATTTATGGGAGGACGAGAGGGGAGATTAAAAGAGACAGTCTTGTTTGAGATAACGGGATGGGCCACAGAAGTAAATGCATGCTGTGTGCTAGTCGCACAAGCTAGTTCAGGAAACATGACTTCGTGGGAAATAGGGGGTGGAACATAACTCAAACTCGACCGAGAATTGTTCTCATATTCGCGTCCATGTAGAATTATGTCCTCAATACAGCGTACCGAAATGCGACGTATGAAGTACTTATATATAGGATTTAAATTCCTATAAATAATTTCGAAAAGTTCCTGTGGGTGGAATGGCTGAGGCAAATTGGCTGTGAGGAGGCGTACAGCCGTGACATAATCGTCAATCTTCTCGGAGGGGCCCTGAGTTCGAGCGTAGATTTCCTGTTTCAAAGCATACGCGAAATCTTGGGGAGTGAAACGGGCTTTTATGTTGCACACAAATTCGTTCCATGAAGTGTAATGGAATGGTGACACCCTGTACCACTGCAACGCTTTACCAGAAAGTAAAATTGGTAGGCAACGAACTATCTTATCGGGACTTATGTCATGGCACTGACACAGTTCCTCAATCCTCTGAATGAACCAAAAAACTGAAGATGTGTTATTTTCCCCGGAAAAAGTAAGATTCCACCTGCTCACAATGGATGCAACGTTGTCAGAATGACCACCACTGGTAGGATTAGAAACGTAGCCACTAGACAACGGGTCAAACATAAGTAAGTCCTTCGGTACACTAAAAAATTGGGGTTCTGGAATAGCCTTACTTGAAGAAATAGGTGCAGTCAACGACTCAAAATTATAGGACGGTAAACGAACTTCCTGCTTAATAGATTTATCCATGACGAAAAATATTAAAAACACAGCACGGTACACACCAACGAGATAAGAAAAAGGACTACAAAGACTACTAATTTCAAACTACTTCAAAAATATAAAAGGTATCTAAACAGTATTACGAGAAGAAATAAATAAGTGCACATCACATTACCGTAAGATGTTGCTTTCCCACGTGGTAATTTACTCACGGGCACCAAGTCGTCATCCTCACACGAAACATACTGTTTGCGGCTGTGTGTTTTTCAAATGTTGATAGACCATACCAGACATTTCTCCTCTTTCATGAAATTCTCAGCACCTTAAAACTCAGAAAGACAACATTATACTATAGGTACGAAAAGGATGGAAACGTTTCACAATGCAATTCAGCTCGAAGTCTCAGGAACGATCAGCTGGAAAAAAATTGTTAAATTAGAAAGGTGATTTTGTCTCAAAACCACGCTCTGAAATCCATTTGTACGCAACTTAAGATGAAGTAATAGAAATAAACATATACTTACGTACGCAGCAGACGTCAGTGGAAACGTAGCTGAAGCTCTTCCCCTATCCCCGAAGAAATATAAAATAAAAATAAAATAGAAGAAAGAAAAACGGGGAGATCGCAGTCTTGTTTGGCTTTCGCTGGGCCCAAATTTTAAAAGGCAAACCAGAAAGCAATCCCAAAAGAAAGGGGGAAAGCTAATTAAAATTAAACTACAGTAAAATCCAAAGATGAACAAATTTAAATCAGAGGCCGTGTAGGTCGTATTAACGTCACAAGTACGCTAATAAGACCGACAAACCAAAATGTAGTAAAAACCAGACAAAACTCGAAGAAGGTAACTAAAATTAAAATAAGGCGTGACGCAAAAGCAGAGATACTTAGGCAAAGATAAAATGTATTTAAATAAGAACCACAATGTACAACGATCCCAGAGATATTAAAAGCAAGAAGAGAAATGACCAACAAATTAAACACAAAATTAATTTACCGCAAGAAAAAAATACAAATTAGGAAGAAAATCGAAAATATACTAAATTAAATTATATTAAAATGAAATAAAATAAGATAAGTTAAGGTAACGTGTTCAAGGCAAGATGAAACGATGACTAAATGTAAGTATGTCGCAATTAAATAAAAAGACAAAACTCAGAAACGACTACACTCAACGAAGTCAAGATACGTTCTACCAATTTAGACAAAGCGTGTCAAAAGGGATGAACAAAATAGGAGAGGGGTGCAATGGTTCAGAACGGGGTGGAGAGGGGTGAGAGGGAGGGGAGGAATGAGGAAGAAAGACGCGGAGGCACATGCAAGATCTAGTGAGTTACGAGAAAAATAGGAATTTAGACAAAAGGAAAAATTACATTAAGTTATCGGCAAAGCCAAAAATATACTTTAAAAATTGAAAGTATGCGTAGGAGATAAGGGCACACAAAGACGACGAAAATATGTGATGCGCAAAATATGGGCATTCACAGACACAAGAATATCACAGGTTAGGTCACCAGCAAATAGCAATAGTGAGACCTCCTTTTGTGAACTCTTTAAGATAAAGAACAAAGCATTACGGGAAGCAAGAAAAATAATCTCCAATCCCGTTATGTTGTTCTACGATAAGATACACTCTGGATGACAGACCCAAAGATGTCCCCTACAAGGTAGGCAAACCCACCGTCAAGCACACCAGAGTAAAGCGAAGACAGCCCAGTCCACATACACAACTTTCAACCCTTAAAGTACAAAAACTACGTTATCAAAATAAATGAAAATAACACTACCATACAAAACAAAACTCACCAGCAATTACACGCATACAAAGGGCGGAGGGAAAATATCGGGAGGGGACAAGTACACGCGACCAAAAGAAAAATAACACAGAAAAAGAGTTTTAAATTACCGAAATATGAAACAGAACTACAGTAAAGCAATTACTGATTACGACATACAGACACCTCGCCATGGTTTCACCTTGAACGCGGGCACTTTCCCTAGAATATCGGAATACGTCTAGCCTACTTGGCTGCAAGGAAGAAATGCCTCGAAACAAAGCAAATGACGACGCAACACAAAGGTAACTGCGTGCTAAAATTTGATTGGTCACGACCCCTTCCAAAATATAAATCACTGGCCAATAAGGGGACAAGATGCAGATATGTCCATATATGGTATTAAGACATCAGAGGGCTATTAATAGCTTCACAGCCAAGGTTTCACAAAGGCGTGCAATGATCACGTCAGATAAAAATGGCACAAAGGAGTAACTTATATATCTCATAAAAATGGCTCAAGCTTCAATAACCTAAGGGCCCAATTCCCCTACTGTCTGGGTGACAAAATATAGCTTTTCAACTCTATAAATTAGGATGTTGTTGTTAATTCGTTTTAGGGGCAATGGGCAACATTGGTCATAATCCCCGTGTATTTGGATTTGTCTTGAATTTGTCTGATAACCTGTGTGACTGTACTGTGCAGTGTGTACCTGTAATTATTAGGGTTGGGGATGGGGTAGGTAGCCCAGGACATGAAATAAGATACTGTCTCGGCATTTGCCTGGAGAGAGTGTAGAAAATCCTGGGGAAAACTACACTCACTGTAGCCGTAGTCGGAATTTGAACCTCCGATATCGGGACTTCAATCAATAGCAGTCGTTTCATTCCACCACAGGGCGATTGCCCTGCGGAGGCGGGCCTCCTCATACGGTTTCACCGTCTCTTTGGGCCAGGGATGTATGGTATTAGGGAGAGGTGTGGCTATTTTGGTAGGGAGGGGTGTATGAAATTGTAAGGAAGGGATGAATGGTTGTATTTTAGGAGCTTGGCGGAGATGGTTGGTGATAAAAGAAACTGGAAAATGTATCGCTTCTGGGGAGGTATTGAGGTGCAGAAAAAGAGGGGGAGAAGGGGGATGGGGGCCGACTGCATTTTTTTTAGTTATAAGGGGGCAATGACTCTGGTGGTGTTATGGAGTGAGTGAGGTGTATGCTGATTATGGGCGACTGAGTATGAATGCGATGAAGTGGGTGATAGTTAGAGCCCTGCGCGGGTAAACAAAACGTTATCCGCATCCGCCCCGCATCCGCACGACTGTTATCCGCATCCGTCCCGCATCCGCATGACTGTTATCCGCATCCGCCCCGCATCCGCATGACTTTTATCCGAATCCGCTGATATTTCAATATTATTTTTAATTTATTAGATAAAGCATAAAGTGTTGTAGGGCGGCTTCGGTGGCGTAGTTGGTAGCATGCTGAGCTTCTATGCCCAAGGTCGCGGGTTTAAACCTGGCCGAAGCCGTCGGATTTTTTAAGAGCGTTAAAAATCCCTCAGTATGCCTTCCTTCGGAGGGAAAGTAAAGCCGGCGGTCCCATGTCATAGATTTATACTGGCACGTTAAAGATCCCCTTCGGGGCAAAATTCCGGCACCCCGGCGTCTCTAAAAGCCAGGGTAGTTAAAAGGGACGTAAAACCAATAACATTATTATTATCATAGATTTATTGCATGTTAAAGAACCTTCCACTAATTACACCTGTGTGAAGCTAAATTGTGTAGGTTAAGAATGTAAACAACGCTCGTAGGTTTTTACGATCGTTGCCAAGAGCGTACTGCGGTGGTGTCTAGTAGCTAAGTTCTGAACTAGGCCTAGTAGTCGTTGACGGTGGCGTTTGGCGGCAAAAGTAGGAACTATTTGAAAAATTCAAAGTTTCAGTCCATACTTGAATTAAAAACAGATACACACACTAATACAGCCATCACAACTAACACCGGTTATTAGACAGATTCTACACACACCCAAATTACACGGGGCTACATGACCGCGTTGTCGCAGCCCCTAAACTGAGGAACCAACCAAAGTGTTAAACCAACACATTTAGACATTTGAGGAAAAAGTCGTTTCTGACAATTTGCTACATTGCCAGGAACTTCAAGTTGGATGATACCGGTACTTCTGGTTTCATGACCTCCGCTTTAGACAAAAAAAAAAAAAAAAAAAAGGCTAAACTTTTTTGGCTACTTTTGCACTTGTGCCTCAGTTAGTTTGATGTGCCTGATTTGTGTCCTGAGTTTGAATACACAGGTAAAACCTCCTACTATATCGTTCTCCTTTTCATTTCCATTGAAAATGTAACCAAATGTCTGCCATATCGCTGACTTGAACTTTGTTTCACGCACTATTGAATATTCACCTTGTTTTAGTTTAATAGCTAGTTTATCCATGTTTGTGAAATGTTGTTCATACTCCCGGTCGCGGTAACATTCACTAAAATAATAAGTGAACTTCTCTTTACGCTTGGAGAAAGGGATTGACATTTGGCCGGAAATTCCAAGTCAGTCATCATCCTTCTGCTTCTTGACCCATCCATGTTCGATTAGTTGATGTCATAACACTCTCGGTTGCAATATCACAGTCAACGTGTTTTAGTGCCAAGTTGGAAATAAATCTACAGATACACATGGGACCAGATCTTCCAGGATAGATCAGAAGGCGAAGTAGCTGACTTGAGGAATGTTAATGATGTCACCACGATGAACTAACAAGCTTATTGACAGCATTATATCTCCTACGTATAGTAATAATGGCAGTGAGAATTGATGAGATGTCAAGACCATCTACTACAAACATACGGTACTTAATAAAATGTAGTTGAAAGCATATGAGTAAAATCCACGGTTATCCGCTTCCGCGCAGGGCTTTAGTGATAGTGTGTGAAGATGAACGTCGTGGTTTTTCTTTGGTAAAGGGAGAATGACTGTGATGGTGCTAAAGAGTGAGTGTGGTGTAAACTGACGACGGAGTATGAATGAGATGAGACGGGTGAAAGTATGAGAGGATGACCGGGGTGGATACTTAGAACGTTGAAGGAAGTGGTTATTTTTTATATGACTGTGGGTGGAGCCAAAGAGAGGAAGCCTTCTGTTTTTCAATAGTGTGACGCTCGTGGTCGTAAGGGTGACTGCACTGGGCCGTTAATCAGGCGCTGGGAGAAGTGCCTTGAGGCTGCAAATGCCGAGTTTTGTGCGTGCCGGGGCTCGAAGCGGCTGCTGTAGAAGTGGGCTGATCATTGGGTTGTTGGATTTCTGTGCTCGTTGTAGGTATCGGCGTTGTAATAGCTCGATGTATGTCGTGAGTGGAGGCAGTGGCATTCTGTCCAGGAGGTCTGCTGTGGGGTTGGTAAAGGGCAGCCTCATGGCGACTCGAACTAGGCGGCGCTCCAGTTGGAGGAATGGATGAAGGGGGCAGTCGGGGAATCCTGCCCACGCCGGATAGCCGTACACCAAAAAGATGCAGACGAGAACCTTGTATGTATGGAGAAGAAGTTTTTCATTGAGGCCCCAGGTTGTTCCGGCCAGACGCCGTAGAAGATATGCCCGTTTTTATGCCGTGGGGAGTTTCGATTTAAAGAAGGGACGGAAGGTGTAGAATTCATCCAATAGGAGGCCGAGGTAACGGACGGACTGGGTAGGGACTAGGTGGCTGCGATGGATGTGGAGATTGAGGTTGGCGGGATTGCGGGTTGGGACGAAGGCTCGCCTGTGGGGACGGAAGAGGATGGTCTGCGTTTCTTCACGGTTTAATCGCAGATGCCATTTGCCACACCAGGAGGTGAAGAGATCTAGGTAGGGTTGGACGTGAGTGTTGATGCGGGTGACGGTGACAAATGGCGCAACTATGGCAGATTCATCGGCGAACTGTAATAGTTGTATGGGAGGGGAGGGTTGGGGGATGTCGGCGACGAATAAGACGTAGAGGAGGGGGTAAAGGACGGAACTCTGAGGAACACCCTGCTTAAAGGGGATGGGACGGGAGTAGTGGCCATTAATGGTGATTCGTGCGGAACAGTTGCGGAGGAACCTGTTTAGGAAGCGGAGGTGAAATTAATGAAGATTTAAGACGTGAGCGTCGTGCAAACTATATCAAACGCCTTTTGGAAATCAAAGGCGATAAATAAGGTGGGAGCCGTGCGGTTATAGTTATCTGCTATGAAGATGGAGAGGTGGAGGAGTTGCTCTTGGGCAGAGAGATGGGGTCGGAAACCACATTGTGAGAGGGGAAGGAGCTGGTGTCGTATGAGATGGGTATGGATTTGTTTGGTTAGGATTTTCTCAAAGGTCTTGGAAAGGTCGGCGGTTAGACAAATTGGACGGTATGAATCAGGAGAGGATAGTGGTTTGTCGGACTTTGGGAAGAGGAGCATTGTGGCATGTCGCCAGGGGGTAGGGTAGAAACTGGTGCTGATGAGATGGTTATATAGGTGGGTAAGGGCGGTGAAGAAGGATAGGGGGTGATGTTGGTATCGGATGGAGTCGGGTCCGGGTGCGGCATTGGTTGTGCGGGAGAGGGCAAGGGAAATGTCGGCCTCGGTGATGGGGACATCGAGAGGATGGGGGTGAGAAGACATGAGTGGTAGAGGGCTGGTGGTAGGGGCGTAGGGGCACATTTGCGATAAACTCGTCTTCGTCGTAGGTGAATGTCGGGTTAGGTGAGTCCCAGAACACGCGGGTGAATTTATTCGCAAAGATGTCTAGTTTTGCGGGATCATCGGATGATGCGGTGTTGTTGTAGATAATTGGTTAGTGCGATGGAGTGGTTTTGCCTGTGAGGTGGTTGACATGGCGTTAGAGACTGGAGAGGGAGGGGGACACGCCGTTCAATCGGGAGCAGGTGTTACGCCATGAGAGCCGCTTATGGGCCTCAATGTATGACTTCACTTGGCGAAGTGTCTGGCGGTGCCGTTGCAGGAAGTAGCGATCCCTCGTTTGGAGGTATGAGAATTGATAGGAGTGGGAGAGCGCGAAGAGGTGGCGGGCTTTGGTAGGGACGGGAGGTCGGGAAGGAGTCGATGGGGGAAAGGGGGTTGTGACGCTGTGCCGCTTGCTGTAAGGTATCTTGTAGGTGAATGGTGTACGTATCAGCAGATGCTTGCGAGCTTAATGGCAGGGTGGCGGTCTGCAGGTGCTCAGAGGTGAAGCGACAGTAGGCCGGCCAATTGGCCGAGCAAAAGTTTTGTATCATCCGGGGTGGTGCTGGGGTGTTTCGGGTAGGGATTTCTAAGGTCAGATGAACTGGGGCACGATCGCCTCCTATAAGTGGTAATACCGTGGCATGAAGTAGATGAAGTAGGGAATTGTGTGCAATGACGGCATCAGGAGTGGTTTGGGAGGAGGGGCGTGTCGGTTTCGGGAGAGGAACCAGAGAGGCGTTAATATGATTTAAGTAGATATCTAAACTGCGGAGTTCCCGGGCCGTTTGGTCGTGGAGACTCAGGTCGGCCATGATAATAAAATGAGGGACCCTCGGGACTTGCTGCAGCTCTTGGTATATTCCTTGAATATACCCATATTGGGGTTTCTCTAGTATTTTCGCTTTCTCTTATTTTTTTTTCGTGAAAACCACCAACAAAGATTTCTGTGTGATTTCGCTCTCACCTTGTGCTTTTGCTTATTCCCTTCCTTAGTATGTTCCAGAGAACGAGAACCATTGAATTTCTTTCAACACTAACTTCAGTCTTCTCCTTAGCACGCCATCAAGCGGCGGTCTGCTGAACTCACTCTTCTCTTGCGGTGAAAATGAGAACTCAGTCACTGTCTACCTACTATGATTGGAGTTCGACTCATCCCCTACAAATGGCAGCCTCCACAGTTGTACATTGTTTGAACTATATCTCAAGAAAAGAAATTTGTATTTTAAGTGCATTTATTTATCTATGTTGGTATGCCTTACGTCACCTCCCCCTACCCTACCTCCCCGCTCGCTCACCAGTCTGGAGCTCTACTACTGCCGGCGCAGAAAATATGTGCACCCGAGTTTGGAGAAAAATAGCAACACAACCGAAAGGCCCACAGAACAACAAGTAACATCACTCCTTTCCTTGCATATTTCTGCGTTGATTCATGATAAAGGTAGTTTTTTGAAACTTATTTTAATATACTTTATGGCAGGTATAACGTAAAAAGTACCGGTGTGTTGCGGGGTTCGAGCGAAGTGTCGAATTTAGAGATTCATAACTCTTAACTCATTTGTGCTACAGCCCCCAAATTTGGATATGTGTTAGTCAGATATGTTTTCTGTGTATATGTGAAGTTTCCAAATTTGATCTCCAACACAAACAACAAAACAATCAATTATGTGAAAGGCTCGTATTTCGAAATTGAACTCTCGCTGTTGCCGCATTCACTGCCTGGTTAGCGCTGTCGCGGCACAGAGCATGTTCAAGTTTTAATGTATTTCGTTTTCACATTTCCCATCAGCTTTTCTCAAAAGGGCTTTGGACCTTCAACGGTAGCTTTAAAAATGTTTTTTTCTCATTTTTTTATTTTTTTATATTTATAATTTCATAAAATATACAGTATTTAGCCTACATGACAAACATCTTGGAAAATTATCAGTTATCGTCATCTGATTAAATGTGATCATCCAAAGTAAAATGTTTTGTGACCTCATCCTCACTATCTGAAGAGCTGTTCAAATCAATTATTAGGGGATCGACTTGAGGTATTTCTTGAGACAGATGATCTTTTTCCCAGTAGTAATTTTCAATTTGTAAAGCATGCACGATACATTTCTTCCATAACTCAGCTGGTACCGATGCTAGGGCCTCGTCACAGAGATCTTTCAACACCTTCTCACTGTTTCCTTTCTGTTCAGTATTTGCCCGGTTTACTTTAGCCACTGTATATTTTACATGGGCCCATATCAACTTCCACATCAGGTCGTAATTCCTTCGTAATTTGGTCCAAATCTTTTTCTTGCGTTTTATAGTCAGGTTTGGCGTGTTCGATGAGCGCGGCTTTTGTTAGAGACTCGAGGTTATCTGCATCTTCAGGGAGGGGAATATTTCTTTTAACTATCCATGATATGGTGTTGGCCTTCGACCAGCTCATCGTTGGATTTTTTGTATCGGGGTCCAGCATCGTGTGATATGGAGCCTGATAGATAACAATTGCGGACTTGTTTGGAATAATGGTTAAAACCCTCCTAAACCATTCTTCAAAATGAATAGAGTTCATCTCCTGATGATAGTCGTCCGTCCCCTTTTTTCCAACAAAACAGAAACACGCACGTTGTAAGAAGCCATCCTCACTTCCCATATGTAGAATTATAGTCCGCTTACCGGCGCCGGAAGGAACTTTGAAGCCACCTCGCCAACCAAACACTTCTTGAAGCTGCCCTTGACATTGGTCGTAATTTGAAAATTCACAGTTAAATGCTTCAATAACGATTTCTTGCCAATCAAATTTCATTGAATGGTTTTGTCTGCACCAGGTTTCGTCCGTGTAAAAGATATTGTAGCCTTAATTTCGGAGTCGTCACATTCTTCTGAGAAATGTGTGGCGAGACGCAGCAATGGTAGTCGATTCCATCAAAATTGGCTTCGTATTCAATTTTTTGAACCGAAATCCAATAAACTTAACGATTTCTCGAAGTTTAATATTTGACATTTTCGGAAAGTCTGTTAAACACTCCTCCAATTTAGTTTTCCGATAGTTTTTCTAAATAAAAACTATGAATAGATCTACGTATAACTCCAATTGCAAATTAGTCAATGTGAATGGACGGTCGCTCTGCCGATAATCTATTCCTCTTGGCTGGTCCTGGATTTCCATCCCTCACATTCTCAGCATTCACCTTTTTAACCGAGCGAAGGGATACTCCAAGACAATTAGCTACTCGCTGGAGCACCGGATATCGCTTATCGACAATTTTCTCGCCCTCTAACTTGAAGAAATAAATATCAATCAAAATCATAGTGGTCTCGCACTCCGTAAATGGGGTTCTAGGAGGAATTGTGAAGGTATCTATTCCACAATATCCTGAGTGAAACTGGAAACTACACATTGAGACAATGCCGGAGATACTAAGATAAACAGTGACTCACTGATGTGTATAAATACTTTCTTTGACACATCTTAAGGGCAGAGTTGAACAGTGGATGTTGACACTGGCGAAGAATGCGATCCTTCCGTTATTCAAGGCCACTCATGCAAGGATGACAAAATATGTCTTTGATATTATTTATTTATTTTCATTGTTTTATTTTGTACTAGCTAACTATTCAGAATTTGCCTGAATTAAATTACTTCCGTTACTAAACACTAATAGAATATTTGTGTTATGAGCAGAGATGCTACAATATAAAAACACACTTTCCATTTCTTATTCATTTTGTTACGAACTTGTGATTTAATTAGTGTATGCATGTCTACCCCAACGGGGTCGGGGATGATATGCGGTGAAATTATATGTGGCGGATCGTTTTTACGGCCGGATGCTCTTCCTGACGCCAAACTCATGACAGGAGTTAATGAGAGCTGAAATGAATGAAGATGAATGTAACTGGGCAAGGATGTGGAAGAAAGCAACCGTGGCCTGTCAAATGATACAGTTCCACCATTGCCTGGAGTTGAAAATGGGGGAAACTTGTGATTTAATTAGTAATTCTCAATTATTATCAATATTTGTATTTATTTATGTATTAATTCATTAATTTATCGATTGATTGCCACGTCATGTTTCTGGGACTGGCTTCCTCTGTTTTTCTTGTATTTTATTACCACCGAGATTCATCTTATTAGTAATTAATATCCAGTATACCAAATTAAAATTTTAAATGACTATCCAACACTAAATCCACGAAACACAAAGACCAACTGAAAAGGTATACTGCCAGACACCAGTTCACAAAACGTCCTACAGGTGGCGCAGTACAAGAATTTTCATCTACTTAATATAAATGTAGGTAAAGTACTACATTCCAAAAGATTTACTGCATGACGAAGCAGAGTGAACGAAGTGATGATCAGTCAGTGACATTCTCGGGTGGGTCAGGGCAAGCCAACGCGGCAACACAGTACAATCTTTCCTGCGGACCTCGCCTGCCAATAACAGTCTCCAAAATCATAATAAATATCAATCCATATAAACTAAACCCACTTATTTACATCACGTATAGTTACATATCGCAAACGCTTATTATATGTGGATTACAACGCACCCAAGAACGAACTTCTGCGGGAGATCAGTTTCGAAATACGAGCCTTTCACATAATTGATTGTTTCGTTTTTTGTGTTTTGTGTTTCGAAACTTCAAATATACACAGAAAACATATCTGAATAACACACATACAAATTCGGGTGCTGTATCACAACTGACAAGGAGAGGTCGCCAAGTGGTTTACTAGAAAAGTGTTCAAATTTGGAGGGTTTGCTCTTCATAAGAAAATATTTTGGCCGTGTTACAGCGTTTTTGCCAATGGGCCTTAGTGTGTTCAAAATTGAACGTTTAAAACCAATCCTCAAACTTTTGTAGTCCTATTCTCGCACACGGTTACGGCTCGTTTCCGTGGCGTAGTCGCTAACGCAGACCTTGGACAGCACTTTTTTTCTCTTTTACTCTTATTATTGTCTTTTGTGTTTTCTATAATGTATTTGCTGTGGTTTCTTCGGTTTTGGAGCTATGTACAATATTTTTACATCATTATTATTCGTCCTTGAAGCTTGAACGAGTCGTAAGTATTATTCGTTAGAATTTAAATGCAGCGTGGCCGGCGACGCTACGTTCATGTGCACTGCGCCGAGTCAAATGCAGGAACGCAAGAGCCCTTCCTTCTGTTCCACTCTGCTCTACCATCAAGCTAAACTGTCTGTATCCAAAACTCGATACGGAACTCGTGTGAGTAACATCGCGGGGCACTCTTCGTCACGCAAGTGCCGTATAAGTGGATTCGGTGAATCGGAGGTCTTGATTGATTGACGCTTATGCGTATTCAATATTACGTGTGTGCGGTTGTCTACAATCAACAGTATCTAGAACGCGGTAAGCACAGCCATCGACGGTAAAATGAGATCGACGCCACCTACTTCTACAATATTTACAAATGATGAAGACGACGAATGTGATGGTCTTGGAGTTGATTCACGGCATGACATTACAGACGCACTGCACATGTGCATGCAGACTCTAAAATCGCGCAAGCTTAGCTCACCGTCAAATATCATACGTAAAGCAACGCCTATGGGTAAAAGTTTTACAGATGCCATTATCAAGGTACTGCAAATAATGGATAATAACAGTAAAAGAAAGAAAAAAAAGTGGTGACCAAGGACTGACTCGAACTCTACACCTTGAATTCCCCACGCCAATGCGCTAGCGACTACGCCACAAAAACGAACCGGGAATGTGTGCGAGATTAGGACTACAAAAGTTTGAGGGTTGATTTTAAACGTTCAATTTTGAACACACTAAGGCCCATTGGCAAAAACGCTCGAACACGGCCAAAATATTTTCTTATGAAGAGCAACCCCTCCAAATTTGAACACTTTTCTAGTAAACCACTTGGCAACCTCTCCTTGTGAGTTAAGAGTTGTGAATCTCTAAAGTCAACACTTCACTCGAACCCCGCAAAAAAAAAAAAAAAAAACGGTACTTAGTACATTACAACTGTCATAAAGGATATTAAAATAAGTTTCTAAAAATACCTTTATCATCCATCAACGCAAAAATAAACAAGGAAAAGGTGATGTTAATTGTTTTTATGCAGGCCTTTCGGTTGTTTTGCTATTTATCTCCAAACTCGGGTGCACATAATTTCTACGCCGACAGTAGGCTCATCATTCTTTCTGCGGACAGCAAGCAGACCCGCTCGGTCTAAACACGAGGGACTAACGTCGCCCGTCCAACATTTTGTGAAAGCCATGTAGTGATAGCACTCTATCAGCATCGCCAGCCAGCCAGTCATCATGCAAAGATAAATTCTATACTACTTTATCGTAGCTATGAAGCTCTTTTAATACTTGCAAGAATCAAGTCTACTAAAGTTTTATCTTGCCGGCAAGGCCTCATTTAGTGATGGCAAAGTACCAATTTTTCGTGATGTCAAACATCAAATTTCACCATCGTGGGATTTCCTTTTAAACGTGAAATTATAACGATTGGCTAGGCGCAACGAGGGATTTGCTCTATTTTAATCTATACTCTGTCAAAGTCAATAACTTGCCACATCGTGGGAATTTTCTACTTCACTCTGTCATATGCCAGTAATTGGGCTCGTCGCGGGATTGACCCTGTACTCCATTCAATCTATTCAAAACTATCTGGAAAGTTCTTCAAGTATCATCGTCAAATTTAAAGTCTGTAATTGACACATTGGGAAATTCACCTAACTCCGCTTCTGTCTAATGGGCCAACTCTGCTCATACCTCAAGACCCTCAACTTCAAGCAATTACATCGACGTTCAAGATTGAAACAGCTTTGAAACTATGTAAATTCTCAACCCGGAAATAATTCATTCTGTTAAACAGTGACATTTTATTAAGATAAAATTTATCACCATCTTTCTAGTGCATCGTGCCTAAAAAAATCTGGTTTGCCGTGCAATCAGTTAAAGCGTTGGGTACCCATAAAGAGTGACAGTGAAATAACCCTAGTTTCCTTCCTCCCTATTTCATCCTCTACTAACAGCTCCAGTTTAAGTAACTATTGCTTTTTTTTTGGTGTTTAATTTGAGGCTACATCAAAGAGATGTCCTCCCCATTTTGAATTTGAAACAACTGTCACTTTGTATAAATTCAGTGGTATTTGTTAACCACGTCCCTAGGTCCAACTAATGGATAATTGGAGCTTTCTCGAAGCTAAAACGCTTTAAATCTATTGTTACTTTAGAAGCTTGCAAGCTTATTACTTGGCTTACACTGTCTAGGCCCAAGTTTTCATCATTCTCTTGCCGTATTGGCACTGTTTCATTCTTGCGCTGTCTAGGTCGAAGGTTATTGTAAGCTTACTCTGTCTAGGCCCAAGTTGATATCCTCATTTTGCCGTCAAGGCTCCCCTGATTCACTCTTTTCTCATTTAAATTGTGTTTTCTCAGTGACTACTGCTGTTGCCAAGTTGCTAGGATCAACCTAGATTTCGCGATCTTGACTCTAGTCAATCTTAATTGTGTCTAATGGGACACGTGAACTTGTGATATTTTTACTCAGTTAATCTAGTCCACGCAATAATTGCAATTTTTCTATAAATTATACATTAGAGTCTAATCTTGGTCTGAGACCCACTATTTAGCAGCGACTGCTCCCTTTTGTATTGTAACTTAATCAGTTATTAAATTGCTTTAAACTTGTGTTCGTTGCATAGCTTCAAATTTTTTAGCCACGGCCGCCAGCTGGTTGTATTGTACAATATTTGTCAATTACCTATGTTTGATAGTGTATTCTCGAGTATTGTAAAATCTAATTACTATTCTAACTATGCTTTTACTTGATCTTCACTTATGGCAGCAACTTGAGTTGCGCCTCGTGAACTTTGGCAATTATTTATTTCGCTTTTTGTGTTCATACCAATGCTTGCTTTATATATTCGGTACTTTTCCAGCACAACAATCACTTTCTTTCCAAAAGCTTTCAGCTTTATTATAATTATAACCATTTTCAACATTTGTAAATGGGCCACGGGCCACCCTTTCCCTCACGCTACTCTGCTGTGGGAAGTTCAAATATCATTACTAAATCAGCATATTTGTTTAAAATCTGTTTATTGTTCTGAACACTTTGTATGAATAAACATTTGTTTTGATTGGGTCCATCCCGTTTAAACCAACTCTTCTGATTTCTCTCCCTATTCTGCTTCCTAATTCTACCTCATCTTCCCTTATGGTGGAGATTAGACTCTTCCAATTGCTCCAGCCCCCGCCCCATTGCGGTTGTGGTGAGCGAAGTGCGGTAAAAAGGTAGGAATTATCAGATGTTGAGATCAATCTGCACTTTAGAATTCACAGTTACTGTAATTGAACTGCCGTCTTGGTCTATGGGTACAAGAATCGAAGCGATTCGCCGAAAAGGGATCTAACCACCATTTTCCCGAAAATGATGTTACATTGGAATAAGGCTCTATATGAACGTTCCTGCAATGTAGCGTAGTCAAGCGGAAAAATTCGAAACTTGTTGCGGTGCTAAGACCTACTTTGATCTCCAGCCTCGCTTTGAGTCAGAAAAGAGCGGGGAATGTATTTCATCAAACAACTACGTTTGAGGGACAGAAAAGTTCAACATACGACGCAGCCAATAGAGACCAGTTATGTGTGACATTCTGCGTGCATTCAATGCTTAATATGGTTAGGCAAAGTATCCCTTCCAGCCTTATCGCAAACTAACCGAGGTGTCCGGCTTCGCCCGGGTGGAAATACGATTCTAAACAATGTACTGACAAAACATAAATTCTATTAATATAGCTGATGGATGTCAGATAAAAGGGAGTAGGACTATGTGGATAAAAGCAAATGACTAACAAGGGAACATCACGAACGTGAACCTGACATGCTGGTTAGATTGCAATAAAACATTTGGTCCATCCGCAGAGAGGACAGACTTGTACGCTTTTGTGCACGTACTTGAGACTTGAAGCACCCCAGTTTGCACGTGATCTAAAATCATGGTGACATGATTGGTAGCAGTGAATGCAACTCTCATTCAAACCAACAGCAAGAAAATCACTGTAGCCTAAATCACTATGTTTGTAATAATGGGGAGACGAGTGGTAAGGTTTCACACTGAATATAGTGCACAACAGTAATTTTGACATTTAAAAATAAATGAGCAACTCTATGAATATTAGAACTATAATAACGAAATTGAGTAATACTGTTGAACCTTTATAAGTCGCTTGATATGTCCAAGGTAAAAGAACAATGAATCCATACATCAAGTTGGCGGCTAGGTGTACTGTTAAAATGTATTAGTCAGTACCTCAGGATGTAATTGCACAATTAAGTCAAAACTTGGTAATAAAGGAGTATTATATAAGAGGCTTCAATACCGTTAGTAATAACTTTATCACACTGAATATAGTGCATAACGGGCGTCCTGAAATTTCATAATTTAGAAATACAGACCTTTCTATGTTTTATAGCTGCCATAACGAAAATTTGTGGTAAGGTTGAAACTTAAACGTGGTGTCGTATGTCCGAAGTAACATAACAGCGACAACCAAACTTTGAAAATGGCGGCTGGGCGTACTATTTAAAAGTAATAATGAATCATTCAGAATATAGTTGCGCAATTAAAACGATACTTAGTAAGCAAGAAGTACCATGTAATGAATGGGCTTTGCTGAAATAAACCATAAGAATAACACTCAAACTACAACGCGCGGTGGGTATCTTGAAGAAATAGAACAAGATAATGAATAGCCTATCTTTAAAGTATTTTGAAGCTACAATAACGAAAGTTAATAATAATGTAGAACCTTGTAAGTGGCTTCCTATGGCCAAATCAAAAGAACAACGACTCCAAACAACATTCACAATGGCGGCTGGGCGTATTCTTAAGACTTGAAAATCATTAGCTCTCTATATATAAGCACAATTAACGCGACATTTGGTGAGAGAAGAGTAGTAAAATAAATCGCTAGCATTACCCATACGAATATCAAACTGAATATAGCGCACAGGGGCCATCTTGAAATTATGGAATATAAAATAAATAAATAAATAAATAAATAAATACCGTATCTATATTTTGGAGATACAATTTCTAGTATTAAAGTAGAACGGTATATGGGCTTTATATGCCTAAGACAACAGAAGAAGCATCGCCATATATTCAAGATGATGGCCGAGCGTGCTTTTAAACTTCAAAATCAATAACTCACAATCAGGATCCAATTGCGCAATTAGCACGCTATTTTGTATGAGAGGAGTATCATATAAGAGACCTCGCTAGTATCAGTCATAATCATAAGTCTATCACAATGCATGTAGCACGCAGCAGCCATCTTGAATATATGAGACATTAATATCGATAATTCACTATTAATTTCAGTTACATTGACCAACCGCAGCAAATAATATGTACTATCACATAAGAGGCTTTACCTGCAGAAGGCAGATGATCAATGTTTCGATACATTCAAGACGGGCTTGTTTTTCAAGTGTTAAAATCAATTCCTCTGGATGCAAAACTGGAATTAAAACGAAACTTTGTAAACAAGGAGTCTTATATAGGGTACAACTCTTAACGGTCATCACGAGGACAGTCAATTAGTACACTGCTTGGCGGCCGATAACCTAGATGTTAGGCCGCTTAAAACAACAATTATCATCATCATCATCATCATAGTACACTGCTTGATGAGGAAAGAGAGTTACAACTATAGTACATACCCATACACCATGTAAGAGAAAGTAGGCTACATGTTATTTACTGAAGATCTTGTTTCTTTTTATATGCCTAGCTTCCATTTCTCACAACTGTTCGTACCTGAAATTTGTCTCACTGTCTTTCAGATTATAATTTGCTATTCTGAATCCACATAGTTTTCGACCGAACTTTTCTCGGGTGAACATAATACACAGTATGGCTTGAACTTCTAGCACACAACACGACCTAGTAGCTGATAAACCACATTTGGTGTTTAAAAGCGACAGTGCTAAATACAATACTGTATCTTATATCAATGTTATGAAACAAAATGTTTGGTGAATAATGTTGCTGCATCCAGATAAAGCTGAAATCTATCTATATATATAAAGCTCAATGTTTGTCTGTCTGTCTGTCTGTCTGTTTGTCTGTTATGTATACAAATCCACACCGTTTCACCGATCTGAACCAAAATTTGTATACATACCCTTCGGAACCCTGCGGGTAACCCTGTCCACTTGAAATTTCCGACAGACCACCCCATTCCATGCATTTAGGCCCTTTGTCCCGAATCTACACCGTTTCACCGATCTCAACCAAAATTTGTATACTTACCCTATGTAACCCTGTGAATAACACTGTCCACTTAAAATTTCGGATAGACCACCCCATTTCTTGCATTTAGGCCCTTTGGCAAAATTCTACACCGTGTCACCGATCCCAACCAAAATTTGTATATCTACCCTTTGCAACCCTGCGGGTAACCCTGTCCACTTGAAATTTCGGACAGACCACCCCATTCTCTGGATTTAGGCCCTTTGGCCCAAATCTACACAGTTTCACAGATCTCAACCAAAAGTTGTTATTTACCATCTGGAACCCTGCGAGTAACACTGTCTGCTTGAAATTTCAAACAGACCACTCCATTCCCTGCATTTAGGCCCTTTGGCACAAATCTACACCGTTTCACCGATCAGAACCAAAATCTGTATACTTACCCTTTGGTACCCTGCGAGTAACACTGTTTGCTTGAAATTGCGGACAGACCACTCCATTCCCTGCATTTAGGCCCCTTGGCTCAAATCTACACCGTTTCACCGATCTGAACCAAAATGTGTATACTTACCCTTTGTAACTCTGTGAATATCACCGTCCACCTAAAATTTCGTACAGACCACCCCATTTCCTGCATTTAGGCCCTTTGCCGAAAATCTATATCGTTTCACCGATCCGGACCAAACTTTTTATACTTACCCTTTCGAACCCTGCGGGTAACCCTGTCCACTTGAAATTGCGGACAGATCACCCCTTTCCCTGCATTTAGGCCCTTTGGCACAAATCTACACCGTTTCACCGATCAGAACCAAAATGTGTATACTTACCCTTTGGTACCCTGCGAGTAACACTGTCTGCTTGAAATTGCGGACAGACCACTCCATTCCCGGAAAGAGGACAGGGTCCGTCCCAAAGGCAATGGAAAAAAGGGGTAAAACCGGACCCGCTCAGGAAACCCTCAGGGTTGCCAGCTACTGAACTCACCAGCCATGAGCCCTTGAGGATGTAGCACTATCCAGGGTGCACCCGAAGTGGTGGGGCTACACACACCCTGCCTCCTTGAGGGTCTTGAGCAGAAGACATGAGATATTAAGAAAAGAAAAAGAAGGCTGACACCTCGAAGAATGAGGCTATCAGGAATGATTAGACAAGGGCTAATTAAGGCGGGAAAGTGGAAGAGTTGCTAGGCCTCGGATACCCTGACACCATCGGGGTCGGAAGAGAACAAGTGTTTGACCAAGGGAGGCTGACAGGAAAGAGAACTGAAAGGAGCCCGGCACCAGTAAGTAGAAGCAATGCCGGACTCAGCTGGTGTCCCGTGGTCGCAAACCCACGTCCCACAAGTTGTGAGACATTGGTGGGTGGAGGGGGGAGGGGGGGGGGGGCAGGTGTGAGAATAGCTTGCTGATTCATCGCGAGGTGACATGAGAGAAATGTCCAGACCCCGCCGTGTTACCTGGTATTGTTGACTATGCTGATGTTCATATTGCGTCTTTGCTCAAACCACTGTAGTGTTACGAAAGATTGAGTGATTCACCTGTCAATGTGAATAGGACCGGGAACCCCCACCCGAACGTCTGTCATCATAATATATCGTCATCATCTGCGATATTCTCAGGTTCGTGCAGCTTGGACCCGAGCAGTACGTTCAGACATTGGAAGACATCGAAGGTAGAAATCTGAATTACCTATATCAGATTTAAAATTACACCATGTTCGTTTAGTAGTCATTTTTCATTACCTTATTATTATCATAAGGACAAATGACCTAGATGTTACGCCCATTCTACCACTAATCACCACACACAATAACTCTTCATCGCCTGTGAATTTTGAAATATTTCTTTCTACCACGGTAGTTTGCAAGTTTGTCGTGTCAATTCAACAGTAGTTTTTATTACCATCCTCATCAAAAGGGCAAATGACCTAGATGTTACGTCCATTATACTACTAAGTAACACCACAGTCTTCATCGCCTGCGATTTTTAAAATGTGTATTTCCATTAGTTTGTAAGTTTGATATACCCGTTCAGTAGTAGTCGTATTGACAGGCCATGCCAAAGGAGACGATATCTTCATTCCCCGAATTCCTTTGATCCCTACTGATATGCCTTTTGATTTCAAGCTAATGCAATTCCCTGCATGATCCCCTCTCATGATCAGTTATACGTAGCTTGCTCAAGAGTGGGCACACCTAAACATTTATTTATTTATACACCAGAGGGAAAAACAAGGAATATCGTTTATCCTAACGCACTCCATGAATTTCAATGTTAGCTACAAACATGTTAATATTTATTAAATAACAACTGCGAAGTGAGATGAAACATTTCTCTGAAGTTCAACCATTACATCGTATATTAGGCCGTGTTACTTTGCGAGTCATCTGTCTAGGATACTATTTAATCTACTGTTACTGTATTCATTTATGCCAATGATCTGGTTCCTCTTCTTGAGAACCTGTACCGAAACATGTAAGCCGGTCACGTAGAAAATTCACAGCGAGTGTTATGGTATATCGAACATCTCTTTTCTATTTTATTCCTTTCATTCCTTTAAAGTATCAATTTTTCCCATTCGTTGATAAGTTATATGTGCCAGTAGTCGCTTCTATGTTCATCATCACTATGTACAAGATGTTTTGCGTCAGAAGAAAATACAACTGGATGCTCAGGAACGTTAACGATATATCGACTGAGAAATCTGGAAGCTTCTCTTGGAGGAATTGCTTCAGACATTTATCGTACAGTTTAAACCTTAACAAGACGAAACTTTTAACCAGATAGCGATCTAAGTGGGAGCTCTTCTGCAAAAAATAATCAAGTCTTTCCCGAAATGTGAGTCCTAAAAATAACTTTTTCTATTATTTTCTAAGTTTAATGTCAGTTATGTAGTAATTTTCAATATCATCCTGATGAGTAGGGCAAATTGCCTAGATGTTACGCCCTCAACGTCATTGGGGGCAAATGACATAGATTTTAAGTCCATTTTATTTCTAATCACCACCACATATAGTCTTCTACGACTGAGATGTCACGAATTCTGGGACCGCTAACGACATATCTCGACTCGGACTGAAGACAAATATCACGAGAATGATCATTATTTTACAGAGCCTTCCCATAGTGGCTTAAGTATACACATTGTCACTGGGTTTGATATTGTAAGAAATGAATACATAAATAAATATAATTTATGACGTTGAGTGTTAAGGAGACTGAAATATTATCATCATTCCACCGGGCGAAGCCGGGTACTACTGCTAGTATATTAATAAAGTTTCAGTCCAACAACTCATTTTAGATGCCAGGAATATATTTGAATCTTTGTCACATCATTTCTCCAACGTTGCCCATTGTCCACTTTATGAATCTCCTTCGATAGCAGCTCCCGGGAGAGCCTCGAGCAGCAGAAGGCAGAAGGCAGAAGGCATCCCTACCATACACCATTACACGACTAAACAATATGAATAAAAATCTCTATATTCAAAAGAGTAAGGTAATGTTTGCTAACACGAGATTGAGAGAACGACAGAACCGATTTATTCGTAGAGCACACTGACGAAAGCTCTTGGCATGTCGGTTTGCAGAGTGTCGTTAAAATAAACAAATATATTACAGTATATTTTTAAATTAATAAAGAAAAATGCAGATTTCTTGCCACTCACGCATGTACACAATCCGCCTTGGCTCATGACAGAAATGGTGGTGAATAGTCCATTCAAATGTAATTTCCTTAATAACTGCACGCTTCTATGTTTAAAGCTTCCGTGTATTTGAAAACGGACATTAACCAAGTCCTTACAATAAAATATAGTACCAGTATGAACCTATACGAATGTGCAACATTGCTTTTTTTGTTTGTTAATGAAATGGACTTTTACCAGACAGCGGGTTATGAAGATACTATATGGTTGCGCCAGTAACTAAACGAGAGTGGACGAATAGTCAGTTGGTCACTAGTCGTGGCCGAGTGAGGTGCGTGTGTGCGCGCTGTGTGACCGCATTGGAAGAGTGTAGGTTTCCTAATACCGGTGCTTCCGATAGTTCCACGGGTGTCTTGACCTTCCGTGTAACATTCGGACAATACATTTTCAAGTAGTGTTCCAGATAGGACAACAAAACCAGAAACCCAGAAAACCCCGCTGAAAATCATGTCCGGATAACAGAGGAAAAACACCGTACGCTGTCAATGGGACAGACAGAGTTCTCGCCCCACACCAGGAGAAATTCACCGCTGGATTAGCGATACCCTCCGGTTGACTGTCGACCAAGTAGAAGCCATCCAGTTAAATGCGCAAGAAAGAACCATGTACATCAAGGTAATCAGCATATCTACTTATCAGAAATTGCTAAATACTTTTGCAGCTCCTATTAAATTTCAGTACGACTCAGGTGAAATGACTAATGTTAAGCTCTCCACAGCGGATTCAAATTTTACCACAGTGCGTATATTTAATGTCCCACTCGAAGTTCCCCCTGAAATTTTCAAATCCGTCCTGTCGAAATATGGCACTGTGAGTGACGTCAGGAAAGAGCAATGGTTTTTTGCATATCAGTTCCCGGTGTATAATGGAATACGTGCAGTCACTATGGAAATCAAACAAGATATCCCCTCCACTGAGACTTTTGGTGGCCATTCTGGCTATATATCGTATAATGGACAGAAACAGACCTGTTTAATTTGCAATGCTAACACAAATCTACGTATCAACTGCCCAAAGAAAATGATTCCCCTCGGTATAACTCCTACACAACAACGACGTGTCCAATACTCGGATGTTGTGACGCAGCAAACGTCACATGAAAACATGCTTATTGATCAGTCAGCTGGGACAACAGCAGAAGTGGCCTCGGAAACACATGACGCAGAACTGGTACCTTGCACTGACCAGATCAGCGAGCCACAGAGTGCCCCTGTGCTGTCGGCAACCTGTATGGCAGCCTTAGAACCAACTCTGCCGTCACTACAGGCTGCCACAGAAATTTTGTCTTCACTGCCCCCACCTTCTCTGGTACCTACCGACTCACTTAAGCAGGTTGATCGGGGATCTGAGAAAGAATCTAAGAAGATTAAAACAAATGCCTCGATTGCCGTACCAGCCCCGAAGAATCAAACTGGTTCTACAAATGTTCCCGCAGCTGTGAAAAAGAAACAAAATCTTCATTCTACGTCATCTAGGGACCCACGAACGCTCTCAAACGCTGACAGCCGGCCTATGAATGGCAGTCATAAGGAACTATCTCAACCTAATTTGACATAGTGCACCAGGATAATTCTCACCTGTGTCTTCTTTCGAGTCCACCTTCCAGTATGTCTAGCACAGCTTTTATACTTCTCTTAATGGCGCAATTTCTCACTGTGGCCACTGTGAATATCAATGTAATAGAATGCCTTCTGAAATTTCAAATGTTGTAGAGATTCCTTCCAGATGCAGACATTGACATTGCCTTCATTCAAGAAGTTGCTATACCCTGTTTGCCCATATCTGCCTTCTACAAACAATACATCAATACCGGTACTACGAATAGAGGGACCGGATTCCTCATAAGACATGATATCCCACTCGAAGGTGTGCTATGTCATCCATCAGGACGCATAATATCTGGACACATAAACAATACCACCCTGATAAATGTATATGCCTCATCCGGGTCCAATAAACGTGTGGAACGGAAAATGTTCTTTCAACAGAGTATACTGCCTCACCTGCACGACGTTAAGGAAAAACTTATTATTGTAGGGGATTTCAATTGTATTCAACGCCCAGAGGATTCCATTAGTCCATACCAAGGTGTCAACCCGGCTCTCAGGACCCTCCTCACCTCCCTACACCTCATTGATGCTGTGGATAGTTTAAGGGTGCCCCTGCCCCATTACACCTGTATAAGTCACAACTCCTCATCACGAATTGACCGCATCTACTTTTCCCAGGAACTTATCCAGCCTAGACGATATGAAGTGATACCTGCCAGTTTCACTAACCATCATGCAGTCGTATGTACAATCTCTTACCCCCATCCCATATTTCACATAGGAAGAGGTTATTGGAAACTGAATTGCTCGCTGTTACTGGAGGAGGAATGCCAAGATATTTTCAGACAACCCTGGACTCGATGGGTCCAACAAAAATGCAACTTTCGCGACTGTGCAGACTGGTGGGATATTTTAGTTAAGCCAGGGATCCGCCGCGTCTTTAAGAACATATCCTACCAACGAGGTCGGGAAAGACGGGATACAGTTGCATTTTACTATCGAGTTCTTCGCCAGCTCCAGCAAAGATCTGATGCTGGGGAGCGTATGTATGACCAGATTCGGGAAGTTAAAACCAAGCTCCTGTCTCTACAGTAACGAACGCTCGCTCATATAAACGTGGCTTTAAAAGATCGTACAGTGCTCCCGGACGAAAGTGCAAGTGTATACCATATCGCCAAAGGACAACGTGAGCGGCAACGTAAATATACCCACCGCCTCCGCACCAGTACTGGAAGTGTCGTCACCTCCCCTGACGCTATACGTAGTGAAATATCATTAGTTTATAAGCGGTTCTACGCTCAGGCTCCAATTGATCCACAGCAGGTGACCCTATTGCTTTCATCTTGCAGTACCCAACTATCTCCGGCCAACAAAACTCTGCTCAGCGCGGATATTACGGATGAAGAGATTCACTCTGTCGTTAAGCACCTTCCAAATAACCGCTCACTTGGCATTGATGGACTGCCATATGAACTGTATAAACACTTCTGGCCTCTCATTGGCAAATAATTTTGTCACGTCTTGCGTACCATTCTCCAACGTCGTGCTCTTTGTCAATCACATCACGAGGGTACCATAGTCCTCATACCAAAAACATCCTCTCCCATGGCAGTTGGTGACTTCCGACCAGTTACTCTGCTCTGCAGTGATTATAAAGTCCTTACCAAAGTACTTGCATGCCGATTGAAGACTGTTCTACATGATATCATTGGTGATGAACATTGTTGCAGTATTCCTGGAAGAACTCTGTTAACAAACTTAGCGATACTACGGGACCTACACCTAAAAGCCGAAATGCTCCCAACTGAGCCAATGAGTTTTCTCACCTTAGATCTTGATAAAGCTTTCGACCGCATCAGTCATGCATACTTGTACATGGTCTTGCATCACTTTGATTTTCCTGCAATCCTTATTGACTACATTCGTTTGACAAATTGTAATGCTACGTCTCGAGTGCTCGTCAACGGTTTTCTTTCCCCTCTGATTCCAATACAACGATCAGTTAGGCAAGGATGTCCCCTTTCCATGCTACTTTTTGTCATTGGCCTTGAACCGCTCATTCGGACTACCCAGGTGAAGCTACAGGGTTACAAACTGTCCACACATGTTTTTGGCATGTGCGCCTATGCTAATGACGTATCAATATTGATCCGCAATAATGAAGACATCTCCCACATCGATAGCGTCCTTCAGCTCTACCATATCGCCTCTGGAGCACAATCGAACCCCCAGAAAACTGCTTTGCTTCCGCTCAATACTAACTCAGTGATTACCCAACAGCCCTGGTTCCGGATAGTAAATGAGGTGAAAATTCTTGGCATTACCTGGAAGCAATCGCTTCTGGACACAGTGCAAGCAAACTGGACTAAGGTCATTGCCAAAGTTAGGGGAGTGCTGATCCAATTTGGTCAAAGAAACCTCAATATAGTGCAACGGGTCATGGTCCTCAACGTGTTTGCGCTCTCTAAAATATGGTATGTCGCACAACTTTTCCCACTTCCAAAAATGTTTGAGAGCCAATTGTCAAAATATACAGGTTGGTTTATATGGCAAGGATTTTTGTTCCGAGTACAACGGGAACAGTTGTATCTCCCATCCCGGCAAGGCGGGCTAGGGCTAACAGCTCATGGCATGAAATGCCGTGCACTCCTCTGCAAGAACGATATCACCATCCTTTCCCAACATGACACTTTTACGAAAGCGCTATACAAAGATATTCGAAACACAGCCCGTGGTTGTGATAGAGCTTGGCCGAAGATATTTAGGGACCATCAGCAGCACCTTCTGGAAACTGTTCGCCAAATGCCTTCAGGGACTGTTCCAACGACGAAAAGTATTTATAACATGTTGCGGCAAGTGGTACACTCCAAACCGCGAATCGAGGCCACCACCCTCTACGTCCATTGGCCCACTGTTGGGAAGAATTTTGGGGCTATGACCATTTCTTCTGCTGTACACTCCCAGGTTTTTATCTTCCTCAACGATCTCATCCCAACGGCTCTACGGCGATACACCATCCGTCTTGAAGCTTACCCATGGTGTACTTACTATATGTGGTCAAACTGATACGGCGATACACCGCTTCACATCATGCACGCGAGTTGCCTCCGCGTGGCTGCGGTGTAAGGGAAAAGTATGTCAACTATTAAATGTGCCCACGGATGACCTTGATGACAGGAAGTTGATTCGTTTTTCGGTGACCGCCTTCCCCCAAATTAAACAGACTACCATTGTGTAGATAATGGGCCAATATGTACACTTCGTGATGGACAATGATCAACATTTCTCGTTCCTGGATCTCAGGTATCACCTGCAGAAAGAGCGTTGGAAGCTTAGTGAAAGTGGACAATTGTACGATAAATATGGACACTATCTGGATTTTCTTGTGATGTAGTAGTATGGTATTTATCATATCTGAAAATTCTGTAATTCTGTAGAGAGCTAATAAAAAAAAATAGCTATGTGGTCAAAGTGACTTCCTGCGGATCGAAAGAGTCCGGGTTAGATCCCCCCTCTTGGCAGTTTTTTTTACCACTGAGATATTGTTTTATCAAGGAGTATTATTAACGTTTTACATTCTGTAAGTGAGTTATGTAGGAATTGACTGGTATTAATGTATTTCTTGCTTAAAGCAGGCAAGAAATCTACGAAATACATCCTTCATGTTCGGCGCGCGGTTTCTTTCAATGCAAAGCTATTAAGGGCCGAAGACATGTCACTTACAGTGACCAAGGAGAGAGTTTAGATGTCTTGCATGTTGTAGACCAGTAATGAAGCGAGTGTGATACGTCTCTTAAACAAGGATACTTGAGCCTTACCAGTCTTTGCTTGAAATTGCTAGCGGAGACTTAGATATCGCGAGCACAAACTCCTGTGCAATTTTCGTGCACAGTTGGAATGTTTCGTCATCCCTTGGGATTCCTGGAGCGACAAAGAACAACAAAGATACAAACAAGAGACACTTCACCAGGCGAGTGAAACTGGTATAGGGCGATCGGTTCCCAAATTACGTCATGATATCTTTAATTTCTATCTGCTCCACCCGGGCGCTAATGTCGCATGTATCCACAGAATGAGTAGAACAGGATGCAGTAAGTTACACATGATAGCCTATAATTAAAACTATTCGAAGAATGGATTACTCTGAGACAAATTATAACACACGAAGCTTTTTAACTGGTGGGCGTGGTGGTGCAGTGGTCAAGCTGTGGCCTATGCCTCTCACCAAGGTAGACCGGGTTCGATTCCCGGTCAATACATTGTAACGTGTTTTTCGAGGGGATTTTATGCCACTGACATAAGTCAGTAGGAAGCCATTCTATATTTATTTACGCGGCAAATTGTTCAGCCAAGAGAAGTTTTCATGTTAATTTATTATTATTATTATTATTAACTTCTTCTTCTTATTATTATTAAGGTATTTTTGGAGCATTTTTATAAAATTATAAGCATACAGATAGGTTTTCTATGTCATAGAAAACACTATCAAGCGAATTATTACGAACAACAATATCATAGAAAATTATATGATTACGGAATTTTACGGAGTTTTGTCAGTTAGGGTATTATGAGAGAGATGAGTCACGGGGAATTCGGCTACAGGCTTATTCTTGTCAAGAAGCATGACGCAAGCCTGGGTTGCTGCTTCAAGAAAAGGAGAAATAGTCTGGAACGGTAATCGACATCATCCTCGCGCCGAGTGTAATGACCCTGAGGAGGGGGGTAGCGCGTGGTGGCCCAGCCAATCAGAGGAGTGCGGGCGAGGAGAAGACGGGGTCCGGAGAGGGGATGCGACGAGTGCATATATGGTTTGCGCGCCGTGGAGGCAAGGCGACGATCTTTGTAAAACTTAACCAGTGTGGCTGTACGTGTGGTAGGTTCCGATATTCGGACCATAAGTTATCATATCTACAAGTATCTCATCAACTAACGAAGAAGATGATGACGTCCAGGAGGCTGTGGGAAGCTCTCTTCAACATCCAGTACGAGGGAAATGCTTCGGCAATTTCCAGTGGTAAGCGCGAATGACTCAGAACTACGTAATCTCTCGTCTTTTTTTTTTCATTTTCAGTATTTCAGTAACTTCATAGCTTGGGAATAAGAGTAAAATCAGTAATTTATCCGAATCCGTTTTCACGTAATTTTCTAGCGGTAATATTCAAATCGCAACGCTCCAATTTAAATTCAAAACTTATTATTATTATTATTATTATTAATTTTGCAATACTTGTTTTATATAATAAATTCATTTCTTTTAACCATGCAATCTTTGCTTTCAGTAGGTAGCATTAGATATAGACCAATTCCTTCTCCTGATACAATTGTTTGTTGGGTTAATGATCAAATCATACCACGATCTGAGTGAAAAGATTCTTGAAGGTGTTCTACCAGAGCTAGGTGTTGTTAAATATAAATTTAGATTTCAACATAGCGTTGAGGTCTTGGCGCCCATTAAAACAACATATCTTAGTCAGAGTAAATATTTCAAAGTGCAAGACAGGGCCAGTAGAAGAATTACATTTGTCACGCAAAAGTGAGGGCTAAAGAAACCGTTTCACTTGTACGCTCAACGTGGAGCAAAGGAAAACCGTTACACTTGTCATCCCAACGTGGAGAACCGTTACACTTGTCATCCCAACGTGGAGAAATCGTTTCAACATGTGAGATTTTCGAAGTGCAATGCCATGTCCTGTGGTTCGGATTTTGGCGCAAGTGAGTTGGCCTATATGCTACAATTATCTTTGTACCTAAGCTGTATGCCTCTCACCAAGGTAGACCGGGTTCGATTCCCGGACAATACATGTGAGATTTTCGAAGTGCAATGCCATGTCCTGTGGCTCGGACTTCGGCGCAAGTGAGTAGGCCTATAGGCTACAATTATCTTTGTATCTTATTTGGTGCAATAGCACGAATTTTTATTTGCCATCAAGACGAGATACAAGTATGCGATGGTGTTCATTTTAAGTTTGCAAAGTTCTTTTTTTATTGATTGTTGGCATAATTATCAAGTCAAATCGGTCCCTGTAGTATAAAAAATGGTTGTTACTGTATGTACTGTACATAATTAAGGTATTTTGTTCAGATGGCTGGGTTCACTGTGTAGCCTACATTGCAATACCGGTATTAGTCATTATTGCTACAGAAGTTTTGGTATATTGTTGCACATGGGAAAACTGTTGATCCGATTGTGAATCAAGGGTTTTAATTGACTGTAGTATTCTCTATGCTATGATATGGACAGTTAATCAGCATATTAGCAAAATGCTATACTGACAGAGAAAAATAGTGCCAAATATTCCTACATATTCCTTTCACCATTTTGCAGTTTTCATGTGTAGACAGTTTTTATTTCATTTGAGGACCTTGGACATCGTGTTCATGTAGCCCCGTATTCATGGGTGTGTGTGTGTGTGGAATATTTGTGATAACCTGTGTCATTGTGATGGTTGCACTAACGTGTGTATGTGTAAATTTGGGATAGGATTGGGAATGAAGCGGCCATGGTTTTCAGTTAGGAACCATCGTGGCACTTTCCTGGAATAGAGGAAGTAAAACACGGAAAACCACTTCCAGGAGGGCTGATTTTGGAATCGAACCCACCCCTTCTCAGTTTTTCCCCACGAGGCTGAGTGTACCCCGTTCCAGCCTTCAAATCAGCATTACATTTCTTGTGAATATCTATGACTTTAGTCATTTTTCCAAGTTTTCCCGTATTGATTTTGATATGTTATGCAAATGTCCACTTTACAATACAAAATTTTCTTTTTATATATCATTTGATGTCAATATACATTTTGAGACATGTTTCGGCTCTGTGAGCCTTTTTCAGTCAAAATCACTAAAAAATTCTCCTAAAATAGTCTGATGTTTGGTCTCTCAAAATTTGCAAAACATTTTTACATCGTCAAGATGATTAAAACACATGAATATAAAATGCTTAAAGAATTAAAAACATTTTTTTTTATGTACAAAATTTCGAAACGTGGGCCACATTCTTGTTGATCACATTTTCAGACAGGGGACCCCATTGGACGAGCGTCTTGAAAAAGGATCGTGTCTAAATACTCCGCTCATGCAATTTACGTTGTTGAAAACATTTTGCAAAGCACTAAATGAACAACTTCCGATTACCTGTTTCTACATGACATATTTAGGCACGATCCTTTTTCAAGACGCTCGTCCAATGGGGTCCCCTGTTTGAAAAAGTGATCAACAAGAATGTGGCCCACGTTTCGAAATTTTGTACATTTTTAAAAAATGTTTTTAATTCTTTAAGCATTTTATATTCATGTGTTTTAATCATCTTGACGATGTAAAAATGTTTTACAAATTTTTATTGAGAGACCAAACATTAGACTGTTTTAGGAGATTTTTTTTAGTGATTTTGACTGAAGAATGCTCACAGAGCCGAAACATGTCTCAAAATGTGTATTGACATCAAGTGATATACAGTATAAAAAGATAATTTTGTATTGTAAAGTGGACATTTGCATAACATATTAAATTTCTTGAAAGAGCCGGGAATTTCCGTAGTGCGAATCCCAACACATTACGAAATATATATGCAGTGAATCCACCCACCTGGGTGGCTTCCTTCTGGATGTCTTTGAAAACGCACCATGCGCTACGGTACTCCTTTGTTTTTCTCAGTCCATTCGGTGCCGTATGAAACATACAAGGCATGTCCAAAATGCTGTTTCGTGAAATTCCACTAATGAACCGTACCTTTGCCTGTTATGTGACAATAGTACAATACGATGAAATTCTGACATTTCAAATACTGGACGACTTTCCCGGTTTACTTCGTAAATAAGCATACAATATTAAGGCATTTGAAGCCATTTTTCAGTGTTGCCTTAGTAATCGAAATTTAATGTTTTTCAGTCAGTCGACACTATTGTACCCAATTGTAATGGGTGGTACTCTAATCCCGAAAGAAAGTGCGAATATAGTCCCAGCCAGAACTGTGTCGCGTCGAGCCGGCATAACAATGAAGCCAGGCGGGCGGTTTATACACAAGCGAGAGTTCTCGCACGGGTGTAAAGAGTAGGGTCCTTGACGAACAAATGTAAACATTGCTCTGCATTGTATTTCTCTTGCGAGAAGACAACGCTTGGTTACTTTGGCCTTTCCTGTTTTAATGGTAAAATTGATCTGCCGGAATATTAAATACCGAACAGGCTGAAACAATTTTTGACTGGAGATTATATCTCAAGGAATTTCTGAGATAATACTCGACAGTACAACAATGCTATGTCTTTTGATTCCTTTGGGGCCAATGTTACCGTACCACATGAATACGGTCCATATTGATTTAAAATTTCTAGAATGTCACATCATTGCATTTCTTCCTTATATTCCAAAAATATAAGCGAAGGTTCTAACGGACAGTTGTACATATTAGACTCCTCAGAAGCTAATCAAGTCAGATCTGTAAATCAAGTGAATTCTTGCTTCAGGGAGGACACACTTCACAATTTAGACAATATTTTGCAAGGGCATAAGCCCTACATTCAGCATTCAAAATTCTTCTCAAATTAAAACAGGGTTCAGTGTCTAAATAAAATTAAATTGCAATCCAGCGGACGATATTCGATTATCATGGCTCATAATATGGGGTGAAGCCACAATGGCAAACATTCATTCAATAATGTGTGTGAATCGACTTCTAAATTATATTATACGTAACAAATTTATTCCCTTTTGTGGGAAAGTTATTGTTTTTGGAGGAGACTTCAGGTAGGTTTTGTCTGTTGTGCCTTCTCGCCAAAACAGTTATTCACAATTGTTGTAGGCCTATATACTCTTCTCCCTGGCCCTTCTCCAAAATACGCCCCTTACATAAAAACACGCACTCAAAACCAGCTAAAATGGAATATTCTGACTTTTTGGTACAAGTTAACGACGACTACCCTCTGTGGATGGCGAGGAATCAAATGTTATTGAATTACCAGCCAGACTTCCAACACATGATGATATCGTGGCTGAGATTTACGGCGAAACATTCACTTCTGCGAAGGAAGTTCGCATTCTTACACCAGAAAATGAACACTGTAATTAAAATAATTTTAAAGTCATTGAACTGATATCCAGTAGTTCAAAAATATACACCTGCGTTAACAGATTAATACTGGAGATAAAATCAGTTACTTCAGTTTCCTACAGAATTATTGAATTCCTTGGAAATAAGTGATTACCTCTACATATACTTACTGTAAATTTTGAGCCATAGTTATGCTCCTTATACATTTGAACGTTTCCCAAGGGCTCCTAAATGGAACCAGATTATTTGTAAGAAATATGTATACAAATTGCTTGGATTTGGAAATAATAACTGCAGATAATATAGGGCAGAGAGCTATAATCCTTGGACTTGATTTAACATCATCCGATAAAACACTTCCATTTTCCAATTTCCAATTCGCTTGGCGTACTTTATCACCATAAATAAAGCTCATGGGGAAATGTTCGAACGTGTAGGTCTCTATTTGCCTCATCATGGTTTCAGTCATGGCCAGTTATATGTTGCGAAGTCGATCTTTCGACGCCCTTAAAGTTGCAACAGTGTAAAAAGGTAATCGTTCAAAAAATGCATAGGCCTATAAGAGAATCCTTCAGTAAATATTTTCCCAATGACCGTCATGTTTTGACGGGTTTCAACTAGTTATTGATTAATATTGTAGCTTTCAGTCGGTCAACACAAGATAAAAATTACTGGAATATGTGAAAAGAAAACTGACATAAATTACACGTGATTAAGATTTATATATATTGTCACGGACTATTAAAGATGAAAAATGAAGATAATGAAGATGAAGAAGAAGATGATGAAGATCAAAATGAAGATGAAGATGATGATGATGATGATGATGATGAAGAATATGATGATGATGGAGAAGAAGATGATGATGAAGAAGATGAAGATGGAGAAGATGATGATGAAGTAGAAGATGATGATGAAGATGAAGTTGATAAAGAAGAAGATGATGAAGATGATAAAGCAGATGATGAAGATGATGATGATGATGATGGTGAGGATGATAAAGAAGAAGATGATGAAGAAGGAAAAGAAGATGATGAAGAAGAGGAAGAAGAAGATGATGCAGAAGAGGAGGAAGAGGAAGAGTAAGAAGAAGAAGATGAAGAAGTGGAAGAAGAAAATATTGGAAAAGAAGAAGAATATGATGAAGAAGATGAGGAAGGAGAAGAAGAAGATGATGAAGATGATGAAGAAGATGATGAATTAGTAGAAGAAGATGATGAAGAAGGAGAAAAGGATGATGAAAAAGGAGAAAAGGATGATGAAGAAGGAGAAGAAGATGATGAAGAGGATGATGAAGAGGAAGAAGATGATGATGAAGAAGAGGAAGAGGAAGAAGAAGATGATGATGATAAAGAAGAAGAAGATGATGATGATGATGATGATGATGATGATGATGATGATGATGATGATGATTAAAAGACATGTTTCGTTCGTCAAGCAAGCATCATCAGATCCAAGTATGCAAGACAAATAGCTCTACAAAACACTACCAAAAGACTTCAAAGCTATCTTTTAAAATTATAGGTCTGAGGTGATAGTGCCAGAACTCACTGTACCTAATTGTAATGTTATTAATGGCATTCTAATAATAATAATAATAACAGTGGCGTTAGGTGGTTATTAGAGTTGCCCCAGTTGTAATACTAAGTTTCGAACTCACATAAATACCATTTCCTAATATGCTCGACAGGCCCAACTCTAACTTTCTGTCGACGCGCTGGCAGATCATTAACCAACATAGACTTGTTAGTTTGTGGTACGCGGTCTAACGCGCACGGCTACGCCACGGAGTCCACTTAAGGTGAACCCTCACCAGGGATGGTATACCTTCACTGCATCGTCCACTTTCACTATAATATATACCGTAGCCTACTGAATAATTGTTTTACCCAAGTATCTAGGAGCTACTCTAGATCGTACATTGCCATTGCCAAAACATACGGCAATAGGTATATTCTCCACAAATTTTCAGGTACCAGTTGAGGAACACAGCCACAAATTCTCAGAACATCAGCATTGGCTCTGTGCTACTCTGTGGGAGATTATGACTGTCCAGTCTGGTATAAGTAAGCAAATACATAGCAGGTTGACATCACTCTTAATAAAAGCTGCAGAATTATCACTGGCTGCTTGAAACCTACTCCCATTGAAAAGAATCCATTGTTTGGCTGGTATTGCCCCTGGTAAGATCAGTAGGGACATAGCAGCGAACAAAGATAGATTTAAGATGTTTTCATGAGAAGAACATTCACTCTTTGGATACCTCCCTGCCCCATATAGGCTTGAATCTAGGAAAAGCTCCTCTCAAAGGAAGGGGCATTAGAAACTGCCAGAATGAAAATGTGGAGAAAGAACTGACCATCTCTCAAACTGGATGGTTGCAAAGGTAAGCCTCCCTTTTGGTCACAAGGAGGAATGGGCTACATAGAAGGCACTGCATATTATTGTAACAGGAGTGGATAGAACTAAGCTGAATCTGCAGAATTGGGGTTCTACAACTGATTCACCCCTATTTGCAGACAGTTCAGCATCCTTGCCAGTGTGCAGTACCTTGTGTCCATCAACATGCACAATCGAAGATGTATTCTTAGCCTCCCCTATGGTGTTGACGTCGCCCGCAACCGGGTTTAGTACATTTCATTATTAGACTTTGCCTCTTAGTTGTACAGAAATATCTGTACATAACTCATGTGTTACCTTGGTTTATATGTTCACTTATATTCTGTCTGTATATTAAACTATAGGTACCGTACTCTGAGACGAGTAAACTGTATGCATATGCCCAGCAGAAACAACGTATGAGCTTGTACCGCAATACACAACGAAGAAGACCATTGCAGAATCTTCCTCAATTCCTTAAAATTCAGTTAGTTGAAGGTAATGAGCTGGATAACGAAGGGCATGCTGACAACACTGCTCCAGGATTCTCAAATGAGGGATGGTTCTCCTGTGGTTGGTAACACTGACACTAATTGGACGTATTTCTTCAGCGGGCCACATGGCTTAGATTTCACTGCGTCCCGCACAACGAAACTAAGCTTTTAAGGAATTCTCTGAAGGCTTACGAAGTAAATGAGCTGAACCACTTCAATAGTTGGTTCGTTGTTTATTATCCTGAACATTGACCTATATTGCACTCAGTAATCTATATGTCTACAAATTTGGTATCTCGTGTCAAGTTAACCTATGACCTTTCCATACTTCCATCGAATGTCTCCAGATACCATCCAAAGAGAAGAAGAATAAAATACGGAATTTATAAATTATGGCGACCATATTTTAATCCAAACAGGTTTTTAGTATTAATTCCCAGCCCCATTTGTACACAGTCTGGACTTAATAGAATCCGAAAAAAAAAAATATAATTGAAAAGTGCTAACACATATTTTCACACCATTTGACACAAGTATTCTACTATATAGTATTTGTAAATATCTTACTCTATCATAGTCTTACTAAAATACAGACCGACTGCATGTCTAATTGGTTTTCGTGCTAGGCTTTGGCCCGAAGGGTCTTGCGTTCTATTCCCAGCCGGGCCATCAGGGATTTTAATCTCCAGAGGTGAATTCCCGTGGCTCGGGGACTGGGTATATGTAACAACTTCATCATCACTTCATCCTCATTACGGCGCGCAGGTCGCCCACGGGCGTCAACTAGAATGACCTGCACACGGCCTCTCTGGAGGCCACATGAAAAAAACAACTAAAATACAGTACATATGCGTAGTTTGCTTCATAATTACTACTACTACTACTACTAATAATAATAATAGTAATCTTAGAAATGGATTTAGGGAAAAGTACTCCTTTGAGCACCCTTCCATGTACTGTACGACTTGTTGATAATAGATTTAACGCCCCTTTTAACTGCTTAGAGACGCCAGGGTATCAGAATTTTGCCCTTGAAATTTATATCTAGCGTGCGAGTAAATCTACTGACAGGAATTTGTCGCATTTAATCCCTGTAAATGCGAACTGAGATAGGATTCATGGGTTTTGAAGGCCAATGTTTAACCGAGATATCAACTCGGCCCCACTGGCCACTGTGTATTATCGTCCAATAACGCTACAACACGGGAAATCCATGATGTGCATTTGAAACCCTATGGCGCACGGTACCCAAGGTCACCAATAGTACTCATATGTTCTCGCCCAAGTTTCGTCAATTGCAACAACAATGCGATTGAGCTTGTCATTCTTCCTTCGCTGAAATCGCTCCAAATCAATATCGCAGGTCTAGTATTGCACTCAATTCGGAACCTACAGGTCGTAGATAGTGTGGCCCTCATGAGCAGATCTCACTGGCTGTCATGTATCAAAATGAATCGTAATCATCTGTGTCGTACACTTTAGTGGAAACGTTCGGATCTGCTGGACGTCATACACCCCATAATAGCGCTGCAGCCCACACCGCTGGGCGAGGGTTGGGAACCTTAGAACACCTTCCCTATTCACTCAGGCTCAGTCAATGCCACTCTGATTTCATTCCGAAACTGAAGAAGACGTTGCGTGGGATGCACTTTGCCACATACTGTATGTTATATCGGTGATAGGTGATACACATTGATGCAACCAACACGGCCGATTGTATTCAGTGCCTTCTCCATCTTTAAAACCCAAAGGGACTGGCTGCGTGGCTCAGCGGTAACGTTCTCGCCTGCTGTTACCAAGGATGCAGGATCGAATCCTGGCGCAGTCAGTTGTCACCTGAGGGTTCGCAAATGCGAGGGAGCTGTGTCAGTGTATTTACTTGCACGTTAAAGACCCCCTTCGGGGCAAAATTCCGGCTCCCTGGCGTCTGTAGAAGCCACAGTACCGGTAGTTAAAAGGGACGTAAAACCAATAACATTATTATTATTATTATTATTTAAACCGACTGAGCTTGTTTTGAAGGTTTATATAGCGCGTTAGTGATCACTGATCAGTATATCAATAATAAACAACACAGTGTTCTGCGTGAGATGCATTACTCGATTGACCCTTTGCCGTCAACTCATGTATCCGACTCCATCACTGAGAATGCACATTGACATGTCTTCCAACACATCTCGTAGATTGGCGTTTTCAGACGATAAGTGTAACACAGCTGCCTTAACTTATGAAAGGAACCACGTATTGCGACCGTTCCAGGCCAGCGGACTAGCAGCGTGCGTGGATAAGCAAAGATTGCCTTGTTACAGTTTACGCCACAGATTTTGGCTGGCCAGGCCCGGTTGCGCAGTCGTACAGAGGACAGTCTGCGTGCCGCAGGAATGTGCAACTGATACGTGCCTTGCTTTCCGTGCAACGGACCATTTACGTGTCCATTGCACATGCCTGAGGTTCGCTGGCTGTCCCCTGTACGACTGCGCAACCGGGGCTGACCGGCCAAAATCTGTGGCCACGTACAATAGGTGACTTGCAGGGCGGAAACACGGCCGGTCCTAATCCCCTGTCGTTGTGTGTATGCGGTCGGGGGTCTTGTACCTGGCTACCAGCCGCATTCCCAGATTGCTAGGAATAATAATAATAACAATAATAATAATAATAATAATATTGGATTTACGTCCCATTTAACTAGTGTGGCTTTTAGAGACGCCGGGGTGTCGGAATATTGCCCCGAAGGGGATCTTTTTGTGCCTGTAAATCTACTCACACGGTTCGCACGTATTTGTGCACACTCAAATGCCAATTGACTGCGCCAGGATTCGATCCTGCAACCTTGGAACAGCAGATGAGAACGTTACCACTGCACCACGCAGCCAGTCAGATTGCTAGGAGTATAGTTATGTAGTTAATACAAGCAGACACCTTGATATCCTTAGCTGATACTTGTCTGATTACTGAAAAAGTCCCTTCCTTAGTGGCCGCAACACACACACCTAGCTGATACTGTTAGTTATGATGCACACACCTGGGTACAATTAACAGAATATTGAATACATGGAATGTGAAACACTTACAGTATCTGGTTGCTGGAAAAAGCTGCACAGTGCTGAACAGCGGATGCGGGCAACAGGTTTCTCTATTTCACACATTCAATATTCCATGATATTTGTATGTAAAGCAAGGGAAGATTGTATTGCACGCTTCCAATGAGTAATTTGCAGTAATTTAAAAAAAGTCAAACTACTGTACATAAAGTGTTTTTTTTTTCAATGACCAGGGCTTTATTTCAATATATTTGGAAATTAGTTAACCAATAGCTTCATATCCAATGATTGTGTTATTGCCCAAACCATGTGGCACCACAGCCTTCCAAGTGACCGCTGCCCAGCCATTCTGCTTACAGATTGCGGGGTGACGCGTTGTCAGCACGTCTGGTTCCCTCGGCCGTTAATGTTGGTGTCCGTGACCGAGGCACTGTCTCACTGCCAGTCAGCTGCTCAGTTGTCCTCACGAGACTGAGTGCATCCCGTTCCAGCCCTGACATCAGTTTCTGAAATCCGTGATGGATGCAGGGAATCGAATCCGGGGCTTCCGAGTGAGAGGCTGACGCGCTACCCCAATGTTACGGGGCCGGCCTTTTGTGTTATCAGTCGATGCTAATTTTGTTCATTAGCCACGCCTCGCATTATTACTACTGCCATATGTCCCAATGCCATGACCTAAAAGGTTGTATTTAATACGTAGCCTATAGCTCGTAAATTAGAGATTGTTCAAAAGTTGGTTCAACTAAACATCACACTTGGCACACTTCCTTATCCGACGCTGTCACCAGAATTAATACCAATCAGTGATTTCTGTGATCATTTTGGACGTCAGCTTCACCAGCCCACACGTGTGCTAGACCTAGAGGCCCAGTTACAATACCTGAGTGACATTGTGATGCAGTAGACTATATTACACGCCGTCTGTCAGTCGCCCTTCCATACGACTTTATATCTAGACTAGAGCGGATCAATTGAATATTAGACCCCACTAACAATATATTTTCACTCTCATTGTGTAATGACTTACATTCACACTTGTAAACTGTAATTACCTTTTGATAGGTCCTTGTTGGTGCGTTATGTTACTTGTTCTCAAATCCGTAAGATTGAAGGTTCTCTACGACAAAAGTAAACAGATATTATTCGTTCGTAAAAGGAGAATGGAACATGGGATCACCCTTGTGCTTAGAACCCCAACCTTTGAAATTCTGAGCAGGTGTGCTCACGATCCACGCCCTAGCTAGCAGTGCAGAGCGACTTGAATGCGACCTGATTTTGGAAAGTACACCGTTCCAAAATGTGGGAGATTCGGGTTTGGGTCCAAGGATGGTCCTATTTTTAAGCTCTGCTCTACAGATATGATCACTATTAGAAGAGCTATTCTCTGGAGACATTTCTATGAATAGGTATTATCAGTAATCAACTAAATGTTATATGACCAATATGAAAAGTTCTTTTAAGAAGTGTTTGCTGCATCATAGCATTTTGTCAACATCACTGGACTGTATGTATTTTACGAAAATAAATTCCAATTATTCTGCGTCTCACAATGCAATGTGCAGCTAGCCTAAGGGCTACAGCAGTTTATTCCGAGTATTTTCTGTGTACTATGTCACCCAGTAAACGCGACTGCACTTCTCCTCAACCTCGTTCATCACAGTGGTCCGACAGAGGATTAATATAAATAATAATGTTATTGGTTTTACGTTCCTTTTAACGACAGAGGATTACCTCTGGTCTCTCCATGCATAACAAAACAAAGTACGGACTTGCACAAATATCTGTTGACTTTTATAATGAAACATGCATTTCATACAACAAAGGCTCTACTCTTCACAATATTTGAATATATCAGGAAAGCTTTATAGAAATGTACATATCTGGACAAACTACAGTAAAATCTCCTCAAGTAGAATGCTTATCGTTAACCTAAAATTCAGCCAACTTTCGCGGGTGTCTTACATAAAAGAAGATGAATGAGTAAAGACATCAAAAATACGTTTCTTTTTATTAATAAGTGTCAAGGACAACAGTTACATCGTGATTAGGTAAAACTATATAATTAGGCAGGACATAAAGCCCAAAATTCAGCAGTCTGAATGGGCATGTCATTCCCAAACAACAAATGTTCCGATTTTCGTGCAAACCATTAGATGTTGTGGATGTTGTATGTTACTACAATCCCAGCGTTCGTCACCAGATTTGTATCTACATGTCTTCAAATTTTCTTTGCGTCGCCAGTTCTTAGCCTATTAAGACTTTTCCAGGTATTTTCTGAGAAATGGTAGCCAGCAGCAAGTTAATCTTCACGGGCTCCCAGCATGTTCCTGGTATTGTGTGGTACCACAATTCTCAACGGCGAGTTCCAGGTGATGTTTTCATTGGCTGGGTTGTTACAAGACGCTCTTCCTTAACCTCAGGATTCAGTACTGAAGTTCATTTCTAAATATGGTATGCCTATGATCTGTATCCAGTTTTCTTTTCTTTTTTCATTTCTGCTTCTCCCTTTCGTATAACGTTTGGGGAGGGGGTACTAAATCCATGTGATGGTAGATATAGTTGACAGGAATTGGCCACAATGCGTCCAGTATTGTGTAAAGCTACATTAATGTACTGTATTTAGCACTGGCGGAGCTCTGCCAAACTGGTTCGAGTATTCTTGCGTGAAGAAGCACTAGGCAAAAATAGCTGTGCAAAGGAAAACAGGCTGAGCTTCTCGTTAGCTGCATCTAAGTCTCCGGATGATGATGTTCCTAAGGCAGAACTACAGCACAATGAGCTTTGGAGTATCACAAAGTAATAATTGTTGGAATTTTCTGGTATGCTGATGCTCCTTATGGCCACCACGTTTCCGAGATGGAATGCGCAAACTGTATTTTTCAGCATTGAGCATGAGTCAGTAGCTCATCCAAATGTGCAAGGGTTATTATTAGCTGCATCATACGCTGCTTCAGGATCTATAAATCCAAAACCTGTGACCTAACTTCATTAAAAAGTCATCCTTATGAGGCGGGTCCCATTAAGATTATGCCCATAGTTTGACCTCCCTAGTCGAAACCTTGTTTGTTACTTGACTGAAGTGCGGCTGAGGATCGTTCTCTCCATCACCGTGTAGAGATGGCAAAGAAGTAGACTAGTTGGATGATTTATTTTATCTGCTAGCTCCTTTTAAGTTTTTCACCATATATTCGGTGTCAGTGTTCCTGAAATACAGTTGCTCATTGATTTCAGAATTCATTTAATGATTACAGGTTTATACGTTCTTATTTGTTCTGTCCGTATACCATCTAAGCCTGCAGCCTTAGTATTCTTCATTGAGTGGATATTAAGTTCCAATTCTTCCAACGTGAAGTGAACATCGAGTTAGTTGTTCTATTCTATACAACTTTGTACCTGCTTACTTTCGGACATTGCTATAAAACTCACATTAAGCTACGAGTATAACTGGAGAGATATTTGGTCACGGGTTATTTTAAAAGAGCCTGGTAAGCAGTAATTTGACAGTTGATGTTCTTCATCAGTTTGCATGCATTGTCTGTCATATCTGTGTTTCTAGATTTCTCCAGGAATGTAGGTGGCATTTAATTGCTAGGAGTGTTTATCAAGAAGAGGAATATTCTTCGAACAAACGCTCATACTTTCAGAAAGGTTATTTGAATCTTGGATGAACCCAAGGGTTTAAGTTTTTCTGCAGCCTAAGGAATAGGTCTTCGCGAAACGATTTTGACTAGCTCAACAAAGTTCTCATGCTTCTACAAAACAGGGTCTAGTTGTAGAACATCATTGTCAGTTTCTTTCATAAATACACACCACTGCGCTCACTAAAATTTAAATTGCCTCTTGAATTAAGCAGGCTCCGTCTTGACAACAGCTAAATGTTGTGTGCGTGGGAGTTGTTCCGAAAGCGGAAGTAAATCAAAAACGTGTTGGTATAGAAATACCAAATATAACAAGAAGTTCCGTGACGAACTAAAGAGCCTACTTTTCTTGAAATTTAAGTTTCTTGCCAATCTATATAGACCTATCTAGAATAATGACGAAATTAAGTTGGTAATATCGACATTTCTAATTAGTTCGAAATATACCTGGTATAATGTAGCCTAATAGAGCAGTACAGTTGGCAGCCCTGTTGACGGAATATAGGCTATTGTTAGTTGCATCCCTTAAGGTACAGAATACACAATTTGGTTAAGTCCAATGGATAGCATGCACGTTACATGCAGTTAGACCTTGGATTTATAAGCGCGCGTAAAATCATGTTGGCAACAATGTCATGCATGTGTTGGTCAGAAATAATGTTAAATATTATGATCTCGTGTTGTGCCAATTTTGGATGAAATCCATTTGTTAGTATAGAAGTAACATGTATTTTAAAATTAGACATATTAGCAGGCTTAGAATCATGTTGGCAGCACTGGCGTAGGCCGATATTAGTTACTCCAAATTATTCTAGAATGCCAGGTACTATACGTGGGCAAAGTTTAGAGCTATTGGCTTGCATACTTTCTGATATATTGATATTTGGGTATCAAAAATAGAGACACTATTTCTTAACAGTTGGCAGCCCTGGTTACTCATAAGAATCGGCATAGTCATATCTGTTATGGTACACATAGAACATACGAAATTTGGTTGAAATCCAAATGATAGTATAGAAGTTACATGTATTTAAAGTTGGACCTCTCAGCAGGCTTAGAATAATGTTGGTAGCACTGACGTATATAAGATACTCGAAATTAATATAGAATGTCAGGTACTATACGTGTGCATAGTTTAAAGCTGTCGGCTTGCATACTTTCTGATATATGGGTATTTGGATTTTAAAAAATGAGAGCAATTATTAACAGTTGGCAGCCCTGGTGGCTCTTAAGAATACGCTCAGTCATATCTGTTAATGTACACATAGCACATACGAAATTTGGTTGAAATCCAATTGATAGTGTAGAAGTAATATGCATTTAAAATTTGGACCTATCAGCAGGCTTATAATCATTTTGGCAACACTGCCATGTATGGCCTCCTGGAAATTAAACTGCAATATTATTATCTATACGTGTGCCAATTTTGAAATAGCTCCCATTCATACCTTCTAAGATATCCAACATGGAGCTCAAATTTCAATTGCAATTTTTCAGCAGTTGGTAGCACTGACATCATTTTTAAATATGGCCGTGAGATATTCAGGTATAGATCTTTACTCCTACCAATTTTTGTTTCGATTGCTGCAGCCGTTTAGGAGTTGATAGGGACACACATACACAACCAGACAGACAGAAGGACAGACAGACAGACAGACAGACAGAAGGACAGACAGACAGACACACATTTGCCCGATCCCATAAGTCTACTTTTTCCTCATTTTTGCAAGATGTGAAAAGTAGGCTAAAAATGACACTGATTTGTATCCTAATTATCGACAGATTTTCCATGTTTTATATAGATCTAGCAATCCGACCCGGCTTCGCCCGGGAACAGTTAGGAATGCTTTACGTGATAAGCGGGTTTTATCCAATGTCAATGAACAACGACCAATATCCGTTTTACGTCTCGGCATGATGGGTTAAAATCACTGACTGGAATATTAATTATATTATCATGGAGATGCATGTGCAACAAATTCTTGTCAGACGTAATTTAAGAATGGCGAGGTGCATGAAACACATATCCCCCTTCCGTCCAATCTTAACTTGACTGTGAATTTTGTGGAACGAAAAGTTCACAGGTGAATTGAAGAAAAGCCGAGCTGCACTTCTAGGGAAACTCCAAACACAACCACTCTTCTCCAAAGTTTTTAACTCAACACCACTCGACAGTTTGCTGCTGGCTGTTTCTGGGGCAATAAGCTCGTCCGCTAGCTAAGCTGTAACTGGTGTGATAGATTCGCCCCTAGCTAGCTCGTAAACTGTCACCTCAGTAACTGAATGGAGATTGTTGGAAGAAATGAAAACGTAAAAACACTTATAGTAGTTGATGTATTGAAGATAGAGATATGCTCTCCTGGACTTTTTTGTAGAACTTTTCATGCGAACAATTCTTACACTCATAGTATATAGATATTTTTAATGGTTTGTCCAGGGTAAGCTTAAAAAGCGCACGGACGCCAGTTTTTTTCGACCTTATCACTGAAATCGTTAGTGCTTGACTTCCTTTGGTCATAAATAAATTATTTTCTACAAAAACCTTCCTCGAGATATTCTTTACAGAATGGTGAAACCCGCATCAGAATCCATTCAGTGGTTCTCGAGTTTACCCGTAACATCCAAGAATCGGGGACTTTGTTTTATACTAAGTAGAGCATACTACTAAAATAACTATATTTGGAGTATTTCATATTAAGTTTGTTCGTACTGAAAATGTCCATTCCATAGCTTCATATATTAATTGATGTTCTGTTGCTGTTTATAATCAAACCGTCGATTTCGAACTGCCAAATTCTTCTGCATTTTACTAAAACTTACGTCATTACACTAATATTCAATGACTTACAGTTCTTACAATATATATTTCCTGAAATTTAGGTTTACTCATATTTAGGACTGAAAGAAGCTTGTAGTTTGAGGTGACCGTAATCTCACGATCATAAGCCATGAGACCTGTTTTTCGTACGTAGAATCGGAACTACTGACGTGACTCTTTACCTCAAAAATCTCACATACATTAACCGGAAATCGAAACTGGTCCACCTTGGTGATAGGCAACCAGCTTGACTGCTGCGCCATCACGCCCCATTTCTAATAATAGTTATTTTACATTCTTAATGCTAGGAGGATCACAATAGTGAGTCAAGACAGAGTTAGAGGTAAGGAGGAAATGCAGGAAATGTGTTACTAGTGTCCAAGTGAACTGCTCGCTGCCAGACTGCACAAGACCCCTAACCAGATAAGTAGCCTGTACAATACATTTCAATCAGAATTGGCCATTCACAACAACCATATAGTCACTCTAAGCAGGCAAATTCTGGAGTTCTTCCAGCATCTCAACAAAACATCATATAGACTACAACTAACAAATACCGACGAGTTGCTTTACCAATACTGCAACTAAATAACTGTACATATTGTAAATATTTTCACCCATATTTTCAGACATATATTTTATAGCCTAAGTGTAATGGATCTGATGATGATCGCTTGACGATCGAAACTGGTTATCCAAGTGTATTTATTAATCTCATGTTTTTGTTTTCAGGATTAGGGTATAACACAACTTATTAGGGTACATTCGTGTTGACCGACTGAAAAGCACCAAACTTTTGTTTACTAAGGCAACACTGGAAATGAAGATATAAGAGCCTATATTATGGTTTACATGGTCTCACCTTCCTTCTCAGATTTCAGAAAATAGTTATAAGATGAAGTGATAGGTGTGTCCTACATAAGACCACAAGAGACGTCTAACACAAGATCAAAACATGGGCATTTTACTAGTTTTGTTCAACAGATGAATGTGTCAAGTGTACATAGCTCTCTAGTTACACTGTATTCCCTTCACAATTCAATTTTTGAGTGAATTTGGTTCTAATTCTATCGGAAGGTAATCATTTGACCCTCACTTAATTATCAGGGTAAATATGCAAGCCTTACGCGGAAATCGAGTTTTCAACGCAGAAACGTGCAAAATAAAATGGATACACCACAGTATTTCAAGAGTTAGTATTGGTTTTATAATACACTACTAAAAAGGATTGTACCCCCTGGAGATTGGTGTATGCGTGTGGCCCACAGATTTCTGGGAACAGTGAATGAAAGCACACATTTTATGAAACCAGAACACACTCTTTAGTATACAAATAATGATCAAAACTCAGACAGTAACCTGGAATGTGTATCACTATGTATATCATTCAAATAAAAACGTCTTTCTGGGGGACTCCCAGCACGCGTTACACCTCCTTTGGCATTGGGCGGGCTTGGATACTCCTCGCCATGCTGCCCACAAAGTGGTCCAAGCGTTGCTGGTCAAACTTACCCCACTCTTCTACACTGGTTCTCCTGAGGTCGGGAGCAGTATTGGCTGGATTTCTGCAGCTTCGCAAAGCACGTTTCAAAAGATCTCAATTTTGCACGATTAAGTTCACATATGGCGACATCGCAGGCCATTCTAAATGTCAATGTTCTCGACACGGTTGCGTTAAACTCACGAAATGTCGTCTTGTACAATAAACGTATTGCTTTCAATGTGGCTGTGGGGCTGAACAATGGGCTGGATGATACTGTCCCAACTCCGCAGAGTCCTTTAAACCTTTCTCGATGTTAAGTGCCGTCTGTCATCCGAACATTACGCACATCCAAAATATGACCGATTCACCTCCTGCTAGACTGGATGAACGGTGTGACTGAGTCGTACATTGGTACCAATCTCCAATCTTCCCCGAAGATGTTCAGGTGTGAGACAAATCCTGCACTCATTATTAAAGAGGACATTACGCCATTACTCCAGGTTTGACTGCAGGGTTACTCTTGCCTATCTGTTGCTGGCACCACGGTTATCGTATTGGACGTCTAGAGGATAAATTAACCATTCGGAGGTGTTTATTACTGTCTGAGAAAACACAAGTCTCCATGTTGTCTACAGGAAGGCATAACATTGTTCTATGGCATTTCCTTTTCCGTTCCAACTACACATCGTAGGCGGTCGTCAGATGGTGTGTTATACCATGGGCGTTCACTATGAGGCAGGTCTTCTACGCTTTGTGTAACACGATAACCTTGCCTATTCTTAAGGACGTCAGGATGGTCTACGGGCGACTTCCCTCATGGACAACCCTACTTGTAGCAAAATAACGACGTATGTACGAGTAAACTTGGAGATGACCTTTCCTCTTCCAGGCATGTTGACTCACTGAACAGGGCACACACACATACTGCTTAATGTCGTTGAGAATTGCTTGCAGACACAACACACACTATTGGGGTATACCGTGGCCATACGTGCATAACTACTGGGCAATTCGAATATGTTCCGATCAAGAGAACATACACATACGCATCAATCGCGCAATATGTGGGTGTGATGCAAAGCTGGCTTTGATCAGTGCACATTGAGGCTCTTTGAACATGGCACTCCGTGGAAGTGAACTCTTGCTGTACTATAGGAGAAGAGAGGGAGATAGAAGCAATTAAAATGTGCTGCTGAAGGAGAAATATGATTAAATGGCATAATTAGTGTAACATATGAAGAGATATTCATGCGCTCGGAGGAGGAGAGATGTTTGTGTTAGTTCAGTGGAACTCAAATAAACGCTCACAGGAATAATCTAGGTAAGAGAGAAAGGGACAGATACCAACGTAAGATTACTGTACGTCGCACTGATTGCGTCGGGTGTAAGGTGCACTAGATATTTAGAGATGAACTGATTACCAGCGAAGTTGTGCACAAAACCAGCATACGGGCTGATAACACAAACGAACACGTAATTTAGACTGAAAGTGGAGTGTTAAGATATGGTAATTACGTTTAATACATGTCGGCTCCCTACTTGCTGAATGTAGAACTCAGTGAACCAACTTGGCTATTTTTTAATTTTATTTTTATTTTTTAGCGTATGGCTTTTAGTGCCGGGAGTGTCCGAGGACATGTTCGGCTCGCCTGGTTTGTAGCTGCTTCGAGGCGGACACCCAATGGGTGAGCTACACGTACCGTCGCGTGTGGAGTGTTGTCTGGGGAGGAAAGTTTGCATGTAAGGACGAGGAGTTGGAAGGTAGCGGCTGTGGCCTATAGTTAGGGACCAACCCCGGCATTTGCCTGGAAGGAAGATGGGAAACCACAGAAGACCATCTTCAAGGTTGCCGGCGGGGGGATTCGAACCTCCTCACCTCCCGGATGTGAGCGACTGCCAGCAGTCATGCCGTAACGACCTCGGCCAACTCACCCGGTAACTTGGCTAATGATGACCGTGCAGACATTACGATCTTTGAGAACAAAAGCTACCTGTTGCGTTTCGACTTACATACAGTAGTGCGGAATAATCACACAGGTAAACGATCTACAACCAGTCGCTTATGCCACAGGACCTCGTTCACAAGCATATACGTTACTACGCCTCATCCAACTTCCTGGTTCGCTGCTGCCACACATCCAACAGTGGGTTCAGTTCAGGCTCAGTCTAATGGCATTTACGGTGTTTAAATGCGACAGCTTAGTGTCGGTAGGTTACTGGGACGTTAAAGAACACAGTGAAACCCGGAGATCCTAAAATAACAACTGTTAAGAGCGACGTTATACACAGAACTTTGACGAGTGCAGGGATTTGCATACCCTACTTACGCCTTTTGGGATAACATTAGGACTAGTGTTTACTTCTGTAAAGAAATGTTGGTTGACGTATTGAGAGAACAATGAATATTTGGATGAGGGAGCTCGCCTCAGGATGCCACAAGTGAGTGCTCCCAGCAATTACCTCTCTTCACTTGCTGTTGCTGTTGTTGTTTGAGTCTTCAGTATTTTGAATGGTTTCATGCAGCACACCATGCCCTCCTGTCCTGAGGTAATCGTTTCATCTCTACATAGCCACCACACCTTACATCCAAGGCAATCTTTTAAAGATATTCTAACCTTGGGCCTACCCCTAAAGTTCTTGACCTCGACCCTTCATTTTACAATTAATTTTGCTATTCCTGGGTACCGTAGCATATACTACCTACCTATCTCTTTTCTTCATTTAAACGCTTGCATTCCACTGCTTACTGCTACATGAAGGGCCTAGGCCTACCAATCGACCACTGTCCAGCCATTTGGCCTGCAGATATTAGGGTGACGCGTGGACAGCGCATCGGGTCCCCTCGGCCGTTAACCTTGGTTTTCGTGACCGGGGCGCTGCCTCACTGTCAGACAGCTTCTCAATTGTCCTCACGAGGCTGAGTGTACCCCGTTCCAGCCCTCACGTCTGTTTCTAAAATCCCTGACTGAGCCGGGAATCGAACCCGGGGTCTCCGAGAGGCAGGCGCGCTACCCCAACACCACGGGGCCAGCCTTCAATTATATCACTATAATCAATTTGTCGGGCAAGATCTGATTGTAATGCTACGTCACAGAGTCTCTCTCGGCCCATTGCAGACCAATCAAAGTTCTGTATCCTATTCACATTACAGAACACTCTTTCAGCTCTAGCTACATACACAATCAATGTACTTTAAGGCTACACATACGATACATTGGGATAAAGAGAATACATTTTCAATTCTTGTGGTTTGTTTAGAGGATCCAAGGGTTTCAATGCCTTACTTCCTAAATTCACTTGATGAATTACTTTAAGGTGAACAAGTTCTTCTTGAATGTCCTCTGATATATCTTCTGGAAACTTAACTGACAATCTAATGTAAGCTTCATATATGTGTTTCTCTTTCATTGAAAGGTATTGCCACAAGACTTGAAATGTATCACTTGTTGTTTTGAATCTTTTCGATAGTCCTGATAAAACAAAGTCAATAATCTATCTTCTATCTATATATATATAAAGCACAAAGTTTGTCTGTCTGTCTGTCTGTTTGTCTGTTATGTATACAAATCTACACCGTTTCACCGATCTGAACCAAAATTTGTATACTTACCCTTTGGAACCCTGCAGGTAACCCTGTCAACTTTAAATTTCGGACAGACCACCCCTTTCCCTGCATTTAGGCCCTTTTGCTAAAATCTACACCGTTTCACCGATCTGAACCAAAATTTGTATACTTACCCTTTGGAACCCTGCGGGTAACACTGTCCACTTAACATTTTGGACAGACCACCCCAATCCCTGCATTTAGGCCCTTTGGTCCAAATCTACACTGTTTCACCTATCAGAACCAAAATTCGTATTCTTACCCTTTGGTACCCTGCGAGTAACACTATCTGCTTGAAATTGCGAACAGACCACTCCAATCCCTGCATTTAGGCCCTTTGGCACAAATCTACACCGTTTCACCGATCTGAACCAAAATTTGTATACCTACCCTTTGGAACACTGTGAGTAACACTGTCTGCTTGAAATTGCGGACAGACCACTCCATTCCCTGCATTTAGGCCCTTTTGCCCAAATCTACACCGCTTCACCGATCTCAACCAAAATTCGCATATTTACCCTTTGGAACACTGCGACTAACACTGTCTGCTTGAAATTGCGGAGAGGCTACTCCATCCCCTGGATTTATGCCCTTAGGCACAAACCTACACCGTTTCACCGATCTGAACCAACATTTGTATACTTAGGCCTACCCTTTGGAACCCTGCGAGTAACACTGTCGATTTAAAATTTCGGACAGACCACCCCACTCCCTGCATTTAGGCCCTTTTGCACAAATCTACACCGTTTTAGCGATCTGAACCAAAATTTGTATACTTACCCTTTGGAACCCAGCGGGTAACCCTGTCCACTTGAAATTTTGGACAGACCACCCTATGCCCTGCATTTAGGCCCTTTTTCACAAATCTACACCGTTTCACCGATCTGAACCAAATTTTGTACACTTACCCTTTTGAACCCTGCGAGTAACACTGTCCACTTACAATTTCGGACAGACCACCCCATTCCCTGCATTTTGGCCCCGTGGTCCAAATCTACACCGTTTCACCTATCAGAATCAAAATTCGTATTCTTACCCTTTGGTACCCTGCGAGTAACACTGTCTACTTGAAATTGCGGACAGATCACTCCATTCGCCGCATTTAGGCCCTTTGGCCCAAATCTACACCGTTACACCGATCTCAACCAAAATTTGTATACTTACCCTTTGGAACCCTGCGAGTAACACTGCCCACTTAAAATTTCGGACAGACCACCTCATTCCCTGCATTTAGGCCCTTTGGTCCAAATCTACACTGTTTCACCGATTTGAACCAAAATGTGTATACTTACCCTTTGGAACCCTGCGAGTAACACTGTCCACATACAATTTCGGATAGACCACCCCATTCCCTGCATATAGGTCCTTTGGCACAAATCTACACCGTTTCACCGATTAGAACTAACATTCGGATACTTACCCTTTGGTACCCTACGAGAAATACTGTCTGCTTGAAATTGCCGACAGACCACTCCATTCCCTGCATTTAGGCCCTTTGGCCCAAATCTACAACTTTTCACTGATCTCAACCAAAATTTGTATATTTAAGTTACCCTTTGGAACACTGCGGCTAACACTGTTGGCTTGAAATTTCGGAGAGCCACTCCAACCCCTGCATTTAGGCCGTTTGGCACAAATCTGCACCGTTTCGCCGATCTGACTCAAATTTTATAAACTTACCCTTTGGAACCCGACATGTAACACTGTTCACTTTAAATTTCGGACAGACCACACTATTCCCTGCTTTTTGGCCCTTTGGCACAAAACTACACCGTTTCACCGATCTCAAATAATTACCCTTTGGAACTCGACGAGTAACACTGTCCACTCGAAATTTCGGACAGACCACTCCATTCCCCGCATTTAGGCCCTATGGCACAAATCTACATCGTTCACCGATCGAAAACAAAACGTGTATACTAACCCTTTGAAACCCGATGAGTAACACTGTTCACTTGACATTTCGGACAGACCACTCCATTCCCTGCATTTAGGCCCTTTGGCACATATCTACATCGTTTCACCGATCTCAACCTAAATTTGTATACTTACCCTTTGCAACCCGACGTGTAACACTGTCCACTTGAAACTTTGGACAGACCACTCCATTCCCTGCATTTAGACCCTTTGGCAAAAATCTATCCTGTTTCACCGATCTGAACCAAATTTTACCTACTTACCCTTTGGAACCCGACGTGTAACACTATGTAAATGAAATTTCGGATAGACCATTCCATTTACTGCATTTAGGTTCTTTGGCAAAAATCAACATACATTCACCCATCTAAACCAATCTTTATGTAAGTTACTTACCCTTTGCAACCCGACGAGTAACACTTGTCTGCTTGAACTTTCGGACAGAGCACTCCATTCCCTGTATTTAGACCCTTTGCCACAAATCTACATCGTTTCACCAATCTGGACCAAAATTTGTATACTCACTCTTGGGAACCCAACGAGTATCACTGTCCACTTTAAATTTCGGACAGACCACCCATTTCCCTGCATTTAGGCTCTTTGGGACAAATCTACACCGTTTCACTGATCTGAACCAAATTGTTTATAATTACCCTTTGGAACCCGACGAGTAGCACTGTCAACATGAAATTTCGAACAGACCAATCTATTCCCTGCATTTAGGCCCTTTGGCACAAATCTACACGGTTTCACCGATCTGAACCAAATTTGGAACCCGATGAGTAACACTGTCCACTTGAAATTTCTGACATACCACTCCATTTCCCTGCATTAAGCTCAGGAATCCCTCGGGGTTGCCAGCTTCCTAACTCACCAGCCATGAGCCCTTGAGGGTGTACCAGAAGTGGTGGGGCTACACACACCCTGCCTCTTTGAGGGCCTTGAGCAGAAGACAGGAGATATTATGAAAAGGAAAAGAAGGCAGACCCCTCGAAGAATGAGGGCATCAGGAAAGATGAGACAATGACCAATTAAGACGGGAAATTGAAAGACTCCCTAGCCCTCGGATACCCTAATACAGTCGGAGTCGGAAGAGAACAAGAGTTGACGAAGGAAGGCCGACAGGAAAGAGAAGTGAAAGGAGCCCAGCATCAGGAAGTAGAAGCGATGCCAGACTCAGCTGGGATCCCGTGGTCGCCAACCGACGTCCCACAAGTCGTGAGAATTGCTTACTGATTCATCGCGAGGTGACATGAGAGGACTTTCCAGAGCCCACCGTGTTATCTGCTGTCTATGCTGATGCCAGCACAGGGCCGTTGCTCAAGCCACTGTGGTGTTGCGAAAGAGTGAGTGATTCCCCGGCCAATCTAAATACGGCGGGGAACCCCGAATGTGTGTCATATTTCGTCATCATCTGCGATCATCTCAGGTTCGTGCACCTTGGACCCATATTCTTTGCCGAGCAGAACACCATAAGCTCTTTCACTAGACGCTTCGAGTACAGGCCTAAGCCAGAAAATAAGGTTGAGACTTTGGAAGACATCGAAGCTAGACATCTGAATTACCTATATCAGTTTTAAAATTACACCATGTTCGTTTAGTAGTAATTTTTTCATTACCTTATTATTGTCATCTTAAGTGCAGATGACCTAGATATTACGCGCTTCATACCACTAATCACCGCCGCATAAAGTCTTTCTCGACTGTGATTTTTAAAATATTTATTTTTATTACAGTACATTGTGTTCATTATTAGTTGAAGTGTCATTTCAATATAGGTAGTAGTTTCCCATCATCCTCATCATAAGGGCAAATGACCTAGATGTTACGCCCATTACACCATTGATCACCACACACAATAAGTCTTCCTCGCCTGTGAATTTTGAAATATGTATTTCCATTACGGTAGTTTGTAAGTTTGACGTGTCAATTCAACAGTAGTTTTCATTATCATCCTGATCAAAATGGCAAATGACCTAGATATTACGCCCTCATTGTCTTTGGGGGCAAATGACCTAGATTTTAAATCCATTATATTTCTAAGGATACTTTGAGACATTATCATCATTCCACCGGGCGAAGCCGGGTACTACTGCTAGTATTTTATATATTAACACTGAAATCCTGTTCCCTTGATTCGTTTTCGGGAACATTAAGCAGATCCTTTTCTGAGGGTTCGTCAATGTACATTTTCCTCTTTATAACTCTGTTTTCTTTCAGATCTCTTTCAGTGTGGGTGTCGGTGTCACTGGTAGCCGTAGCTTCGCCAACAAGTTTAGTCGCACACAAAATAATGTCAAAATGTATGTCTTAAATCTTTGAGTTCTTGCATAAGATCAAGGATAACATCTATTTTCTGCAATATTTTGTTAAAATAATCGATTGGTACTAATATTTTGCACCAAATTGAACTCATCAATATGCATTTAAATGGTCGTAGGTATTTTTCAAGCCCGTTTAGTTCAGATTTTTCTTCTGCGCTTACGTTTAGCTTTCTGCCATTAACCATTGCCAATGCCTTGCTTGGATAGTACCTTACTTCAAGTCCTGGGGCACCTACCTCATCAGGTGCAGATGGCCTCGTAGTTCTACCCCTTAAAACCACAATAACTAAATGACACACCTACCTCATGCCTGTCCCTAATAGAGTACACACACTACTACAGTCATAACGTGAATACAGGTTATCAGACAGGTTCGACACACACCCTACTACACCGGGTGGCTGATGACCGAGATGCCCCAAGACCCTTTAAATGAATTCACAACAAGCAACATTCTATAATTAATTCTTCGCCTGCTAAACCACGCACCTTTCACCATGTGTTTTTCACGTCTTGCAGCACTTCCTGACCTGAGGATGCAGGTTTCCGACTGCCTAATAATACCGCACTCGCCCTTGGGGCACAAACACAAGTTTAGTCTCACACAAAATAATGTCAATACTTTGGTTCAGAGCAAGGTATACATATACGTTTCGGGAAAAATAATCACAATTTTAACCAAATTATCTGAAAGGGCTAACATGCATAAAACCCTCAATTTATGTTTACACGCATGTAAAGTGTATTGTGCCCGCTAGCCGAAGGTTTCGGGGAGCCACCGGTTTCAAATGACCCTTCCGAGACCCTCTTCCAGTTAACACACAAGTATAAGGGACGACACATTCATAGGCTGGTGTAACACAAAGTCTGCACTCGGGGGTATCGGGAATTAGCGAGGTTCGATCTTTAACCAGCTCAGAGGAATGCATCGATAACAAAACTAAACAAGAAAAGAGAGGTCAGTCTTATGTTAAAATCACGAATAAATTTTATTCTGAATAGATCCCTAGCCTAGCATGAGAGTTGCAAACGGCTAGTCCGATACTATTCTGCCCTGAAAGGAAATATAAAAAAGTCCTAATCAAGATCTAAATTACTCTCATGGTCCTAATACAAAATTCGACTAAGAACGAACAAGCTAAGAGAATGGCACGTAAGATCAGCCCTAAGCAATTACATCGAAATAACTATGGGAGGATCAAACATCAAAAGATTCTACAGCAAAGCAAGACATTTACTTGTTTACAAATACTAGAAACATTTACATTTATTAGCAAGGAGAAAATTTGTCCTATGCTGTGATGGTGCCATCTCTAACATTTATCTTTAGATTTAAGTGTTTAGATAGTCGAAAATATCATTAATTAATAAACGAGACGCGTTTATTACAAAGAAAATCAAGCTATGTGCACAATGTTGCTGAATAAAAAAAAGCTATGCTAATACACCACAAATGCATACAATAATTCAGCACTCATATGGTTGTGCAATTGGCACTGCCTGCGTACTCGATTTGTTACTGTTTGTAACAAACAGTCATAGCTTCAAAGTGTTAGGAAAGTAGAAAAATAGGAAAGCCTGCAAATGCGATGGTAATTAAACAATTACATCGACTCATATTGCAACCAATCTGATGTGTGTGCTACAGTTATCACATCACCAATTGGTTGTCGACTATTCATGTGAAAATGTATCAAAATGTATCTAAAATAACTTAACAATAACTAACTGTCAACATTTGGTCCAGAAAATATTTTATTTTTAATATTTATTATCTTTATTTAGGCTCATGGGGAATTATGAGATTTGATTAGTTTTACAAAATCCTATCTTTGATTATTAAAGCTTCACACAATTATTTATTCCTCACAGTATAGTTGTTCAGTTTATGGACCTTTAAAAAGCGTTCAGTGTACTCAGGTAACGTGTGTATCCAACTATTTCATAATAACTTAATAGACACCCTGTGTCTCCACCAATACTTCATTTTATTATTAGACACCCTGTGTCTCACTCTTACTATTACGGATTCATCAATCCAGGCGCCCTCGGTTAGGTACGACTGCAGTAGTTCGTTACCACCGGTATAACCACAATATCATGTCGGAGGTATTGATCCACCATCACGACTCATATCATTAATACTCTAATAATGTTAATTACAATAAGTGTGGATTCCTAAGTTATACACGTTTTAAATACTGGTCATAAAGATGATGTGTGTGTAAAACTCATTCTAACAGCGCTATGAATTAACATGAAGGCTTCTGATACAAACTAAAGTGTGAGATTGTGCATTTATTGAATTGCCTCTTCCCTGAATGAGGTCGAACCTATGTTCTCTAGTTAAAAAATACTGTTGCATTCATTGCTTGTCTGGCTTCTCGTAAAGAAATAAACCTGTTTTCAAGTATTGATCTGGCCAACAAATGTGAATAACGGAACTCTGCATTCCGCTTGTAATAATGCTAAGAATTTCACAGCCTTCTAAATAAATAAAGATGCACTGCCTAAAATCGATTGTGCTGTGTAGTGGTTTGGCTTATACGTGTAACCTTGGCCTTGTTTCTAACACCTGCCAAAACTATTTTCATCAGCTTGATAAAATAAAAGTTGTTAATAACTGTGTTGAAACGATACGAAATGGACATTGAAAATACTGCCTTCCTGGCGTTTAAAAATTCTTAACAAAATTGTAACTTTCCACACGTGTTCTTATAATAGCTACCTGCATTGTGCACCGAAAAATGAAACCAAACTAAAATTAAATCTACTGATTCCAACTCATTACAATAACGCTACTGATACAAGATCTGACTTACAGATGTAGCGACCGTCGGTTCGAGACCCGCCATGAGATGTTATAAGCGGTCTCCTCTACGGTTTTAAATCATTTCCTCATTGTTTCCGGTCACCTTCCGCAGCCAATTCCTCACGCATGATTTAGCTATCCATCTGGATTGCGTAATAGGGGTTATATTTCAAGATTTGACGTTTCAGTAGAATTATAATGTTGCCATTGGTGATAATATTACACATGTTTAAAGGAAACTTGCACTCACTGATGCTAAGGTGCGGTAATAAATTGCCCTTTTTCATTCCGCCACTGGCGTTAAGTTATCGCTTGTGCGATGTTCACTCGTAACTTTCATGAATTATTTACACTAAAATAAAAATCATAATCACTGCCCATCCGGCAAAACATAAAAATATTCCTGTAGAATTACACAGTTTATGAATTCACAGTCTATAATACACTTGGATACGACCATGTGGTCTTAGAGTTTGCGTTGCACACTTCCATAATTTTCACTTCGTGAATCAAAATATTTCTCAGATTAAATGTTATTAATTGTACACAATTATTTGATTATCAGTTTATGCCCTGATGGCTGTCCATTTGACAAATATACTCGGATTTATCCATAGCACATGGATTCCCTTCACGGAACGTGTCCTTATTTGTGCTTCAAATTCACATAGATGTTGCTTCATCAGACGACGAGTAAGTGCTGGCTTCACAAAATATGGCGTTCACTCTGGACATGAGTTAGCCGCGTAAATTGACGGTTTCGCTCATCAGCGTAGTATACCGTATTTTAAATAAGCAGAATTACGTTGATTAAATGATTGTGGATTTATGGAATGTCTAAAGTGCATAAAAATGTAATTATAAGCGATATTGCTTCAGCTTCTTCCCGCCGCTCGCAGGGTATGTACAGTTACTTTTCAGCATGGATCTTGGTCTTTGCTATCTGTGCAAACTTGCGTCAACGGGCGCAGTATTTTTAATGTAAAAATCATGTAAAATTTTCAAACCCTCTGGAATTTCAAAAAAAATGGATTTTGATGATTCCTTCACTCATTTGTCCCGATCTTTGTAGAGACTGTTGTGAACACAATCATACTTATTACATAATTTTTGAAGTAACTGAAGAAAGCTTTCCAAAAATTTGTAATTTTTTAACTATATATATTTATTACAAACACCTCGTATTTTTTTTTGTGATACGGATATTTCAACAATTGAGGTTCAAAATATTCCCCAGTTCATGGTCTTTCATTTGACACATCAAACATCCTTTTATCTCAATTTGTATCGAAGTTATTTGGATTGAAAATCAGGAAGTTGCAGGAATTTCTTAATCTGAGAAAGCAAGGGTTGAAAGTTTGCAATAAGATTACCAGCTCCTCTTTCATAATCAAAATTCAAAATTCCCCTGCCCCATTCGTGAGGCACTCCTTTTGAAGTTTTTTAGTTTGGGGGCGTGGTGACGCAGCGGTCAATCTGTTGGCCTCTCACCAAGGTGGACTGAGTTCGATTCCCGGTCAAAAGATGAGAGATTTTCGAAGTGAAATTCCAGGAGCTGTTGAAAATGTTTTAGGTACCCCATAACCACATCCAATTAACCTTATGCCATATACAATTTTCCTGTTTACATCGAGAGCATGTTCTTGTCACTTGGAGGTACAGAATTTATCTGTTTGAAAACCCCAGAATTTACACACTAAACCTCTTGTCAAAGCTCAGCTAAACCGTTGTTTTTCATAATAAATCGCACTCATAGATGAAGTGGAAGAACTAGGGCACACTAACGCAAATATTAAAGTCTGAAGGCAGACTGAATGAAATATTACACATAAATACTAATTAGAATAGTTACTGTCACATGTGTTAGCACTCGCTGCGAGTTTAGCATGTGAAGCACTACGAGAGGGGTCAATGTTTATATTTCTTGCACCACTAGAGATTTCTTCTCGTTTGTGATGCTAATTTCGCAGAACCTTCGCTTTCTCTTCATATTACTCTGAGAGTATGAGCCAATGATGCAATAAATCACTCCCACAAACACTAGATAAACACAAACTTTGCACGTCTTCTCAAATTTTTCACATATCCATGAAAAACGCCATTAATGTGTACCAAAGACTTTGACTGTGTAAGGCAATGAGAACACACAACAGAAGTATAATATTACTATAATTGCAGAGCAATCTGTGAGTGAGGATTGATGCTATAAACGAGCTGTACACAATTGGTTATCACACTGGGTGGCTTCACAGTAGGGCTGTACACAATTGGTTATCACACTGGGTGGCTTCACAGTAGGGCTGTACACAATTGGTTCTCACACTGGGTGGCTCAAAAGTAGGGCTGTACACAATTGGTTCTCACACTGGGTGGCTCCACAATAGGGCTGTACACAATTGGTTCTCACACTGGGTGGGTCCACAGTAGGACAGTACACAATTGGTTCTCACACTGGGTGGCTCCACAGTAGGACAGTACACAATTGGTTCTCACAATGGGTGGCTCCACAGTATGGCTGTACACAATTGGTTCTCACACCGGGTGGCTCCACAGTAGGAGAGTACACAATTGGTTCTCACACTGGGTGGCTTCACAGTAGGGCTGTACACAATTGCATCTCACACCGGGTGGCTTCACAGTAGGACTGTACACAATTGGTTCTCACACTGGGTGGCTTCACAGTAGGACTGTACACAATTGGTTCTCACACTGGGTGGATCCACAGTAGGGCTGTACACAATTGGTTCTCACACCGGGTGGCTCCACAGTAGGACAGTACACAATTGGTTCTCACACTGGGTGGCCTCACAGTAGGCCTGTACACAATTGGTTCTCACACCGGGTGGCTCCACAGTAGGGCTGTACACAATTGGTTCTCACACTGGGTGGCTCCACAGTAGGGCTGTACACAATTGGTTCTCACGCCGGGTGGCTTCACAGTAGGGCTGTACACAATTGGTTCTCACACCGGGTGGCTTCACAGTAGGACGGTACACAATTGGTTCTCACACTGGGTGGCTCCACAGTAGGACAGTACACAATTGGTTCACACACCGGGTGGCTTCACAGTAGGGCTGTACACAATTGGTTCTCACAACGGGTGGGTTCTAAGTAGGGCTGTACACAATTGGATCTCACACTGGGTGGCTCCACAGTAGGACAGTACACAATTGGTTCTCACACCGGGTGGCTCCACAGAAGGACGGTACACAATTGTTTCTCACACTGGGTGGCTCCACAGTAGGACAGTACACAATTGGTTCTCACACTGGGTGGCTTCACAGTAGGGCGGTACACAATTGGTTCTCACACCGGGTGGCTTCACAGTAGGACAGTACACAATTGGTTCTCACACTGGGTGGCTGCACAGTAGGACGGTACACAATTGGTTCTCACACAGGGTGGCTCCATAGTAGGACTGTACAAAATTGGTTCTCACACTGGGTGGCTTCACAGTAGGGCTGTACACAATTGGTTCTCACACCGGGTGGCTCCACAGTAGGACAGTACACACTTGGTTCTCACACTGGGTGGCTCCACAGTAGGACAGTACACAATTGGTTCTCACACTGGGTGGCTCCACAGTAGGGCTGTACACAATTGGTTCTCACACTGGGTGGCTCCACAGTAGGACAGTACACAATTGGTTCTCACACTGGTTGGCTCCACAGTAGGACAGTACATAATTGATTCTCACACCAGGTGGCTCCACAGTAGGGCTGTACACAATTGGTTCTCACACCGGGTGGCTTAACAGTAGGAAAGTACACAATTGGTTCTCACACTGGATGGCTCCACAGTAGGAGAGTACACAATTGGTTCTCACACCGGGTGGCCTCACAGTAGGACAGTACACAATTGGTTCTCACACTGGGTGGCTCCACAGTAGGACAGTACACAGTTGGTTCTCACACTGGTTGGCTCCACAGTAGGACAGTACACAATTGGTTCTCACAGCAGGTGGCTTCACAGTAGGACAGTACACAATTGGTTCTCACACTGGGTGGCTGCACAGTAGGTCGGTACACGATTGGTTCTCACACTGGGAGGCTCCACAGTAGGACTGTACAAAATTGGTTCTCACACCGGGTGGCTTCACAGTAGGGATGTACAAAATTGGTTCTCACACCGGGTGGCTTCACAGTAGGGCTGTACACAATTGGTTCTCACACCGGGTGGCTCCAGAGTAGGGCAGTACACAATTGGTTATCACACTGGGTGGCTCCACAGTAGGAGAGTACACAATTGGTTCTCACACTGGGTGGCTCCACAGTAGGACAGTACACAGTTGGTTCTCACACCCGGTGGCTCCACAGTAGGGCTGTACACAATTGGTTCTCACACTGGGTGGCTCCACAGTAGGACAGTACACAGTTGGTTCTCACACTGGTTGGCTCCACAGTAGGACAGTACACAATTGGTTCTCACACCAGGTGGCTCCCCAGTAGGGCTGTGCTCAGCGGTCTAGCTGTATGCCTCTCACCAAGGCGGTCCGGGTTCGATTCTCGGTCAATACATGTGAGATTTTTGAAGTGAAATGCCATGTCCTGTGGTCCGGATTCCACGTAAAAAGGAGGTCCCGTGGTTCATAATCTCAATATTAACGGTCACGTTAAACTACAAGCTTCCTTCCCTTTTACAGTAGGACTGTATACAATTGGTTCTCACACTGGGTGGCTCCACATTAAGACAGTACACAATTGGTTCTCACACCGGGTGGCTCCACAGTAGGGCTGTACACAATTGGTTCTCACATTGGGTGACTCCACACTAGGACAGTACACAATTGGCTCTCACACCGGGTGGCTCCACAGTAGGACAGTACACAATTGGTTCTCATACCGCGTGGATCCACAGTAGGGCTGTACGCAATTGGTTCTCACACTGGGTGGCTCCACAGTAGGACAGTACACAATTGGTACTCACACCGGGTGGCTTCACAGTAGGACGGTACACAATTGGTTCTCACACCGGGTGGCTTCACAGTAGGACAATACACAATTGGTTCTCACACTGGGTGGCTCCACAGTAGGACAATACACAATTGGTTCTCACACCGGGTGGCTTCACAATAGGACAGTACACAATTGGTTCTCACACTGGGTGGCTCCACAGTAGGACTGTACACAATTGTTTCTCACACACAGTGGCTCCATATTAGGGCTGTACGCAATTGGTTCTCACACCGGATGGCTGCACAGTAGGGCTGTACACAATTGGTTCTCACACCGGGTGGCTTCGAAGTAGGGCAGTACACAATTGGATCTCACACCGGGTGGCTACACAGTAGGGCAGTAAACAATTGGTTCTCACACCGGGTGGCTCCACCGTAGGGCAGTACACAATTGGTTCTCACACCGGGTGCCTTCACAGTAGGGCTGTACACAATTGGTTCTCACACCGGGTGGCTCCAGAGTAGGGCAGTACACAATTGGTTCTCACACTGGGTGGCTCCACAGTAGGACAGTACACAATTGGTTCTCACACTGGGTGGCTCCACAGTAGGACAGTACACAATTGGTTCTCACACCGGTTGGCTCCACAGTAGGGCTGTAACAATTGGATCTCACACTGGGTTGCTCCACAGTAAGACAGTACACAATTGGTTCTCACACTGGTTGGCTCCACAGTAGGACAGTACACAATTGGTTCTCACACCAGGTGGCTCCACAGTAGGGCTGTGCTCAGCGGTCTAGCTATATGCCTCTCACCAAGGCGGTCCGGGTTCGATTCCCGGTCAATGCATGTGAGATTTTCGAAGTGAAATGCCATGTCCTGTGGTTCGGATTCCACGTAAAAAGGAGGTCCCGTGGCTCATGATCTCAAGATTAACGGTCACGTTAAACTACAAGCTTCCTTCCCTTTTACAGTAGGGCTGTACACAATTGGTTCTCACACCGGGTGGCTTCACAGTAGGACAGTATACAATTGGTTCTCACACTGGGTGGCTCCACAGTAGGACAGTACACAATTGGCTCTCACACAGGGTGGCTCCAGAGTAGGGCTGTACACAACTGGTTCTCACACTGGGTGGCTCCACAGTAGGACAGTACACAATTGGTTCTCACACTGGGTGGCTCCACAGTAGGACTGTACACAATTGGTTCTCACACCGGGTGGCTCCACAGTAAGGCAGTACACAATTGGTTCTCAGACCGGGTGGCTCCATAGTAGGACTGTACACAATTTGTTCTCACACCGGGTGGCTCCACAGTAGGGCAGTACACAATTTGTTCTCACACTTGGTGGCTCCACAGTACGACAGTACACAATTGGTTCTCACACTGGGTGGCTCCACAGTAGGACAGTACACAATTAGTACTCACACCGGGTGGCTCCACAGTAGGACAGTACACAATTGGTTCTCACACTGGTTGGCTCCACAGTAGGACAGTACACAATTGATTCTCACACCAGGTGGCTTCACAGTAGGACAGTACACAATTGGTTCTCACACTGGGTGGCTGCACAGTAGGTCGAAACACAATTGGTTCTCACACTGGGAGGCTCCACAGTAGGACTGTACAAAATTGGTTCTCACACCGGGTGGCTCCACAGTAGGGATGTACAAAATTGGTTCTCACACCGGGTGGCTTCACAGTAGGGCTGTACACAATTGGTTCTCACACCGGGTGGCTCCAGAGTAGGGCAGTACACAATTGGTTCTCACACTGGGTGGCTCCACAGTAGGAGAGTTCACAATTGGTTCTCACACTGGGTGGCTCCACAGTAGGACAGTACACAGTTGGTTCTCACACTGGTTGGCTCCACAGTAGGACAGTACACAATTGGTTCTCACACCAGGTGGCTCCCCAGTAGGGCTGTGCTCAGCGGTCTAGATGTATGCCTCTCACCAAGGCGGTCCGGGTTCGATTCTCGGTCAATGCATGTGAGATTTTTGAAGTGAAATGCCATGTCCTGTGGTCCGGATTCCACGTAAAAAGGAGGTCCCGTGGTTCATAATCTCAATATTAACGGTCACGTTAAACTACAAGCTTCCTTCCCTTTTACAGTAGGACTGTATACAATTGGTCCTCACACTGGGTGGCTCCACAGTAGGACAGTACACAATTGGTTCTCACACCGGGTGGCTCCACAGTAGGGCTGTACACAATTGGTTCTCACATTGGGTGACTCCACACTAGGACAGTACACAATTGGTTCTCACACTGGGTGGCTCCACAGTAGGGCTGTACACAATTGGCTCTGACACCGGGTGGCTCCACAGTAGGACAGTACACAATTGGTTCTCATACCGGGTGGATCCACAGTAGGGCTGTACGCAATTGGTTCTCACACTGGGGGGCTCCACAGTAGGACAGTACACAATTGGTACTCACACCGGTGGCTACACAGTAGGACGGTACACAATTGGTTCTCACACCGGGTGGCTTCACAGTAGGACAATACACAATTGGTTCTCAAACTGGGTGGCTCCACAGTAGGACAATACACAATTGGTTCTCACACCGGGTGGCTTCACAATAGGACAGTACACAATTGGTTCTAACACTGGGTGGTTCCACAGTAGGACTGTACACAATTGGTTCTCACACAGAGTGGCTCCATATTAGGGCTGTACGCAATTGGTTCTCACACCGGATGGCTGCACAGTAGGGCTGTACACAATTGGTTCTCACACCGGGTGGCTTCGAAGTAGGGCAGTACACAATTGGATCTCACACCGGGTGGCTACACAGTAGGGCAGTACACAATTGGTTCTCACACCGGGTGGCTCCACCGTAGGGCAGTACACAATTGGTTCTCACACCGGGTGCCTTCACAGTAGGGCTGTACACAATTGGTTCTCACACCGGGTGGCTTCACAGTAGGGCAGTACACAATTGGTTCTCACACCGGGTGGCTTCACAGTAGGACAGTACACAATTGGTTCTCACACTGGGTGGCTCCACAGTAGGACTGTACACAATTGGTTCTCACACCGGGTGGCTCCACAGTAGGGCTGAACACAATTGGTTCTCACACCGGGTGGCTTCACAATAGGGCTGTACACAATTGGTTCTCACACCGGGTGGCTCCACAGTAGGGCTGTACACAATTGGATCTCACACTGGGTTGCTCCACAGTAAGACAGTACACAATTGGTTCTCACACTGGTTGGCTCCACAGTAGGACAGTACACAATTGGTTCTCACACCAGGTGGCTCCAGAGTAGGGCTGTGCTCAGCGGTCTAGCTGTATGCCTCTCACGAAGGCGGTCCGGGTTCGATTCCCGGTCAATGCATGTGAGATTTTCGAAGTGAAATGCCATGTCCTGAGGTTCGGATTCCACGTAAAAAGGAGGTCCCGTGGCTCATGATCTCAAGATTAACGGTCACGTTAAATTACAAGCTTCCTTCCCTTTTACAGTAGGGCTGTACACAATTGGTTCTCACACCGGGTGGCTTCACAGTAGGACAGTATACAATTGGTTCTCACACTGGGTGGCTCCACAGTAGGACAGTACACAATTGGCTCTCACACAGGGTGGCTCCAGAGTAGGGCTGTACACAACTGGTTCTCACACTGGGTGGCTCCACAGTAGGACAGTACACAATTGGTTCTCACACTGGGTGGCTCCACAGTAGGACTGTACACAATTCGTTCTAACACCGGGTGGCTCCACAGTAAGGCAGTACACAATTGGTTCTCACACCGGGTGGCTCCATAGTAGGACTGTACACAATTTGATCTCACACCGGGTGGCTCCACAGTAGGGCAGTACACAATTTGTTCTCACACTGGGTGGCTCCACAGTACGACAGTACACAATTGGTTCTCACACTGGGTGGCTCCACAGTAGGACAGTACACAATTAGTTCTCACACCGGGTGGCTCCACAGTAGGACAGTACACAATTGGTTCTCACACTGGTTGGCTCCACAGTAGGACAGTACACAATTGATTCTCACACCAGGTGGCTTCACAGTAGGACAGTACACAATTGGTTCTCACACTGGGTGGCTGCACAGTAGGTCGATACACAATTGGTTCTCACACTGGGAGGCTCCACAGTAGGACTACAAAATTGGTTCTCACACCGGGTGGCTCCACAGTAGGGCTGTACACAATTGGTTCTCACATTGGGTGACTCCACACTAGGACAGTACACAATTGGTTCTCACACTGGGTGGCTCCACAGTAGGGCTGTACACAATTGGCTCTCACACCGGGTGGCTCCACAGTAGGACAGTACACAATTGGTTCTCATACCGGGTGGATCCACAGTAGGGCTGTACGGAATTGGTTCTCACACTGGGTGGCTCCACAGTAGGACAGTACACAATTGGTACTCACACCGGGTGGCTTCACAGTAGGACGGTACACAATTGGTTCTCACACCGGGTGGCTTCACAGTAGGACAATACACAATTGGTTCTCACACTGGGTGGCTCCACAGTAGGACAATACACAATTGGTTCTCACACCGGGTGGCTTCACAATAGGACAGTACGCAATTGGTTCTAACACTGGGTGGCTCCACAGTAGGACTGTACACAATTGGTTCTCACACAGAGTGGCTCCACATTAGGGCTGTACGCAATTGGTTCTCACACCGGAAAGCTGCACAGTAGGACTGTACACAATTGGTTCTCACACCGGGTGGCTTCGAAGTAGGGCAGTACACAATTGGATCTCACACCGGGTGGCTACACAGTGGGGCAGTACACAATTGGTTCTCACACCGGGTGGCTCCACCGTAGGACAGTACACAATTGGTTCTCACACCGGGTGCTTTCACAGTAGGGCTGTACACAATTGGTTCTCACACCGGGTGGCTTCACAGTAGGACAGTACACAATTGGTTCTCACACCGGGTGGCTTCTCAGTAGGACAGTACACAATTGGTTCTCACACTGGGTGGCTCCACAGTAGGACTGCACACAATTGGTTCTCACACCGGGTGGCTCCACAGTAGGGCTGAACACAATTGGTTCTCACACCGGGTGGCTTCACAGTAGGGCTGTACACAATTGGTTCTCACATCGGGTGGCTCCAGAGTAGGGCAGTACACAATTGGTTCTCACACTGGGTGGCTCCACAGTAGGACAGTACACAATTGGTTCTCACACTGGGTGGCTCCACAGTAGGACAGTACACAATTGGTTCTCACACCGGTTGGCTCCACAGTAGGGCTGTACACAATTGGATCTCACACTGGGTGGCTCCTCAGTAGGACAGTACACAATTGGTTCTCACACTGGTTGGCTCCACAGTAGGACAGTACACAATTAGTTCTCACACCAGGTGGTTCCACAGTAGGGCTGTGCTCAGCGGTCTAGCTGTATGCCTCTCACCAAGGCGGTCCGGGTTCGCTTCCCGGTCAATGCATGTGAAATTTTCGAAGTGAAATGCCATGTCCTGTGGTTCGGATTCCACGTAAAAAGGAGGTCCCGTGGCTCATGATCTCAGGATTAACGGTCACGTTAAACTACAAGCTTCCTTCCCTTTTACAGTAGGGCTGTACACAATTGGTTCTCGCACCGGGTGGCTCCACAGTAAGGCAGTACACAATTGGTTCTCACACCGGGTGGCTCCATAGTAGGACTGTACACAATTGGTTCTCACACCGGGTGGCTCCAGAGTAGGGCAGTACACAATTTGTTCTCACACTGGGTGGCTCCACAGTACGACAGTACACAATTGGTTCTCACACTGGGTGGCTCCACAGTAGGACAGTACACAATTAGTTCTCACACCGGTTGGCTCCACAGTAGGACAGTACACAATTGGTTCTCACACTGGTTGGCTCCACAGTAGGACAGTACACAATTGATTCTCACACCAGGTGGCTCCACAGTAGGGCAGTACACAATTGGTTCTCACACCGGGTGCCTTCACAGTAGGGCTGTACACAATTGGTTCTCACACCGGATGGCTTCACAGTAGGACAGTACGCAATTGGTTCTCACACCGGGTGGCTCCACAGTAGGACAGTACACAATTGGTTCTCACACTGGGTAGCTCCACAATAGGATAGTACACAATTGGTTTTCACACCGGGTGGCTTCACAGTAGGACAGTACACAATTGGTTCTCACACTGGGTGGCTCCACAATAGGTTTGTACACAATTGGTTCTCCCACCCGGTGGCTCCACAGTAGGGCTGTACACAATTGGTTCTGACATTGGGTGGCTCCACAGTAGGGCTGTACACAATTGGTTCTCACACTGGGTGGCTCCACAGTAGGACAGTACACAATTGGTTCTCACACCGGGTGGCTTCACAGTAGGAGAGTACATAATTGGTTCTCACACCGGGTGGCTCCACAGTAGGGCAGTACACAATTGGTTCTCACACCGGGTGGCTCCACATTAGGGCTGTACACAATTGGTTCTCACACCGGGTGGCTCCGCAGTAGGGCAGTAAACAATTGGTTCTATCACCGGGTGGCTTCTCAGTAGGGCTGTACACAATTGGTTCTCACAACGGGTGGCTCCAAAGTAGGACAGTACACAATTGGTTCTCACACTGGGTGGCTCCACAGTAGGGCAGTACACAATTGGTTCTCTCACTGGGTGGCTCCACAGTAGGTTAGTACACAATTGGTCTCACACTGGGTGGCTCCACAGTAGGGCAGTACACAATTGGTTCTCACAGTGGGTGGCTCCACAGTAGGGCTGTACACAATTGGTTCTCACACTGGGTGGCTCCACAGTAGGGCTGTACACAATTGGTTCTCACACTGGGTGGCTCCACAGTAGGTTAGTACACAATTGGTTCTCACATCCGCTGGCTCCACAGTAAGACTGTACACAATTGGTTATCACACTAGGTGGCTCCACAGTAGGACAGTACACAATTGGTTCTCACACTGGGTGGCTTCACAGTAGGACAGTACACAATTGGATCTCACACTGGGTGGCTTCACAGTAGGACAGTACACAATTGGTTCTCACACTGGGTGGCTCCATAGTAGGACAGTACACAATTGGTTCTCACACTGGGTGGCTCCACAGTTAGGCTGTACACAATTGGCTCTCACACTGGGTGGCTCCACAGTAGGGTTGTACACAGTTGGTTCTCACACTGGGTGGCTCCACAGTAGGACTGTACACAAGTGGTTCTCACACGGGGTGGCTCCACAGTAGGACAGTACACAATTGGTTCTCACACTGGGTGGCTCCACAGTAGGACTGTACACAAATGGTTCACACACTCAGGTGGCTCCACAGTAGGGCTGTACAAAATTTGTTCTTACACTGGATGACTCCACAGTTGGGCTGTACACAATTGGTTCTCACACTGGGTGGCTCCACAGTAGGACAGTACACAATTACTTCTCACACCGGGTGGCTTCACAGTAGGACTGTACACAATTGGTTCTCACACCGGGTGGCTTCACAGTAGGACAGTACACAATTGGTTCTCACACTGGGTGGCTACACAGTAGGACAGTACACAATTGGTTCTCACACCGGGTGGCTTCACAGTAGAACAGTACGCAATCGGTTCTCACACTGGGTGGCTCCACAGTAGGACTGTACACAATTGGTTCTCACACCGGGTGGCTCGACCGTAGGGCTGTATACAATTGGTTCTCACACTGGGTGGCTTCACATTAGGGCTGAACACAATTGGTTCTCTCACCGGGTGGCTTCACAGTAGGGCAGTACACAATTGGTTTTCACACCGGGTGGCTCCACAATAGGGCTGTACACATTTAGTTCTCACACCGGGTGGCTCCACAGTAGGGCAGTACACAATTGGTTCTCACACCGGATGGCTCCACAGTAGGGCAGTACAGAATTGATTCTCTCACCGGGTGGCTTCACAGTGGGGCTCTACACGATTGGTTCTCACACCGGGTGGCTTCACAGTAGGACAGTACACAATTGGTTCTCACACTGGGTGGCTCCACAGTAGGACTGTACACATTTGGTTCTCACACCGAGTGGCTCCACAGTAGGGCTGTACGCAATTGGTTCTCACACCAGGTGGCTCCACAGTAGGGCAGTACACAATTGGTACTCACACCGGGTGCCTTCACAGTAGGGCTGTACACAATGGGTTCTCACACCGGGTGGCTTCACAGTAGGACAGTACACAATTGGTTTTCACACCGGGTGGCTTCACTGTAGGACAGTACACAATTGGTTCTCACACTGGGTGGCTCCACAGTAGGACTGTACACAATTGGTTCTCACACCGGGTGGCTCCACAGTAGGGCCGTACACAATTGGTTCTCACACCGGGTGGCTTCACAGTAGGGCTGTACACAATTGGTTCTCACACCGGGTGGCTCCAGAGTAGGGCAGTACACAATTGGTTCTCACACTGGGTGGCTCCACAGTAGGACAGTACACAATTGGTTCTCACACTGGGTGGCTCCACAGTAGGACAGTACACAATTTGTTCTCACACCGGGTGGCTCCACAGTAGGGCTGTACACAATTGGTTCTCACACTGGGTTGCTCCACAGTAGGACAGTACACAATTGGTTCTCACACTGGTTGGCTCCACAGTAGGACAGTACTCAATTGGTTCTCACACCAGATGGCTCCACAATAGGGCTGTGCTCAGCGGTCTAGCTGTATGCCTCTCACCAAGGCGGTCCGGGTTCGATTCCGGTCAATGCATGTGAGATTTTCGAAGTGAAATGCCATGTCCTGTGGTTCGGATTCCACGTAAAAAGGAGGTCCCGTGGCTCATGATCTCAAGATTAACGGTCACGTTAAACTACAAGCTTCCTTCCCTTTTACAGTAGGGCTGTACACAATTGGTTCTCACACCGGGTGGCTTCACAGTAGGACAGTATACAATTGGTCCTCACACTGGGTGGCTCCACAGTAGGACAGTACACAATTGGTTCTCACACCGGGTGGCTTCACAGTAGGACAGTACACAATTTGTTCTCACACTGGGTGGCTCCACAGTACGACAGTACACAATTGGTTCTCAAACTGGGTGGCTCCGCAGTAGGACAGTACACAATTGGTTCTCACACCGGGTGGCTCCACAGTAGGGCTATACACAATTGGTTCTCACACCGGGTGGCTCCACAGTAAGGCAGTACACAATTGGTTCTCACACCGGGTGGCTCCACAGTAGGGCAGTACACAATTGGTTCTCACACTGGGTGGCTCCACATTACGACAGTACACAATTGGTTCTCACACTGGGTGGCTCCACAGTAGGACAGTACACAATTGGTTCTAACACCGGGTGGCTCCACAGTAGGGCAGTACACAATTGGTTCTCACACTGGGTGGCTCCACAGTACGACAGTACACAATTGGTTCTCACACCGGGTGGCTTCACAGTAGGGCAGTACACAATTGGTTCTCACACCGGGTGGCTTCACAGTAGGACAGTACCCAATTGGTTCTCACTCTGGGTGGCTCCACAGTAGGACTGTACACAATTGGTTCTCACACCGGGTGGCTCCACAGTAGGGCTGAACACAATTGGTTCTCACACCAGGTGGCTTCACATTAGGGCTGTACACAATTGGTTCTCACACCGGGTGGCTCCAGAGTAGGGCAGTACACAATTAATTCTCACACTGGGTGGCTCCACAGTAGGACAGTACACAATTGGTTCTCACACTGGGTGGCTCCACAGTAGGACAGTACACAATTGGTTCTCACACCGGTTGGCTCCACAGTAGGGCTGTACACAATTGGATCTCACACTGGGTTGCTCCACAGTAAGACAGTACACAATTGGTTCTCACACTGGTTGGCTCCACAGTAGGACAGTACACAATTGGTTCTCACACCAGGTGGCTCCAGAGTAGGGCTGTGCTCAGCGGTCTAGCTGTATGCCTCTCACCAAGGCGGTCCGGGTTCGATTCCCGGTCAATGCATGTGAGATTTTCGAAGTGAAATGCCATGTCCTGAGGTTCGGATTCCACGTAAAAAGGAGGTCCCGTGGCTCATGATCTCAAGATTAACGGTCACGTTAAATTACAAGCTTCCTTCCCTTTTACAGTAGGGCTGTACACAATTGGTTCTCACACCGGGTGGCTTCACAGTAGGACAGTATACAATTGGTTCTCACACTGGGTGGCTCCACAGTAGGACAGTACACAATTGGCTCTCACACAGGGTGGCTCCAGAGTAGGGCTGTACACAACTGGTTCTCACACTGGGTGGCTCCACAGTAGGACAGTACACAATTGGTTCTCACACTGGGTGGCTCCACAGTAGGACTGTACACAATTCGTTCTCACACCGGGTGGCTCCACAGTAAGGCAGTACACAATTGGTTCTCACACCGGGTGGCTCCATAGTAGGACTGTACACAATTTGTTCTCACACCGGGTGGCTCCACAGTAGGGCAGTACACAATTTGTTCTCACACTGGGTGGCTCCACAGTACGACAGTACACAATTGGTTCTCACACTGGGTGGCTCCACAGTAGGACAGTACACAATTAATTCTCACACCGGGTGGCTCCACAGTAGGACAGTACACAATTGGTTCTCACACTGGTTGGCTCCACAGTAGGACAGTACACAATTGATTCTCACACCAGGTGGCTTCACAGTAGGACAGTACACAATTTGTTCTCACACTGGGTGGCTGCACAGTAGGTCGATACACAATTGGTTCTCACACTGGGAGGCTCCACAGTAGGACTGTACAAAATTTGTTCTCACACCGGGTGGCTCCACAGTAGGGCTGTACACAATTGGTTCTCACATTGGGTGACTCCACACTAGGACAGTACACAATTGGTTCTCACACTGGGTGGCTCCACAGTAGGGCTGTACACAATTGGCTCTCACACCGGGTGGCTCCACAGTAGGACAGTACACAATTGGTTCTCATACCGGGTGGATCCACAGTAGGGCTGTACGGAATTGGTTCTCACACCGGGTGGCTCCACAGTAGGACAGTACACAATTGGTACTCACACCGGGTGGCTTCACAGTAGGACGGTACACAATTGGTTCTCACACCGGGTGGCTTCACAGTAGGACAATACACAATTGGTTCTCACACTGGGTGGCTCCACAGTAGGACAATACACAATTGGTTCTCACACCGGGTGGCTTCACAATAGGACAGTACGCAATTGGTTCTAACACTGGGTGGCTCCACAGTAGGACTGTACACAATTGGTTCTCACACAGAGTGGCTCCACATTAGGGCTGTACGCAATTGGTTCTCACACCGGAAAGCTGCACAGTAGGACTGTACACAATTTGTTCTCACACCGGGTGGCTTCGAAGTAGGGCAGTACACAATTGTTTCTCACACCGGGTGGCTACACAGTGGGGCAGTACACAATTGGTTCTCACACCGGGTGGCTCCACCGTAGGGCAGTACACAATTGGTTCTCACACCGGGTGCTTTCACAGTAGGGCTGTACACAATTGGTTCTCACACCGGGTGGCTTCACAGTAGGACAGTACAAAATTCGTTCTCACACCGGGTGGCTTCACAGTAGGACAGTACACAATTGGTTCTCACACTGGGTGGCTCCACAGTAGGACTGCACACAATTGGTTCTCACACCGGGTGGCTCCACAGTAGGGCTGAACACAACTGGTTCTCACACCGGGTGGCTTCACAGTAGGGCTGTACACAATTGGTTCTCACATCGGGTGGCTCCAGAGTAGGGCAGTACACAATTGGTTCTCACACTGGGTGGCTCCACAGTAGGACAGTACACAATTGGTTCTCACACTGGGTGGCTCCACAGAAGGACAGTACACAATTGGTTCTCACACCGGTTGGCTCCACAGTAGGGCTGTACACAATTGGATCTCACATTGGGTGGCTCCACAGTAGGACAGTACACAATTGGTTCTCACACTGGTAGGCTCCACAGTAGGACAGTACACAATTATTTCTCACACCAGGTGGCTCCACAGTAGGGCTGTGCTCAGCGGTCTAGCTGTATGCCTCTCACCAAGGCGGTCCGGGTTCGCTTCCCGGTCAATGCATGTGAGATTTTCGAAGTGAAATGCCATGTCCTGTGGTTCGGATTCCACGTAAAAAGGAGGTCCCGTGGCTCATGATCTCAGGATTAACGGTCACGTTAAACTACAAGCTTCCTTCCCTTTTACAGTAGGGCTGTACACAATTGGTTCTCACACCGGGTGGCTTCACAGTAGGACAGTATACAATTGGTTCTCACACTGCGTGGCTCCACAGTAGGACAGTACACAATTGGTTCTCACACTGGGTGGCTCCACAGTAGGACTGTACACAATTGGTTCTCACACCGGGTGGCTCCACAGTAAGGCAGTACACAATTGGTTCTCACACCGGGTGGCTCCATAGTAGGACTGTAAACAATTGGTTCTCACACCGGGTGGCTCCACAGTAGGGCAGTACACAATTTGTTCTCACACTGGGTGGCTCCACAGTACGACAGTACACAATTGGTTCTCACACTGGGTGGCTCCACAGTAGGACAGTACACAATTAGTTCTCACACCGGTTGGCTCCACAGTAGGACAGTACACAATTGGTTCTCACACTGGTTGGCTCCACAGTAGGACAGTACACAATTGATTCTCACACCAGGTGGCTCCACAGTAGGGCAGTACACAATTGGTTCTCACACCGGGTGCCTTCACAGTAGGGCTGTACACAATTGGTTCTCACACCGGATGGCTTCACAGTAGGACAGTACGCAATTGGTTCTCACAACAGGTGGCTCCACAGTAGGACAGTACACAATTGGTTCTCACACTGGGTAGCTCCACAATAGGATAGTACACAATTGGTTTTCACACCGGGTGGCTTCACAGTAGGACAGTACACAATTGGTTCTCACACTGGGTGGCTCCACAATAGGACTGTACACAATTTGTTCTCCCACCCGGTGGCTCCACAGTAGGGCTGTACACAATTGGTTCTCACATTGGGTGGCTCCACAGTAGGGCTGTACACAATTGGTTCTCACACTGGGTTGCTCCACAGTAGGACAGTACACAATTGGTTCTCACACCGGGTGGCTTCACAGTAGGAGAGTACATAATTGGTTCTCACACCGGGTGGCTCCACAGTAGGGCAGTACACAATTGGTTCTCACACCGGGTGGCTCCACATTAGGGCTGTACACAATTGGTTCTCACACCGGGTGGCTCCGCAGTAGGGCAGTAAACAATTGGTTCTCACACCGGGTGGCTTCTCAGTAGGGCTGTACACAATTGGTTCTCACAACGGGTGGCTCCAAAGTAGGACAGTACACAATTGGTTCTCACACTGGGTGGCTCCACAGTAGGGCAGTACACAATTGGTTCTCTCACTGGGTGGCTCCACAGTAGGTTAGTACACAATTGGTCTCACACTGGGTGGCTCCACAGTAGGGCAGTACACAATTGGTTCTCACAGTGGGTGGTTCCACAGTAGGGCTGTACACAATTGGTTCTCACACTGGGTGGCTCCACAGTAGGGCTGTACACAATTGCTTCTCACACTGGGTGGCTCCACAGTAGGTTAGTACACAATTGGTTCTCACATCCGCTGGCTCCACAGTAAGACTGTACACAATTGGTTATCACACTAGGTGGCTCCACAGTAGGACAGTACACAATTGGTTCTCACACTGGGTGGCTTCACAGTAGGACAGTACACAATTGGATCTCACACTGGGTGGCTTCACAGTAGGACAGTACACAATTGGTTCTCACACTGGGTGGCTCCATAGTAGGACAGTACACAATTGGTTCTCACACTGGCTGGCTCCACAGTTAGGCTGTACACAATTGGTTCTCACACTGGTTGGCTCCACAGTAGGGTTGTACACAGTTGGTTCTCACACTGGGTGGCTCCACAGTAGGACTGTACACAATTGGTTCTCACACGGGGTGGCTCCACAGTAGGACAGTACACAATTGGTTCTCACACTGGGTGGCTCCACAGTAGGACTGTACACAAATGGTTCTCACACTCAGGTGGCTCCACAGTAGGGCTGTACAAAATTTGTTCTCACACTGGGTGACTCCACAGTAGGGCTGTACACAATTGGTTCTCACACTGGGTGGCTCCACAGTAGGACAGTACACAATTACTTCTCACACCGGGTGGCTTCACAGTAGGACTGTACACAATTGGTTCTCACACCGGGTGGCTTCACAGTAGGACAGTACACAATTGGTTCTCACACTGGGTGGCTCCACAGTAGGACAGTACACAATTGGTTCTCACACCGGGTGGCTTCACAGTAGAACAGTACGCAATCGGTTCTCACACTGGGTGGCTCCACAGTAGGACTGTACACAATTGGTTCTCACACCGGGTGGCTCGACCGTAGGGCTGTATACAATTGGTTCTCACACTGGGTGGCTTCACATTAGGGCTGAACACAATTGGTTCTCTCACCGGGTGGCTTCACAGTAGGGCAGTACACAATTGGTTTTCACACCGGGTGGCTCCACAGTAGGGCTGTACACATTTAGTTCTCACACCGGGTGGCTCCACAGTAGGGCAGTACACAATTGGTTCTCACACCGGATGGCTCCACAGTAGGGCAGTACACAATTGATTCTCTCACCGGGTGGCTTCACAGTAGGGCTGTACACGATTGGTTCTCACACCGGGTGGCTTCACAGTAGGACAGTACACAATTGGTTCTCACACTGGGTGGCTCCACAGTAGGACTGTACACATTTGGTTCTCACACCGAGTGGCTCCACAGTAGGGCTGTACGCAATTGGTTCTCACACCAGGTGGCTCCACAGTAGGGCAGTACACAATTGGTACTCACACCGGGTGCCTTCACAGTAGGGCAGTACACAATGGGTTCTCACACCGGGTGGCTTCACAGTAGGACAGTACACAATTGGTTTTCACACCGGGTGGCTTCACTGTAGGACAGTACACAATTGGTTCTCACACTGGGTGGCTCCACAGTAGGACTGTACACAATTGGTTCTCACACCGGGTGGCTCCACAGTAGGGCCGTACACAATTGGTTCTCACACCGGGTGGCTTCACAGTAGGGCTGTACACAATTGGTTCTCACACCGGGTGGCTCCAGAGTAGGGCAGTACACAATTGGTTCTCACACTGGGTGGCTCCACAGTAGGACAGTACACAATTGGTTCTCACACTGGGTGGCTCCACAGTAGGACAGTACACAATTTGTTCTCACACCGGGTGGCTCCACAGTAGGGCTGTACACAATTGGTTCTCACACTGGGTTGCTCCACAGTAGGACAGTACACAATTGGTTCTCACACTGGTTGGCTCCACAGTAGGACAGTACGCAATTGGTTCTCACACCAGGTGGCTCCACAATATGGCTGTGCTCATCGGTCTAGCTGTATGCCTCTCACCAAGGCGGTCCGGGTTCGATTCCGGTCAATGCATGTGAGATTTTCGAAGTGAAATGCCATGTCCTGTGGTTCGGATTCCACGTAAAAAGGAGGTCCCGTGGCTCATGATCTCAAGATTAACGGTCACGTTAAACTACAAGCTTCCTTCCCTTTTACAGTAGGGCTGTACACAATTGGTTCTCACACCGGGTGGCTTCACAGTAGGACAGTATACAATTGGTTCTCACACTGGGTGGCTCCACAGTAGGACAGTACACAATTGGTTGTCATACCGGGTGGCTTCACAGTAGGACAGTACACAATTTGTTCTCACACTGGGTGGCTCCACAGTACGACAGTACACAATTGGTTCTCAAACTGGGTGGCTCCGCAGTAGGACAGTACACAATTGGATCTCACACCGGGTGGCTCCACAGTAGGGCTATACACAATTAGTTCTCACACCGGGTGGCTCCACAGTAAGGCAGTACACAATTGGTTCTCACACCGGGTGGCTCCACAGTAGGGCAGTACACAATTGGTTCTCACACTGGGTGGCTCCACAGTACGACAGTACACAATTGGTTCTCACACTGGGTGGCTCCACAGTAGGACAGTACACAATTGGTTCTCACACCGGGTGGCTCCACAGTGGGACTGTACACAATTGGTTCTCACTCCGGGTGGCTCCACAGTAGGTCTGTACACAATTGGTTCTCACACTGGGTGGCTCCACAGTAGGGCTGTACACAAATGGTTCTCACACCGGGTGGCTCCACAGTAGGACCGTACACAATTGGTTCTCATACCGGGTGGCTCCACAGTAGGGCTGTACACAATTGGTTCTCACACTGGGTGGCTCCAGAGTAGGACAGTACACAATTTGTTCTCTCACCGGGTGGCTTCACAGTAGGACTGTACACAATTGGTTCTCACACCGGGTGGCTTCACAGTAGGACAGTACACAATTGGTTCTCACACTGGGTGGCTCCACAGTAGGACAATACACAATTGGTTCTCACACCGGGTGGCTTCACAGCAGGACTGTACACAATTGGTTCTCACACTGGGTGGCTCCACAGTAGGACAGTACACAATTGGTTCTCACACTGGGTGGCTCCACAGTAGGACTATACACAATTGGTTCTCACACCGAGTGGCTCCACAGTAGGGCTGTACACAATTTGTTCTCACACCGGGTGGCTGCTCAGTAGGGCTGTACACAATTGGTTCTCACACAGGGTGGCTCCACAGTAGGGCAGTACACAATTGGTTCTCTCACCGGGTGCCTTCTCAGTAGGGCTGTACACAAATGGTTCTCACACAGGGTGGCTTCACAGTAGGACAGTACACAATTGGTTCTCACACCGGGTGGCTCCACAGTAGGACAGTACACAATTGGTTCTCACACTGGGTGGCTCCACAGTAGGACTGTACACAATTGGTTCTCCCACCGGGTGGCTCCACTGTAGGGCTGTACACAATTGATCCTCACACTGGGTGGCTCCACAGTAGGGCTGTACGCAATTGGTTCTCACACTGGGTGGCTCCACAGTAGGACAGTACACAATTGGTTTTCACACCGGGTGGCTTCACAGTAGGACAGTACACAATTGGTTCTCACACTGGGTGGCTCCACATTAGGACTGTACACAATTGGTTCTCACACCGAGTGGCTACACAGTAGGGCTGTACACAATTGGTTCTCACACCGGGTGGATGCACAGTAGGGCTGTACACAATTGGTTCTCACACAGGGTGGCTCTACAATAGGATAGCACACAATTGGTTTTCACACCGGGTGGCTTCACAGTAGGACAGTACACAATTGGTTCTCACACTGGGTGGCTCCACAGTAGGACTGTACACAATTGGTTCTCCCACCGGGTGGCTCCACTGTAGGGAGGTACACAATTGGGTTCTCACACTGGGTGGCTCCACAGTAGGGCTGTACACAATTAGTTCTCACACTGGGTGGTTCCACAGTAGGACTGTGCACAATTGGTTCTCACACTGGGTGGCTTCACAGTAGGACAGTACATAATTGGTTCTCACACCGGGTGGCTCCACAGTAGGGCAGTACAAAATTGGTTCTCACACCGGGTGGCTCCACAGTAGGGATATACAAAATTGGCTCTCACACCGGGTGGCTTCACAGTAGGGCTGTACACAATTGGTTCTCACACCGGGTGGCTCCAGAGTAGGGCAGTACACAATTGGTTCTCACACTGGGTGGCTCCACAGTAGGATAGTACACAATTGGTTCTCACACTGGGTGGCTCCACAGTAGGACAGTACACAGTTGATTCTCACACCGGGTGGCCCCACAGTAGGGCGGTACACAATTGGTTCTCACACTGGGTGGCTCCACAGTAGGACAGTACACAGTTGGTTCTCACACTGGTTGGCTCCACAGTAGGACAGTACACAATTGGTTCTCACACCAGGTGGCTCCCCAGTAGGGCTGTGCTCAGCGGTCTAGCTGTATGCCTCTCACCAAGGCGGTCCGGGTTCGATTCTCGGTCAATGTATGTGAGAATTGTGAAGTAAAATGCCATGTCCTGTGGTCCGGATTCCACGTAAAAAGGAGGTCCCGTGGTTCATAATCTCAATATTAACGGTCACGTTAAACTACAAGCTTCCTTCCCTTTTACAGTAGGACTGTATACAATTGGTCCTCACACTGTGTGGCTCCACAGTAGGACAGTACACAATTGGTCCTCACACCGGGTGGCTCCACAGTAGGGTAGTACACAATTGGTTCTCACATTGGGTGGCTCAACACTAGGACAGTACACAATTGGTTCTCACACTGGGTGGCTCCACAGTAGGACTGTACACAATTGGTTCTCACACCGGGTGGCTCCACAGTGAGGCAGTACACAATTGGTTCTCACACCGAGTGGCTCCACAGTAGGGCAGTACACAATTGGTTCACACACTGGGTGGCTCCACAGTAGGACAGTACACAATTAGTTCTCACACTGGGTGGCTCCACAGTAGGACAGTACACAATTGGTTCTCACACCGGGTGGCTCCACAGTAGGGCTGTACACAATTGGTTCTCACTCCGAGTGGCTCCACAGTAGGGCTGTACACAATTGGTTCTCACACTGGGTGGCTCCACATTAGGGCTGTACACAATTGGCTCTCACACCGGGTGGCTCCACAGTAGGACAGTACACAATTGGTTCTCATACCGGGTGGATCCACAGTAGGGCTGTACGCAATTGGTTCTCACACTGGGTGGCTCCACAGTAGGACAGTACACAATTGGTTCTCACACTGGGTGGCTCCACAGTAGGACTGTACACAATTGGTTCTCACACAGAGTGGCTCCACATTAGGTCTGTGCGCAATTGGTTCTCACACCGGATGGCTGCACAGTAGGGCTGTACACAATTGGTTCTCACACCGGGTGGCTCCACTGTAGGGCTGTACACAATTGGTTCTCACACCGGGTGGCTCCACCGTAGGGCAGTACACAATTGGTTCTCACACCGGGTGCCTTCACAGTAGGGCTGTACACAATTGGTTCTCACACCGGGTGGCTTCACAGTAGGACAGTACACAATTGGTTCTCACACTGGGTGGCTCCACAGTAGGACAATACACAATTGGTTCTCACACCGGGTGGCTTCACAGCAGGACTGTACACAATTGGTTCTCACACTGGGTGGCTCCACAGTAGGTCAGTACACAATTGGTTCTCACACTGGGTGGCTCCACAGTAGGACTGTACACAATTGGTTCTCACACCGAGTGGCTCCACAGTAGGGCTGTACACAATTGGTTCTCACACCGGGTGGCTTCTCAGTAGGGCTGTACACAATTGGTTCTCACACAGGGTGACTCCACAGTAGGGCAGTACACAATTGGTTCTCACACCGGGTGCCTTCACAGTAGGGCTGTACACAAATGGTTCTCACACAGGGTGGCTTCACAGTAGGACAGTAGACAATTGGTTCTCACACCGGGTGGCTCCACAGTAGGACAGTACACAATTGGTTCTCACACTGGGTGGCTCCACAGTAGGACTGTACACAATTGGTTCTCCCACCGGGTGGCTCCACTGTAGGGCTGTACACAATTGATCCTCACACTGGGTGGCTCCACAGTAGGGCTGTACGCAATTGGTTCTCACACTGGGTGGCTCCACAGTAGGACAGTACACAATTGGTTTTCACACCGGGTGTCTTCACAGTAGGACAGTACACAATTGGTTCTCACACTGGGTGGCTCCACAGTAGGACTGTACACAATTGGTTCTCACACTGGGTGGCACCACAGTAGGACAGTACACAATTGTTTCTCACACTGGGTTGCTCCACAGTAGGACTGTACACAATTGGTTCTCACACCGAGTGGCTACACAGTAGGGCTGTACACAATTGGTTCTCACACCGGGTGGCTGCACAGTAGGACTGTACACAATAGGTTCTCACACAGGGCGGTTCTACAATAGGATAGCACACAATTGGTTTTCACACCGGGTGGCTTCACAGTAGGACAGTACACAATTGGTTCTCACACTGGGTGGCTCCACAGTAGGACTGTACACAATTGGTTCTCCCACCGGGTGGCTCCACTGTAGGGATGTACACAATTGGGTTCTCACACTGGGTTGCTCCACAGTAGGGCTGTACACAATTAGTTCTCACAATGGGTGGTTCCACAGTAGGACTGTGCACAATTGGTTCTCACACTGGGTGGCTTCACAGTAGGACAGTACATAATTGGTTCTCACACCGGGTGGCTCCACAGTAGGGCAGTACACAATTGGTTCTCACACCGGGTGGCTCCACATTAGGGCTGTACACAATTGGTTCTCACACCGGGTGGCTCCACAGTAGGGCAGTACAAAATTGGTTCTCACACCGGGTGGCTCCACAGAAGGGATGTACAAAATTGGTTCTCACACCGGGTGGCTTCACAGTAGGGCTGTACACAATTGTTTCTCACACCGGGTGGCTCCAGAGTAGGGTAGTACACAATTGGTTCTCACACTGGGTGGCTCCACAGTAGGACAGTACACAGTTGGTTCTCACACAGGGTGGCTCCACAGTAGGGCGGTACACAATTGGTTCTCACACTGGGTGGCTCCACAGTAGGACAGTACACAGTTGGTTCTCACACTGGTTGGCTCCACAGTAGGACAGTACACAATTGGTACTCACACCAGTAGGGCTGTGCTCAGCGGTCTAGCTGTATGCCTCTCACCAATGCATGTGAGATTTTTGAAGTGAAATGCCATGTCCTGTGGTCCGGATTCCACGTAAAAAGGAGGTCCCGTGGTTCATAATCTCAATATTAACGGTCACGTTAAACTACAAGCTTCCTTCCCTTTTACAGTAGGACTGTATACAATTGGTTCTCACACTGGGTGGCTCCACAGTAGGACAGTACACAATTGGTCCTCACACCGGGTGGCTCCACAGTAGGGCTGTACACAATTGGTTCTCACATTGGGTGGCTCCACACTTGGACAGTACACAATTGGTTCTCACACTGGGTGGCTCCACAGTAGGACTGTACACAATTGGTTCTCACACCGGGTGGCTCCACAGTGAGGCAGTACACAATTGGTTCTCACACCGAGTGGCTCCACAGTAGGGCAGTACACAATTGGTTCACATACTGGGTGGCTCCACAGTAGGACAGTACACAATTGGTTCTCACACTGGGTGGCTCCACAGTAGGACAGTACACAATTGGTTCTCACACCGAGTGGCTCCACAGTAGGGCTGTACACAATTGTTCTCACTCCGGGTAGCTCCACAGTAGGGCTGTACACAATTGGTTCTCACACTGGGTGGCTCCACAGTAGGGCTGTACACAATTGGCTCTCACACCGGGTGGCTCCACAGTAGGACAGTACACAATTGGTTCTCATACCGGGTGGATCCACAGTAGGGCTGTTCGCAATTGGTTCTCACACTGGGTGGCTCCACAGTAGGACAGTACACAATTGGTACTCACACCGGGTGGCTTCACAGTAGGACGGTACACAATTGGTTCTCACACCGGGTGGCTTCACAGTAGGACATAACACAATTGGTTCTCACACTGGGTGGCTCCACAGTAGGACAATACACAATTGGTTCTCACACCGGCTGGCTTCACAATAGGACAGTACACAATTGGTTCTCACACTGGGTGGCTCCACAGTAGGACTGTACACAATTGGTTCTCACACAGAGTGGCTCCACATTAGGGCTGTGCGCAATTGGTTCTCACACCAGATGGCTGCACAGTAGGGCTGTACACAATTGGTTCTCACACCGGGTGGCTTCGAAGTAGGGCAGTACACAATTGGTTCTCAAACCGGGTGGCTCCACAGTAGGGCTGTACACAATTGGTTCTCACACCGGGTGGCTCCACCGTAGGGCAGTACACAATTGGTTCTCACACCGGGTGCCTTCACAGTAGGGCTGTACACAATTGGTTCTCACACCGGGTGGCTTCACAGTAGGACAGTACACAATTGGTTCTCACACCAGTTGGCTTCACAGTAGGACAGTACACAATTGGTTCTCACACTGGGTGGCTCCACAGTAGGACTGTACACAATTATTTCTCACACCGGGTGGCTCCACAGTAGGGCTGAACACAATTGGTTCTCACACGGGGTGGCTTCACACTAGGGCTGTACACAATTGGTTCTCACACCGGGTGGCTCCAGAGTAGGGCAGTACAGAATTGGTTCTCACACTGGGTGGCTCCACAGTAGGACAGTACACAATTGGTTCTCACACTGGGTGGCTCCACAGTAGGACAGTACACAATTGGTTCACACACCGGTTGGCTCCACAGTAGGGCTGTACACAATTGGATTTCACACTGGGTTGCTCCACAGTAGGACAGTACACATTTGGTTCTCACACTGGTTGGCTCCACAGTAGGACAGTACACAATTGGTTCTCACTCAAGGTGGCTCCACAGTAGGGCTGTGCTCAGCGGTCTAGCTCCCTCTCACCAAGGCGGTCCGGGTTCGATTCCCGGTCAATGCATGTGAGATTTTCGAAGTGAAATGCCATGTCCTGTGGTTCGGATTCCAGGTAAAAAGGAGGTCCCGTGGCTCATGATCTCAAGATTAACGGTCACGTTAAACTACAAGCTTCCTTCCCTTTTACAGTAGGGCTGTACACAATTGGTTCTCACACCGGGTGGCTTCACAGTAGGATAGTATAAAATTGGTTCTCACACTGGGTGGCTCCACAGTAGGACAGTACACAATTGGCTCTCACACAGGGTGGCTCCACAGTAGGGCTGTACACAACTGGTTCTCAAACTGGGAGGCTCCACAGTAGGACAGTACACAATTGGTTCTCACACTGGGTGGCTCCACAGTAGGACTACACACAATTGGCTCTCACACCGGGTGGCTCCACAGTAGGGCAGTACACAATTTCTTCTCACACTGGGTGTCTCCACAGTACGACAGTACACAATTGGTTCTCACACTGGGTGGCTCCACAGTAGGACAGTACACAATTAGTTCTCACACCGGGTGGCTCCACAGTAGGACAGTACACAATTGGTTCAAACACTGGTTGGCTCCACAGTAGGACAGTACACAATTGATTCTCACACCAGGTGGCTCCATAGTAGGGCAGTACACAATTGGTTCTCACACCGAGTGCCTTCACAGTAGGGCTGTACACAATTGGTTCTCACACCGGATGGCTTCACAGTAGGACATTACACAATTGGTTCTCACACCGGGTGGCTCCACAGTAGGACAGTACACAATTGGTTCTCACACTGGGTGGCTCCACAATAGGATAGTACACAATTGGTTTTCACACAGGGTGGCTTCACAGTAGGACAGTACACAATTGGTTCTCACACTGGGTGGCTCCACAATAGGACTGTACACAATTGGTTCTCCCACCCGGTGGCTCCACTGTAGGGCTGTACACAATTGGTTTTCACATTGGGTGGCTCCACAGTAGGGCTGTACACAATTGGTTCTCATACTGGATGGCTCCACAGTAGGACAGTACACAATTGGTTCTCACACCGGGTGGCTTCACAGTAGGACTGTACATAATTGGTTCTGACACCGGGTGGCTCCACAGAAGGGCAGTACATAATTGGTTCTCACACCGGGTGGCTCCACATTAGGGCTGTACACAATTGGTTCTCACACCGGGTGGCTCCACAGTAGGGCAGTACACAATTGGTTCTCACACTGGGTGGCTCCACAGTAGGGCAGTACACAGTTGGTTCTCACACTGGGTGGCTCCACAGTAGGTGAGTACACAATTTGTTCTCACACTGGGTGGCTCCACAGTAGGGCAGTACACAATTGGTTCTCACACTGGGTGGCTCCACAGTAGGGCTGTACACAATTGGTTCTCACACTGGGTGGCTCCACAGTAGGGCTGTACACAATTGGTTCTCACACTGGGTGGCTCCACAGTAGGTTAGTACACAATTGGTTCTCACATCCGCTGGCTCCACAGTAGGTTAGTACACAATTGGTTCTCACATCCGCTGGCTCCACAGTAGGACTGTACACAATTGGTTATCACACTAGGTGGCTCCACAGTAGGACAGTACACAATTGGTTCTCGCACTGGGTGGCTTCACATTAGGACAGTACACAATTGGATCTCACACTGGGTGGCTTCACAGTAGGTCAGTACACAATTGGTTCTCACACTGGGTGGCTCCATAGTAGGACAGTACACAATTGGTTCTCACACTGGGTGGCTCCACAGTTAGGCTGTACACAATTGGTTCTCACACTGGGTGGCTCCACAGTAGGGTTGTACACAATTGGTTCTCACACTGGGTGGCTCCACAGTAGGACTGTACACTATTGGTTCTCACACGGGGTGTCTCCACAGTAGGACAATACATAATTGGTTCTCACACTGGGTTGCTCTACAGTAGGACTGTACACATATGGTTCTCACACCAGGTGGCTCCACAGTAGGGCTGTACACAATTGGTTCTCACACTGGGTGACTCCACAGTAGGGCTGTAGACAATTGTTTTTCACACTGGGTGGCTCCACAGTAGGACAGTACACAATTACTTCTCACACCGGGTGGCTTCACACTGGACTGTACACAATTGGTTCTCACACCGGGTGGCTTCACAGTAGGACAGTACACAATTGGTTCTCACACTGGGTGGCTCCACAGTAGGGCTGTACACAATTGGTTCTCACACCGGGTGGCTTCACAGTAGGACAGTACACAATCGGTTCTCACATTGGGTGGCTCCACAGTAGGACTGTACACAATCGGTTCTCACACTGGGTGGCTTCACATTAGGGCTGTACACAATTGGTTCTCTCACCGGGTGGCTTCACAGTAGTGCAGTACACAATTGGTTTTCACACCGGGTGGCTGCACAGTAGGGCTGTACACATTTAGTTCTCATACCGGGTGGCTCCATAGTAGGGCATTACACAATTGGTTCTCACACCGGATGGCTCCACAGTAGGCAGTACACAATTGATTCTCTCACCGGGTGGCTTCACAGTAGGGCTGTACACAATTGGTTCTCACACCGGGTGGCTTCACAGTAAGACAGTACACAATTGGTTCTCACACTGGGTGGCTCCACAGTAGGACTATACACAATTGGTTCTCACACCGAGTGGCTCCACAGTAGGGCTGTACGCAATTGCTTCTCACACCGGATGGCTGCACAGTAGGACTGTACACAATTGGTTCTCACACCGGGTGGCTTCACAGTAGGGCAGTACACAATTGGTTCTCTCACCGGGTGGCTCCACAGTAGGGCTGTACACAATTGGTTCTCACACCACGTGGCTCCACAGTAGGGCAGTACACAATTGGTACTCACACCGGGTGCCTTCACTGTAGGGCTGTACACAATTGGTTCTCACACCGGGTGGCTTCACATTAGGACAGTACACAATAGGTTCTCACACCGGGTGGCTTCACAGTAGGATAGTACACAATTGGTTCTCACACTGGGTGGCTCCACAGTAGGACTGTACACAATTGGTTCTCACACCGGGTGGCTCCACAGTAGGACTGTACACAATTGGTTCTCACACCGGGTGGCTCCACAGTAGGGCTGTACACAATTAGTTCTCACACCGGGTGGCTTCACAGTAGGGCTGTACACAATTGGTTCTCACACCGGGTGGCTCCAGAGTAGGGCAGTACACAATTGGTTCTCACACTGGGTGGCTCCACAGTAGGACAGTACACAATTGGTTCTCACACTGGGTGGCTCCACAGTAGGACAGTACACAATTTGTTCTCACACCGGGTGGCTCCACAGTAGGGCTGTACACAATTGGTTCTCACACTGGGTTGCTCCACAGTAGGACAGTACACAATTGGTTCTCACACTGGTTGGCTCCACAGTAGGACAGTACACAATTGGTTCTCACACCAGGTGGCTCCACAGTAGGGCTGTGCTCAGCGGTCTAGCTGTATGCCTCTCACCAAGGCGGTCCGGGTTCGATTCCCGGTCAATGCATGTGAGATTTTCGAAGTGAAATGCCATGTCCTGTGGTTCGGATTCCACGTAAAAAGGAGGTCCCGTGGCTCATGATCTCAAGATTAACGGTCACGTTAAACTACAAGCTTCCTTCCCTTTTACAGTAGGGCTGTACACAATTGGTTCTCACACCGGGTGGCTTCACAGTAGGACAGTATACAATTGGTTCTCACACTGGGTGGCTCCACAGTAGGACAGTACACAATTGGTTCTCACACCGGGTGGCTTCACAGTAGGACAGTACACAATTTGTTCTCACACTGGGTGGCTCCACAGTAGGACAGTACACAATTGGTTCTCAAACTGGGTGGCTCCACAGTAGGACAGTACACAATTGGTTCTCACACCGGGTGGCTCCACAGTAGGGCTGTACACAATTGGTTCTCACACCGGGTGGCTCCAGAGTAAGGCAGTACACAATTGGTTCTCACACCGGGTGGCTCCACAGTAGGGCAGTACACAATTTGTTCTCACACTGGGTGGCTCCAAAGTACGACGGTACACAATTGGTTCTCACACTGGGTGGCACCACAGTAGGACAGTACACAATTGGTTCTCACACCGGGTGGCTCCACTGTAGGGCTGTACACAATTGGTTCTCAGTCCGGGTGGCTCCACAGTAGGTCAGTACACAATTGGTTCTCACACTGGGTGGCTCCACAGTAGGGCTGTACACAAATGGTTCTCACACCAGGTGGCTCCACAGTAGGACAGTACACAATTGGTTCTCACACTGGGTGGCTCCAGAGTAGGACAGTACACAATTTGTTCTCTCACCGGGTGGCTTCACAGTAGGACTGTACACAGTTGGTTCTCACACCGGGTGGCTTCACAGAAGAATAGTACACAATTGGTTCTCACACTGGGTGGCTCCACAGTAGGACAATACACAATTGGTTTTCACACCGGGTGGCTTCACAGCAGGACTGTACACAATTGGTTCTCACACTGGGTGGCTCCACAGTACGAATGTACCCAATTGGTTCTCACACTGGGTGGCTCCACAGTAGGACAGTACACAATTGGTTCTCACACTGGGTGGCTCCACAGTAGGACAGTACACAATTGGTTCTCACACTGGGTGGCTCCAGAGTAGGACAGTACACAATTTGTTCTCTCACCGGGTGGCTTCACAGCAGGACTGTACACAATTGGTTGTCACACCGGGTGGCTTAACAGAAGAACAGTACACAATTGGTTCTCACACTGGGTGGCTCCACAGTAGGACAATACACAATTGGTTTTCACACCGGGTGGCTTCACAGCAGGACTGTACACAATTGGTTCTCACACTGGGTGGCTCCACAGTAGGAATGAACACAATTGGTTCTCACACTGGGTGGCTCCACAGTAGGACAGTACACAATTGGTTCTCACACTGGGTGGCTCCACAGTAGGACTGTACACAATTGGTTCTCACACCGAGTCGCTCCACTGTAGGACTGTACACAATTGGTTCTCACACCGGGTGGCTGTACATTAGGGCTGTACACAATTGGTTCTCACACAGGGTGGCTCCACAGTAGGGCAGTACACAATTGTTTCTCACACCGGGTGCCTTCACAGTAGGGCTGTACACAATTGGTTCTCACACAGGGTGGCTTCACAGTAGGACAGTACACAATTGGTTCTCACACCGGGTGGCTCCACAGTAGGACAGTACACAATTGGTTCTCACACTGGGTGGCTCCACAGTAGGACTTCACACAATTGGTTCTCCCACCGGGTGGCTCCACTCTAGGGTAGTACACAATTGATTCTCACACTGGGTGGCTCCACAGTAGGGCTGTACGCAATTGGTTCTCACACTGGGTAGCTCCACAGTAGGACAGTACACAATTGGTTTTCACACCGGTTGGCTTCACAGTGGGACAGTACACAATTGGTTCTCACACTGGGTGGCTCCACAGTAGGACTGTACACAATTGGTTCTCACACTGGGTGGCTCCACATTAGGACAGTACACATTTGGTTCTCACACTGGGTGGCTCCACAGTAGGACTGTACACAATTGGTTCTCACACCGAGTGGCTCCACAGTAGGGCTGTACACAATTGGTTCTCACACCGGGTGGCTCCACTGTAGGGATGTACACAATTGGGTTCTCACACTGGGTGGCTCCACAGTAGGGCTGTACACAATTAGTTCTCACACTGGGTGGTTCCACAGTAGGACAGTGCACAATTGGTTCTCACACTGGGTGGCTTCACATTAGGACAGTACTTAATTTGTTCTCACACCGGGTGTCTCCACAGTAGGGCAGTACACAATTGGTTCTCACACCGGGTGGCTCCACATTAGGGCTGTACACAATTGGTTCTCACACCGGGTGGCTCCACAGTAGGGCAGTACACAATTGGTTCTCACACCGGGTGGCTTCACATTAGGGCTGTACACAATTGGTTCTCACACCCCCTGGCTCCACAGTAGGACTGTACATAATTGGTTCTCACACTGGGTGGCTCCACAGTAGGAAAGTACACAATTGGTTCTCACACCTGGTGGCTTCACAGTAGGACAGTACACAATTGGATCTCACACTGTGTGGCTTCACAGTAGGACGGTACACAATTGGTTCTCACACTGGGTGGCTCCACAGTAGGACAGTACACAATTGGTTCCCACACTGGGTGGCTCCACAGTTAGGCTGTACACAATTGGTTCTCACACTGGGTGGCTCCACTGTAGGGTTGTACACAATTGGTTCTCACACTGGGTGGCTCCACAGTAGGACTGTACACAATTGGTTCTCACACCGGGTGGCTCCACAGTGGGACAGTACACAATTGGTTCACACACTGGGTGGCTCCACAGTAGGTTAGTACACAATTTGTTCTCACACTGGGTGGCTCCACAGTAGGGCAGTACACAATTGGTTCTCACACTGGGTGGCTCCACAGTAGGGCTGTACACAATTGGTTATCACACTGGGTGGCTCCACAGTAGGGCTGTACACAATTGGTTCTCACACTGGGTGGCTCCACAGTAGGTTAGTACACAATTGGTTCTCACATCCGCTGGCTCCACAGTAGGTTAGTACACAATTGGTTCTCACATCCGCTGGCTCCACAGTAGGACTGTACACAATTGGTTATCACACTAGGTGGCTCCACAGTAGGACAGTACACAATTGGTTCTCGCACTGGGTGGCTTCACAGTAGGACAGTACACAATTGGATCTCACACTGGGTGGCTTCACAGTAGGTCAGTACACAATTGGTTCTCACACTGGGTGGCTCCATAGTAGGACAGTACACAATTGGTTCTCACTCTGGGTGGCTCCACAGTTAGGCTGTACACAATTGGTTCTCACTCTGGGTGGCTCCACAGTAGGGTTGTACACAATTGGTTCTCACACTGGGTGGCTCCACAGTAGGACTGTACACAATTGGTTCTCACACGGGGTGGCTCCACAGTAGGACAATACACAATTGGTTCTCACACTGGGTGGCTCTACAGTAGGACTGTACACAAATGGTTCTCACACCAGGTGGCTCCACAGTAGGGCTGTACACAATTGGTTTTCACACTGGGTGACTCCACAGTAGGGCTGTACACAATTGGTTCTCACACTGGGTGGCTCCACAGTAGGACAGTACACAATTACTTCTCACACCGGGTGGCTTCACACTGGACTGTACACAATTGGTTCTCACACCGGGTGGCTTCACAGTAGGACAGTACACAATTGGTTCTCACACTGGGTGGCTCCACAGTAGGGCAGTACACAATTGGTTCTCACACCGGGTGGCTTCACAGTAGGACAGTACACAATCGGTTCTCACACTGGGTGGCTCCACAGTAGGACTGTACACAATTGGTTCTCACACCGGGTGGCTCCACCGTAGGGCTGTACACAATTGGTTCTCACACTGGGTGGCTTCACATTAGGGCTGTACACAATTGGTTCTCTCACCGGGTGGCTTCACAGTAGTGCAGTACACAATTGGTTTTCACACCGGGTGGCTGCACAGTAGGGCTGTACACATTTAGTTCTCACACCAGGTGGCTCCATAGTAGGGCATTACACAATTGGTTCTCACACCGGATGGCTCCACAGTAGGCAGTACACAATTGATTCTCTCACCGGGTGGCTTCACAGTAGGGCTGTACACAATTGGTTCTCACACCGGGCGGCTTCACAGTAGGACAGTACACAATTGGTTCTCACACCGGGTGGCTCCACAGTAGGGCTGTACACAATTGGTTCTCACACCGGGTGGCTCCAGAGTAAGGCAGTACACAATTGGTTCTCACACCGGGTGGCTCCACAGTAGGGCAGTACACAATTTGTTCTCACACTGGGTGGCTCCAAAGTACGACGGTACACAATTGGTTCTCACACTGGGTGGCACCACAGTAGGACAGTACACAATTGGTTCTCACACCGGGTGGCTCCACTGTAGGGCTGTACACAATTGGTTCTCAGTCCGGGTGGCTCCACAGTAGGTCAGTACACAATTGGTTCTCACACTGGGTGGCTCCACAGTAGGGCTGTACACAAATGGTTCTCACACCAGGTGGCTCCACAGTAGGACAGTACACAATTGGTTCTCACACTGGGTGGCTCCAGAGTAGGACAGTACACAATTTGTTCTCTCACCGGGTGGCTTCACAGTAGGACTGTACACAGTTGGTTCTCACACCGGGTGGCTTCACAGAAGAACAGTACACAATTGGTTCTCACACTGGGTGGCTCCACAGTAGGACAATACACAATTGGTTTTCACACCGGGTGGCTTCACAGCAGGACTGTACACAATTGGTTCTCACACTGGGTGGCTCCACAGTACGAATGTACCCAATTGGTTCTCACACTGGGTGGCTCCACAGTAGGACAGTACACAATTGGTTCTCACACTGGGTGGCTCCACAGTAGGACAGTACACAATTGGTTCTCACACTGGGTGGCTCCAGAGTAGGACAGTACACAATTTGTTCTCTCACCGGGTGGCTTCACAGCAGGACTGTACACAATTCGTTGTCACACCGGGTGGCTTAACAGAAGAACAGTACACAATTGGTTCTCACACTGGGTGGCTCCACAGTAGGACAATACACAATTGGTTTTCACACCGGGTGGCTTCACAGCAGGACTGTACACAATTGGTTCTCACACTGGGTGGCTCCACAGTAGGAATGAACACAATTGGTTCTCACACTGGGTGGCTCCACAGTAGGACAGTACACAATTGGTTCTCACACTGGGTGGCTCCACAGTAGGACTGTACACAATTGGTTCTCACACCGAGTCGCTCCACTGTAGGACTGTACACAATTGGTTCTCACACCGGGTGGCTGTACATTAGGGCTGTACACAATTGGTTCTCACACAGGGTGGCTCCACAGTAGGGCAGTACACAATTGTTTCTCACACCGGGTGCCTTCACAGTAGGGCTGTACACAATTGGTTCTCACACAGGGTGGCTTCACAGTAGGACAGTACACAATTGGTTCTCACACCGGGTGGCTCCACAGTAGGACAGTACACAATTGGTTCTCACACTGGGTGGCTCCACAGTAGGACTTCACACAATTGGTTCTCCCACCGGGTGGCTCCACTCTAGGGTAGTACACAATTGATTCTCACACTGGGTGGCTCCACAGTAGGGCTGTACGCAATTGGTTCTCACACTGGGTAGCTCCACAGTAGGACAGTACACAATTGGTTTTCACACCGGTTGGCTTCACAGTGGGACAGTACACAATTGGTTCTCACACTGGGTGGCTCCACAGTAGGACTGTACACAATTGGTTCTCACACTGGGTGGCTCCACATTAGGACAGTACACATTTGGTTCTCACACTGGGTGGCTCCACAGTAGGACTGTACACAATTGGTTCTCACACCGAGTGGCTCCACAGTAGGGCTGTACACAATTGGTTCTCACACCGGGTGGCTCCACTGTAGGGATGTACACAATTGGGTTCTCACACTGGGTGGCTCCACAGTAGGGCTGTACACAATTAGTTCTCACACTGGGTGGTTCCACAGTAGGACAGTGCACAATTGGTTCTCACACTGGGTGGCTTCACATTAGGACAGTACTTAATTTGTTCTCACACCGGGTGTCTCCACAGTAGGGCAGTACACAATTGGTTCTCACACCGGGTGGCTCCACATTAGGGCTGTACACAATTGGTTCTCACACCGGGTGGCTCCACAGTAGGGCAGTACACAATTGGTTCTCACACCGGGTGGCTTCACATTAGGGCTGTACACAATTGGTTCTCACACCCCCTGGCTCCACAGTAGGACTGTACATAATTGGTTCTCACACTGGGTGGCTCCACAGTAGGAAAGTACACAATTGGTTCTCACACCTGGTGGCTTCACAGTAGGACAGTACACAATTGGATCTCACACTGTGTGGCTTCACAGTAGGACGGTACACAATTGGTTCTCACACTGGGTGGCTCCACAGTAGGACAGTACACAATTGGTTCCCACACTGGGTGGCTCCACAGTTAGGCTGTACACAATTGGTTCTCACACTGGGTGGCTCCACTGTAGGGTTGTACACAATTGGTTCTCACACTGGGTGGCTCCACAGTAGGACTGTACACAATTGGTTCTCACACCGGGTGGCTCCACAGTGGGACAGTACACAATTGGTTCACACACTGGGTGGCTCCACAGTAGGTTAGTACACAATTTGTTCTCACACTGGGTGGCTCCACAGTAGGGCAGTACACAATTGGTTCTCACACTGGGTGGCTCCACAGTAGGGCTGTACACAATTGGTTATCACACTGGGTGGCTCCACAGTAGGGCTGTACACAATTGGTTCTCACACTGGGTGGCTCCACAGTAGGTTAGTACACAATTGGTTCTCACATCCGCTGGCTCCACAGTAGGTTAGTACACAATTGGTTCTCACATCCGCTGGCTCCACAGTAGGACTGTACACAATTGGTTATCACACTAGGTGGCTCCACAGTAGGACAGTACACAATTGGTTCTCGCACTGGGTGGCTTCACAGTAGGACAGTACACAATTGGATCTCACACTGGGTGGCTTCACAGTAGGTCAGTACACAATTGGTTCTCACACTGGGTGGCTCCATAGTAGGACAGTACACAATTGGTTCTCACTCTGGGTGGCTCCACAGTTAGGCTGTACACAATTGGTTCTCACACTGGGTGGCTCCACAGTAGGGTTGTACACAATTGGTTCTCACACTGGGTGGCTCCACAGTAGGACTGTACACAATTGGTTCTCACACGGGGTGGCTCCACAGTAGGACAATACACAATTGGTTCTCACACTGGGTGGCTCTACAGTAGGACTGTACACAAATGGTTCTCACACCAGGTGGCTCCACAGTAGGGCTGTACACAATTGGTTTTCACACTGGGTGACTCCACAGTAGGGCTGTACACAATTGGTTCTCACACTGGGTGGCTCCACAGTAGGACAGTACACAATTACTTCTCACACCGGGTGGCTTCACACTGGACTGTACACAATTGGTTCTCACACCGGGTGGCTTCACAGTAGGACAGTACACAATTGGTTCTCACACTGGGTGGCTCCACAGTAGGGCAGTACACAATTGGTTCTCACACCGGGTGGCTTCACAGTAGGACAGTACACAATCGGTTCTCACACTGGGTGGCTCCACAGTAGGACTGTACACAATTGGTTCTCACACCGGGTGGCTCCACCGTAGGGCTGTACACAATTGGTTCTCACACTGGGTGGCTTCACATTAGGGCTGTACACAATTGGTTCTCTCACCGGGTGGCTTCACAGTAGTGCAGTACACAATTGGTTTTCACACCGGGTGGCTGCACAGTAGGGCTGTACACATTTAGTTCTCACACCGGGTGGCTCCATAGTAGGGCATTACACAATTGGTTCTCACACCGGATGGCTCCACAGTAGGCAGTACACAATTGATTCTCTCACCGGGTGGCTTCACAGTAGGGCTGTACACAATTGGTTCTCACACCGGGCGGCTTCACAGTAGGACAGTACACAATTGGTTCTCACACTGGGTGGCTCCACAGTAGGACTGTACACAATTGGTTCTCACACTGGGTGGCTCCACAGTAGGACAGTACACAATTTGTTCTCACACCGGGTGGCTCCACAGTAGGCAGTACACAATTGATTCTCACACCGGGTGGCTTCACAGTAGGGCAGTACACAATTGGTTCTCACACCGGGTGGCTCCACAGTAGGGCTGTACACAATTGGTTCTCACACCACGTGGCTCCGCAGTAGGGCAGTACACAATTGGTACTCACACCGGGTGCCTTCACAGTAGGGCTGTACACAATTGGTTCTCACACCGGGTGGCTTCACAGTAGGACAGTACACAATTGGTTGTCACACCGGGTGGCTTCACAGTAGGACAGTACACAATTGGTTCTCACACTGGGTGGCTCCACAGTAGGACTGTACACAATTGGTTCTCACACCGGGTGGCTCCACAGTAGGGCTGTACACAATTAGTTCTCACACCGGGTGGCTTCACAGTAGGGCTGTACACAATTGGTTCTCACACCGGGTGGCTCCAGAGTAGGGCAGTACACAATTGGTTCTCACACTGGGTGGCTCCACAGTAGGACAGTACACAATTGGTTCTCACACTGGGTGGCTCCACAGTAGGACAGTACACAATTTGTTCTCACACCGGGTGGCTCCACAGTAGGGCTGTACACAATTGGTTCTCACACTGGGTTGCTCCACAGTAGGACAGTACACAATTGGTTCTCACACTGGTTGGCTCCACAGTAGGACAGTACACAATTGGTTCTCACACCAGGTGGCTCCACAGTAGGGCTGTGCTCAGCGGTCTAGCTGTATGCCTCTCACCAAGGCGGTCCGGGTTCGATTCCCGGTCAATGCATGTGAGATTTTCGAAGTGAAATGCCATGTCCTGTGGTTCGGATTCCACGTAAAAAGGAGGTCCCGTGGCTCATGATCTCAAGATTAACGGTCACGTTAAACTACAAGCTTCCTTCCCTTTTACAGTAGGGCTGTACACAATTGGTTCTCACACCGGGTGGCTTCACAGTAGGACAGTATACAATTGGTTCTCACACTGGGTGGCTCCACAGTAGGACAGTACACAATTGGTTCTCACACCGGGTGGCTTCACAGTAGGACAGTACACAATTTGTTCTCACACTGGGTGGCTCCACAGTAGGACAGTACACAATTGGTTCTCAAACTGGGTGGCTCCACAGTAGGACAGTACACAATTGGTTCTCACACCGGGTGGCTCCACAGTAGGGCTGTACACAATTGGTTCTCACACCGGGTGGCTCCAGAGTAAGGCAGTACACAATTGGTTCTCACACCGGGTGGCTCCACAGTAGGGCAGTACACAATTTGTTCTCACACTGGGTGGCTCCAAAGTACGACAGTACACAATTGGTTCTCACACTGGGTGGCACCACAGTAGGACAGTACACAATTGGTTCTCACACCGGGTGGCTCCACAGTAGGGCTGTACACAATTGGTTCTCAGTCCGGGTGGCTCCACAGTAGGTCTGTACACAATTGGTTCTCACACTGGGTGGTTCCACAGTAGGGCTGTACACAAATGGTTCTCACACCGGGTGGCTCCACAGTAGGACAGTACACAATTGGTTCTCACACTGGGTGGCTCCAGAGTAGGACAGTACACAATTTGTTCTCTCACCGGGTGGCTTCACAGTAGGACTGTACACAATTGGTTCTCACACCGGGTGGCTTCACAGAAGAACAGTACACAATTGGTTCTCACACTGGGTGGCTCCACAGTAGGACAATACACAATTGGTTTTCACCCCGGGTGGCTTCACAGCAGGACTGTACACAATTGGTTCTCACACTGGGTGGCTCCACAGTAGGAATGTACCCAATTGGTTCTCACACTGGGTGGCTCCACAGTGGGACAGTACACAATTGGTTCTCACACTGGGTGGCTCCACAGTAGGACAGTACACAATTGGTTTTCACACTGGGTGGCTCCAGAGTAGGACAGTACATGGGTGGCTCCACAGTAGGACAGTACACAATTGGTTCTCACACTGGGTGGCTCCACAGTAGGACTGTACACAATTGGTTCTCACACCGAGTGGCTCCACAGTAGGGCTGTACACAATTGGTTCTCACACCGGGTGGCTGCACATTAGGGCTGTACACAATTGGTTCTCACACAGGGTGGCTCCACAGTAGGGCAGTACACAATTGGTTCTCACACCGGGTGCCTTCACAGTAGGGCTGTACACAATTGGTTCTCACACAGGGTGGCTTCACAGTAGGACAGTACACAATTGGTTCTCACACCGGGTGGCTCCACAGTAGGACAGTACACAATTGGTTCTCACACTGGGTGGCTCCACAGTAGGACGTCACACAATTGGTTCTCCCACCGGGTGGCTCCACTCTAGGGTTGTACACAATTGATTCTCACACTGGGTGGCTCCACAGTAGGGCTGTACGCAATTGGTTCTCACACTGGGTGGCTCCACAGTAGGACAGTATACAATTGGTTTTCACACCGGTTGGCTTCACAGTAGGACAGTACACAATTGGTTCTCACACTGGGTGGCTCCACAGTAGGACTGTACACAATTGGTTCTCACACTGGGTGGCTCCACAGTAGGACAGTACACAATTGGTTCTCACACTGGGTGGCTCCACAGTAGGACTGTACACAATTGGTTCTCACACCGAGTGGCTCCACAGTAGGGCTGTACACAATTGGTTCTCACACCGGGTGGCTTAACATTAGGGCTGTACACAATTGGTTCTCACACCGGGTGGCTCCACAGTAGGGCAGTACACAATTGGTTCTCACACCGGTTGGCTTCACATTAGGGCTGTACACAATTGGTTCTCACACCGGGTGGCATTACAGTAGGTTAGTACACAATTGGTTCTCACACCCGCTGGCTCCACAGTAGGACTGTACATAATTGGTTCTCACACTGGGTGGCTCCACAGTAGGACAGTACACAATTGGTTCTCACACCTGGTGGCTTCACAGTAAGACAGTACACAATTGGATCTCACACTGTGTGGCTTCACAGTAGGACGGTACACAATTGGTTCTCACACTGGGTGGCTCCACAGTAGGACAGTACACAATTGGTTCTCACACTGGGTGGCTCCACAGTTAGGCTGTACACAACTGGTTCTCAAACTGGGTGGCTCCACTGTAGGGTTGTACACAATTGGTTCTCACGCTGGGTGGCTCCACAGTAGGACTGTACACAATTGGTTCTCACACCGGGTGGCTACACAGTGGGACAGTACACAATTGGTTCACACACTGGGTGGCTCCACAGTAGGACTGTACACAAATGGTTCTCACACCGGGTGACTCCACAGTAGGGCTGGACACAATTGGTTCTCACACCGGGTGGCTTCACAGTAGGACAGTACACAATTGGTTCTCACACTGGGTGGCTCCACAGTAGAACAGTAAACAATTGGTTCTCACACCGGGAGGCTTCACAGTAGGACAGTACACAATCGGTTCTCACACTGGGTGGCTCAACAGTAGGACTGTACACAATTGGTTCTCACACCGGGTGGCTCCACAGTAGGGCTGTACACAATTGGTTCACACACTGGTTGGCTCCACAGTAGGACAGTACACAATTGCTTCTCACACCGGGTGGCTTCACAATAGGACTGTACACAATTGGTTCTCACACCGGGTGGCTTCACAGTAGGACAGTACACAATTGGTTCTCACACTGGGTGGCTCCACAGTAGAACAGTACACAATTGGTTCTCACACCGGGAGGCTTCACAGTAGGACTGTACACAATCGGTTCTCACACTGGGTGGCTCCACAGTAGGACTGTACACAATTGGTTCTCACACCGGGTGGCTCCACCGTAGGGCTGTACACAATTGGTTCTCACACTGGGTGGCTTCACATTAGGGCTGTACACAATTGGTTCTCACACCGGGTGGCTTCACAGTAGGGCAGTACACAATTGGTTCTAACACCGGGTAGCTCTACATTAGGGCTGTACACATTTAGTTCACACACCAGGTGGCTCAACAGTAGGGCAGTACACAATTGGTTCTCACACCGGATGGCTCCACCGTAGGGCAGTACACAATTGATTCTCTCACCGGGTGGCTTCACAGTAGGGCTGTGCACAATTGTTTCTCACACCGGGTGGCTTCACAGTAGGACAGTAAACAATTGGTTCTCACACGTGGTGGTTCCACAGTAGGACAGTACACAATTGGTTCTCACACTGGGTGTCTCCTCAGTAGGACTGTACACAATTGGTTCTCACACCGGGTATCTCCACAGTAGGGCTGTACACAATTGGTTCTCACACTGGGTGGCTCCACAGTAGGGCTGTACACAATTGGTTCTTACACTGGGTGGCTCCACAGTAGGACAGTACACAATTGGTTCTCACACCGGGTGGCTTCACAGTAGGACAGTACACAATTGGTTCTCACACGTGGTGGTTCCACAGTAGGACAGTACACAATTGGTTCTCACACTGGGTGGCTCCACAGTTGGACTGTACACAATTGGTTCTCACACTGGGTGGCTCCACAGTAGGACAGTACAAAATTGGTTCTCGCACTGGGTGTCTCCATAGTTGGACTGTACACAATTGATTCTCACACCGGGTGGCTCCACAGTAGGACTGTACATTATTGGTTCCCACACTGGGTGGCTTCACAGCAGGACTGTACATAATTGGTACTCACACCTGGTGGGTTCACAGTAGGGCTGTACACAATTGGTTCTCACACTGGGTGGCTCCACAGTAGGACTGTACACAATAGGTTCTCACACCGGGTGGCTTCACAGGAGGACAGTACACAATTGGTTCTCACACCTGGTGGGTTCACAGTAGGGCTGTACACAATTGGTTCTCACACTGGGTGGCTCCACAGCAGGGCTGTACACAATTGGTTCTCACACCGGGTGGCTCCACAGTAGGGCTGTACACAATTGGTTCTCACACTGGGTGGCTCCACAGTAGGACGGTACACAATTGGTTCTCACACTGGGTGGCTCCACAGTAGGGCTGTACACAATTGGTTCTCACACTGGGTGGCTCCACATTAAGGCTGTAGACAATTGGTTCTCACACTGGGTGGCTTCACAGTAGGGCCGTAGACAATTGTTTCTCACACTGGGTGGCTCCACAGTAGGGCTGTGCACAATTGTTTCTCACATTGGGTGGTTTCACTGTAGGACAGTATACAATTGGATCTCACACTGGGTGGCTCCACAGTAGGACTGTACACAATTGGTTCTCACACTGGGTGGCTTCACATTAGGGCTGTACACAATTGGTTCTCACACTGGGTGGCTCCACATTAGGACTGTACACATTTGGTTCTCACACCGGGTGGCTCCACAGTAGGACTGTACACAATTGGTTCTCACACTGGGTGGCTCCACAGTAGGGCTGTACACAATTGGTACTCACACTGGGTGGCTCCACAGTAGGACTGTACACAATTGGTTCTCACACAGGGTGGCTCCACAGTAGGGCTGTACACAATTGATTCTCACACTGGGTTGCTCCACGGAAGGGCTGTACATATTCAAACATCGAATTATTCCAATTGTTCGAATAACTTCGAATACGAATTCTTAATTCGATTTAATCTAATTTCCAACTTATTCGAGCATTCACATTAGTGAAATAACCAGAAAAATTTAAGTCAATAATCGAATGATTCGACGAACAAGTCGATTTATTCAAATGTTCATATAATTATAACAATCATAGAAACAACGAAAAGGAAAGAATTAAGGGAAAAAGAGGGAGAGAGATAGTAAGTGAAGCTTGTTTTGAATGTAGAAGGATCTATCGGGCTGAACGGGGAAGGAAAATGGGTAAATCCCCATCTGACCCTTGAATTCGCCCCTGCACCGATCATCTCCTCCACTGAACATACTGTTTTATCATCTTCAAATGATTCTAATATTTGAACTGGTCAGAATATTCAAGTACCGTACTTTGAATATTCGAATGTTTCGAACAACCGGAGTATTTGGACATCCACATTGTTCGAACATCGTATATTCAAATAATGAATTCGAATATCGATTTGACAAATATTCGAAGTATCGAATTTATCGAATATTCCAATGATATGCACTCCCTTCCTCTCCAGCCACAATGTTCACCACTTCTTTTCGAAAATATTCCACCTGCGTTGAGCCTGTTGTTTATGTTTATGTAGGATAGTGCTGCCTCCCACGTCACAAGACCACCTAGATGATATACTCTATTACCTGTGCTCTTTATTGTCAAGAGTAGTGTCATTTCCCGAGCGGCCGCCATATTTGACAAACGCGCTGGGCTAATTACAATTGCTACGGCAGAGAAACTGTCGTTCCCGATCAATTCATTGCGAATTCCGATCTATGACTGAGGAAAATTTTGTTGTTGTTGTTGTTGTTGTTGTTTGATTTATGGGCCTAGCGACATCATGATCATGTAGCCCCGTGTACTTGGATGTGTGAAGACTTTGTCTGTTAGCCTGCTTTATTGTGGTGTCCGTAGTAGTGTGTGCATTTGTAATTCAGGTGAGGATTGGGAAGGAGGCAGCCGTGGCCTTAAGTTAGGAACATGGAGTAGTAGTGGGAAACAACTTCCAAGATGGCTGAGGTGGGAATCGAACCCACCTCTTTTCAGATTTCCCTCACGAGGCTAAGTGCACCCCGTTCCAGCCCTCAGACCAGAATTAAATGTCTTGGCAGAGCTGGGAATCCAACCTAGACCTTCGGGATGACAGCCAAGAAGAGGAAGTTTGTTACATAATATGTATACCTATAAAATCTCGGTCGAGTTCGTTAATGGGCAAAATCGGTCGAAGGGGGTGAAAATGGAGGGCTTTTTTTCGAAAAAGTGAAATATCGCTATAACTCTCTTAATGCGTGAAATATCGAATCCATTCAAAGTTCATACTATGTGTCGGATAAGTGCCAAACATTTATGTTCAAAAATTTTTTTGATAGCACCAACCATTGACCAAAGGGGTGGAAAAGTGGGTTTTTCGGGAAACTTGAATCATATCTCTCTTAATAGGCACAATTTAAAAACCGTACAAAATGGACAATATTCCCCAAATAATTACCTCAAACTTTAGTCTGAAAGAATGTTTGATATGACCCACCATTACGCCAAGGGATGAGAAAAGTGATTTTGGAATTATAAGAAAATGCCAAGAGTTTTCGGAGGTTACCATGACAACGCTTCTAAATTGATGAGGGATGAGCTATCAGAGGTTGCCATGGCAACGCCATCGCACGAGATCACATTCAGTTTTCCATCTGACTCTGTGGGAAGCAGTTTCGGTGACGTAACTGGTTGCATGCTGAACTTCTATGCCCAAGGTCGCGGGTTCAAAGCCGGCCGAAGTCGTCGGATTTTCCAAGAGCGCTAAAAACAGTATGCTTTCCTTCGGAGGGGAAGTTCCAACGTTCGTTGCAAGTTGCTGGTTGCGGTGGCATCTAGTTGCCAAGTACACAGTTAGGTGGCGTTGACGGCAGTATTTGGTATCAAAATTAGGAACTACTACTTGAAATTGACCGTCTGCAGTCCTTACATGAATTACAAACTAATACATTCATCACAATGAACATCGTTTATCAGACAGATTGTACACACAACCAAAGAACACGGGGTTAGATGACCGCGTTGTCGCAGCCCCTAAACTGTGGAACCAACCAACATCTCTGTGGGAGATAAAATTTTGCGTGAAGAAGTAACACACTGTTATATAGTTACACGTCAGTTCCAAACCTTGCATTAGGAAAGTGTGACCACAAGTATAAAAATGGACCCCAAATGACAAGAAGGTTACCGTCCCCATAAAACCATAAACTGTTACAAATATGCATAGAAAAACGAAAAAAAAGTTAATTCAGCTCCAATTGTAAAATACTTATCGCAATAAATGAGGTCTGCTCCTTCTACGAAAACCTGCATATTTTGCCTATTATAGCCTATCCCCTAGTTTGCCCGGTGAAATCTACCTCCGCCTTCCGGCGTGCCGAGAGGAATTTTTTATATATTTATTCTATCCTACAAAATTCATAGCCACAATCTGGTAGGTGCCATTTGAAACAGATACTAGCACCATAAATTAAGTTCGCCATGCCTTCAGATTGGAGGGCAGGCTTTATTTTATTTCATGAGGTGGATAAAAGAATCAGAGATTTTATCCTGTGTTTGAATTCCGTTAGTTGTTTTTGCAATAGTTTCTGTATATCGATGGTTTGTCCAGAAACGTGTATTGTTTAGAACTTTAGTTTGAGGAATCCCATTTACACAATCCCAGTAAACGACCCTCTAGATACTATGTCTCATGCTACCAGTGCTAATAAATTCTTTAAAAAAAATAAGATTCGTACACACGGTAATTTTTGATCAGTATTCGTATACTCCTTCTGGGGTAATAAAGCGGTGTAATTAAGCCGGGTCATCGTCTATTTTCCCCGGAAACGGCTACAATACAAAGGGCATTGCATTTCTTGAGCATCCTAGTTGGCTGTCTGCTCCTCGTTTTAGCAATGCTTCACTCACTCGGAGATCCATTCCATTCTTGCTGTGCCCTTTGTGGTAGAATTCTTCATTAGTCTGCCATGAAACTGTCATAGATCACGTTGCGGAGACACGGGAAGGGAATAAAAACGTATTTTAACAGAACATTATCGATTTTGCAATGCATGGCTTTAAAAACTGGGGAGTGGTGCTCTAGCTGTACCATCGCACGTGGAAAGTGGCAATCAACACAAGTTCAGCGTCTGATAGGTTATTAAAAACTTTTTCTTATTTTGTCATTAATTGATTTTGTGATAAATAAGGAATATTCTCATGGTTCTTGCAATGTCACAATTACCGCACAGCACGACCCGCTAACGTAGACTATTGTGATGGGCGGGGTGAAGCTCACGTCTGAACGAACAAATAAATAAAAAAGGAAATCAATGATCCGTTAAAATGTGAAAGAAAATATTCGCCAGGCTGCGAAAATCAATGTGGAGTAGATCGCGATACATTACACAACAAAATTTCCCTAGACACAAAATGCTGGCATCCATGACGTTATGGACGACACTTAAGGTTTAAACGATGCATACATGTTAAATTCTGTGTTAATAACGCGTTGCATTCAAACAAAAACATTCTGTGGCTTGCGCCCCAGACCCCCTTGTTTGTAGTAAAAACAGTAATTTTCTTCCAGATAGTCATCTAACGAAGTAGCGACCAATGGTTTCGTCCAGACAGTCGTCTACCCTACTAGCGGCTAATGGATTCGTCCAGACAGTCAATTAACCAAGTAGCGACCAATGGTTTCGTCGAGACAGTCGTCTAACGAAGTAGTGACCAATGGTTTCGTCAAGACAGTCGTCTAACGAAGTAGCGACCAATGGTTTCGTCCAGACAGTCGTCTACCCTAGTAGCGGCTAATGGTTTCGTACAGACAGTCAATTAACCAAGTAGCGACCAATGGTTTCGTCCAGACAGTCGTCTAACGAAGTAGCGACCAATGGTTTCGTCCAGACAGTCGTCTACCCTAGTAGCGGCTAATGGTTTCGTCCAGACAGTCAATTAACCAAGTAGCGACCAATGGTTTCTTCCAGACAGTCGTCTAACGAAGTAGTGACCAAAGGATTCGTCCAGACAGTCGTCTAACCTAGTAGCGGCTAATGGTTTCGTCCAGACAGTCAATTAACCATGTAGCGACCAATGGTTTCGTCCAGACAGTCGTCTATCCAAGCAACGACCAATGGTTTCCTCCAGACAGTCGCCTAACCTAGTAGCGACCAATAGTTTCGTCCAGATGGTTGTCTAACCAAGTAGCAACCAATGGTTTCGTCCAGACAGTCGTCTAACCTAGTAGCGGCCAATGGTTTCGTCCTGACAGTCAATTGACCGAGTAATAACCAATGGTTTCCTCCAGGCAGTCGTCTAACCTAGTAGCGACCAATGGTTTCGTCCAGACAGTCGTCTAACCTAGTAGCGACCAATGGTTTCGTCCAGACAGTGTTCTAACTTAGTAGCGATCAATGGTTTCATCCAGACTGTCAATTAACCAAGTAGCGGCCAATGCCTTTGTCTCACCATGGCTTTAGAAGAGTACAGCGAAACTTTTCAATTAAATTGAACAACTAAAAGTACGAGTATTTTATGAACATTTGTAACTCACCACCACACCTCGCACATCGCCATGTATCGACGCACTGTTTGAAACCTCCTACATCTGGCCAATATGGAGGCAATTCAAGCCAAAGCATCAAACAAATGAACATCATCGTCCACAAGTCAAACCATGACGTCATCGACTACACCAAACTTTTCCCCTAGACACGTGTGTACCGTACACGTACCAATCTATGTAGGCTATAACGCTCGTCATATATATTATCCAGTTCCTCCAGAAAGTTGTTAATTTATTTGAGAGGCTTGGGACATCTTGGCCATCAGCCCCTTGTAGTTGGCTGTGTGTTGAACTTGTCTGATAACCTGTATTGTTGTGATGACTGTTGTAGTTTGTGTAACTGTAGGTGGGACAGGGATGGGGTAGGTAGCCCGGGACTTGAAGTATGGTACTGTCCCGGCATTTGCCTGGAGGGAGTGAGAGAAAACCCTGAAAAAAACACACTGATGATAGGCACTGTTAGCACCGAGATTCGAACCTATGATCTTCGGACTTGCTGCCGATGCCCTCGCGGCCGTGGCGCATGTTTTAACGAGCACGACTAAGCTGCGGGACCCAAAAAAAACTTGTGACGAGTGGATGTAGCAGTTACTAAATTATCAACTTAAAGGTGATAGATAACCTATGGTCGTACTGTATTTTGTCAATTGTAGGAGACATTATAATACCCTCTAACAATGCTAACGTTAACATTTTGTGTGACAATCCGGATGTGATTGGTGATGGCACATTTTTAAACGCTCCTAAATATGTTATGCAGTTATCTCTACTTGTATAAAACAGGCCCTGGTTCTTGGATGTTCCGGGTAATCTCGAGAACCACTGGATCGATTTTGATGCGGTTTTCACCATTCTGTAAAGGATTTCTCGAGAAAGGTTTCTGTAGAAAATAATATATTTATGACTAAATGAAGCCGAGCAGTAACGATTTCAGTGAATCGAGTCGAAAAAACCTATCGTCCATGCACCTTTTAGGCTTACGCTGGGTAAACCCTTAAATACATCTATATTCTATGAGTGTAAGAATTGTTCAGCATGAAAAGTTCTACAAAACTGCCCCGGCAGCATATCTCTATTTTCAATTCATCACCCACTGCAAGTGATTTTACGTTTTCATTCCTTTCGACAATCTCCATTCAATTACTCGCTTCGGAGACAGTTTCCGAGCTAGCTAGCGAACGAGCCTATCACCCGAGTTCATGCCTTCGTTCCGCTGAATACATAGTCAAGTTTAGATTGGACGGAAGGGGGATTTGTGTTTCATGCACCTCGCCATTCTTAAATTACGTCTGACAAGAATTCGTTGCACATGCTATCTCCATGATAATATAATTAATAGTCCAGTCAGTGATTTTAACCCATCATACCGAGAAGAATAATATAATAACCCCTGGCAATACAGCCCATGAAGGGCCTAGGCCTACCAAGCGACTGCTGCCCAGCCATTTACCCTGCAGATATTGGGGTGACGCGTGATCAGCGCATCGGGTCCCCTCGGCCATTAATCTTGGTTTTCGTGATCGAGCCGCTGCTTCACTGTCAGACAGCTACTCAATTATCCTCACGAGGCTGAGTGCACCCCGTTCCAGCCCTCACGTCAGTTTCTAAAATCCCTGACGGAGCCAGGAATCGAACCCGGGGCTTCCGGGTGAGAGGCAGGTGCACTACCCCAACACCACGGGGCCGGCTGTACCGAGACGGAAAACGGATATAGGTCGTAGTTCATTGAAATCGAAAAAAATACGCCTTTTAAGATTACGCTGGGTAAACCGTTAAAGATACCGGGCGAAGCCGGGGCAGGTTGCTAGTATACGATAATGCGCTACATAGTCTAAACAATTATTGTTTACCACTTGTATTTTGCTTCTTGAGAAATAAAACTCAGCAGACTTATTGCAGTATGCGGGCAACAGTTGTGGATATGTGTGGAAAAGATGGGACTTCACCCGCCAGTTTCCATGTTCTTTTAGCATTTCGAGAAAGTACCTGTAGTTAAAAATATAATATATTGTGCATTTCACTGACGGCAATGTTAAAAGATACAAAACTCTCTTACAAGGGAAGTATCAGTTAAGAGAGGTAGAAACCTATCTTGAAATTTGTGGACGCAATCGTTGTACTATAAGAGGACAACGTGCGGAAAATATGCTGCCAGATTGAACTGCAAGGCTTCGAAATCGTCCCTGACATCCTGGTACGCAGGCATGACGGCTGGATGTTCTGGACATCCCTGTGGTACTCAGATTAGTAGCGAGGCGGGGCGTGTATGCTGACTGGAGCGTGCGGCTCCTTCCCACCGGCCTCGAGTGCTTGGGCGGTCAGGGTTGTCCATTCCAACATGTACGGTACTCGCTACCTCCCATTGATTTATATGAGAGATTCGCCACATGATTTCGGAGCCATGCAGTTCAATCTGGCAGCTGATTTTCCGCACGTTGTCCTCTTATAGTACAACGATTGCGTCCACAAAGTTTCAAGATAGGTTTCGACGTGTCTTACCCGATACTTCCCTTGTTATGAGAATAGTCAAAGTAATATTCGCAGGCTGAGAACATTTTTCGTACTGTCTTCTTTGCCAGTTAGTGAAGTTCCAGCTACTTACATAGCCTAGATCACATTATACCGTTTTTGAATGAAGCTAAGTCCTTCGCCGAATATATTTATAATGGTTATATCTCTCGGCTGTATCGATTCCCACCCGAGTTAGGCCCATGGACTTTCAAATCCCTTAGTTTTCAAGCCTACAACTGCTAATGGGATTGAGTCCAATCATAAACAGCACAATGGGCTAATTTACTCACTACATCCCCAAACATACCATAACTCATACAAGAAGATGCTATGCTGAATGTCAGTTCCATGAACGACTGGCTGCGTGGAGCAGCGGTAACGTTCTCGCCTGCTGTGTCTCAGGTTGCAGGATCAATTCCTGTTGTTGTCAGTAGGCATTTGAGGGTGCGCAAATGCGAATGAGCCATGTCAGTAGATTAACTGGCACGTTAAACATTCCCTACGGAGCGAAATTCCGCCCCCCTCCCCCCTTAGACTCCCCCCCCCCTAGGCGTCTCCAAAAGACACTGTATTTAAACGAGACGTAAATCCAATGACATTATTACAATATTATTATAAGGCGTGATCAAAAAGTTTCCCGTACATTCCAGCATAGGTACGCCGATCAGGTAACATCGCCGTGATCATTGAGGCGCTCATCCCACCGACGCACCAGGTTGAAGATCCCGTGTGGTAAAACACCGTGTCCTGCTACGTGAAGAAGTCCGTAACCGGCTGCTGCACATCCTCGTAGGACAAGAATCGTCGACCCTTCAAGGTATTTTTAAGGGACCGAAAGCGTGATAATCGCATGGGGAGAGATCAGTACTATAGGGACTGTAATGCTCGAGTGACTCCCACTTGAGTTGACGTGCTGTACCTTCTGAGTTACGATCTTTGCGGTATGGGGACGTGCGTTATCATGAAGCAGCAGCACCGATTGTCACAGTTTTCCTGGACGTTTCGCCTCTATTGAAAACCGCATTTTCTCCAGTGTTGCGTAGTACCGTTCCTCAGTGATGGGTACACCAGGTTCCTTGAAATCAATACCCATTGGGTTGGGCCCCGGTCATAAAAGAACAGAGTGAGCGGACGGTTGGCTCTTGCATTTCTTGGGACGAGGGGACGATGGATGACACCACTGCATCGTCGACGGTTTCGATTCCGGTTCCCAAGGTGGCACCAGCTTTTGTTGCCTGCAACAATGCGCTCAAGGAAAGTGTTGCCTTCAACATTAAAACGCATCATGTGCTGCCGACTAACAGCCAACCAGTGAGCTTGTTGTTGCTACTATGCATATACTCTGCAGAAACGCCCTCAGACGGAATCTTTCCGATCACCCCTTATAGTTCCGTGACAAATAAGTATTCTTCTACGTGTCGCTTCTCTTAGACATGCCTCATGAGTGGATTACAGGATTGGTAAAATAGACAGGCTTCAGTACGTTACAAATATAAAAATTCAGATGTAGCCTAGGTGTTTAATATACATGAGGGATATAATCTAAAATAAATAGAACTTATGTAAAATAAATACATGCTGTGTAATACTGCTGTTGTTGATTCATTAAGGGGTTGTTCATGTATGGAATCTTTGAAAGAATAATAGATTTTCCGCCTTCAATACTGTTTATTTCTATTACTTACAGGGACTAGTTTCGGGGGTAAATACTCCCCCTTCCTCAGCCTGTCCAACAAAACTTCACAATGGAAAAACTTTCCATGTACAAGCTCATACAAAACATGAAGAAGAAGTTTTGTTGGACAGGCTGAGGAAGGGGGAGAATTTACCCCCGAAACTAGTCCCTGTAAGTAATAGAAATAAACAGTATTGAAGGCGGAAAATCTATTATTCTTTCAAAGTTATAGTTACGTCAATACGGACCTGAATAACCGACATTATGTATGGAAACTGTCTGATAACATGTGTCACTGTGATGGCTGTAATAGTGTGTGGTTTTGTAATTGGGACTAAGATTTGGAGAGGAGCGGCATTTGCCTGGAACAGAAGTGAGAAACCATGGAAACCCACTTCTAGGACAGTTGAGGTGCGAATCAAATCCATTTGATCTCAGTTTTGCCTCACGAGGATGAGTATACTGAACCCGCTGAGCTATGGTTCATGTGATATTTTTTTTATGACAGAGCATTTATGAGGGGATGTTGTACTTTTGAACACACCCAGGAAGCCACGTGAAGCTGAGAGATCACGCGATACTTTGAAGTAGCGGTGAATCGCACTTTTGACTTTGGTGTAAACTGCTAATTATTATCTGAGGTCTTATTAATTATTTTTATCTTTCCTACGAGACTCAGAATATTCCATTTCGTCATGCTGCATTATTAAAACATTTTGGAGAATGTTTATTTGTACTTTAGGTAAGGTAATACCCTTGCAGATACGCAAGAAGGAACGTAAGTAGTCGCTCAACGTTTTCGTTTTGACGACCTACTTTCTAGAGACACCCAGTACCGGAGCACTGCGTCTTGAGAATCCGCCTTGTGTAGGCGTGGAATTACATTTGTCCTACGAGACGTAGAAGAATATCCGCTGTTTAGCGTTAAAAGTGATTATAAGGTGCCATCGAGCAAGCAAATACTAATATTCACTGTCGATGAAGTCCAGTGAATTAAATAAGAAGCTTGGGAAATAATTATTGGCAAGTATAGTGTATTGCACAACATTGCTGTGACATCACATATTACCCACGCGTATGTGGAGGGCAGATGCCTAGTGGAAATATACAGGTAATAGTGTTACAATTATCCTGAATAAGTGTGATTATAATTGTATGAGATATTTAAATTGCCAAAGTGGAAATTTCATCTTTGAAACGTCGTATAATTCACGGATGCTGCGTGATACAAAAGTAGCGTCACTAGCACGTGCAGCATTATAAAATAGTATTAGCTCACATGCTAATCCACATCTGCAAGATTAAGGCTGTGTCGTATTTTATAATTGAAGCCTATAATAGTCACGACGGACATTATAATTTTGGAAGTGAGAGGATGAATAATCACGCAACTCATTTCGCTACCCACGTGATTGGACTTTTATTCACCATGGTTGAAGCAGTCACCATGGGCTAATACCATCCCAGTATGGGGGGGGGGGGTGACGTTTCTACAGGAACCAGCATGATGGTGGAACTTCCAGAACGATGAACGAGAGGGAAGGAGCCAAAATGCCATTTTCAGGCATATCCACGAAGATGTCGACAGGGACAAATCGAACCCTGGTCTTTGGGGGAGTCCAGATGGGAATCCTGATGAGGAGGATACCGATCCAGAGAGCCAGAGAGGTTTATGTACAACCCTTGTTGTGGAATAGAGAGCTGAGTGAGAGCTCCTCCATTTCGTGAGTTTTTGTCACACCCCTTCTTTGTTCTAGTTTCTGGTGGTATAGTAGTTTTAATGTAGTTTGTGAATCAACCACACTCAGTGTCAGCCATTTTTCTAGGTAGGGATGTAACTAGATTAGTTAGATGTCATTTATTTCAGTTTAGAGTGAGACACCCTTGGGATCAGACATTTTGGTCAGCCCTGGTGCAGCTTGGTGAACGTCGTGGAACGCCAATGCCTACCTTTTTGCTGAACCTGATCGTAGTCATTTTGAGGCTATTTTGTTCAACCCTACTTGGGGTAATTTTCAAGTCTTTGCTGACTGTAGTTATGGCAATCAGATGCCTTGGTTATTAATTGACTGCATTCTTCGCAGCCATCCTTTGTTACACCCCTGACTGTCGTTAGAACGGTCGTATCATTTAGGTAGTCGACAGTAACTACCAGTTTGTAAATGCATTATATTTCATTTTGAATAAGCTCAGAAGCTATTCTTGGTCATGTTTGAACCTAACAACTAGAAGGAATGTTTCGTTGCCTAGCATCGAACGCGGTTCCCAACGTATCATTAAGCAGATCTAGTGTGTGAATCTGTGCCACATTTATCATATTTTTCTTGTGTCGTGTGAGACACGTTTTTATTTGATGTTATAGCAACTACTGAGTTGCATTTTTAAAGCAAAGAGCTTCAGTTATTGTAAGTTTACTTTCATTTAGACGTCTTTGGTAGAAAGACGGAAGTGTATTACCATACTCAGATTTATAGCGTGCGTTTGATACACGGACTCTGTAGAGATCCGTAACATATGGTAAGGTTTTTTATGAACCGGCCAAGTGCAGGTTTTGTATTGATTAAATCGCCGGCCTTGAATAAACTGGTTATGTAACCCAGTGACCTAGAGCACGCCTGCTTCATTGTGAGACAAAACTACTATAGACGAGGACAGAGTACAATTTATATTCGCTTTTCCTTTCATTGCTATTTTGCTTATGGAAATCAGTTTCCACTCTTGTATTTGATCACTTGTTTTATGGATCGGTTTTTGTTAGTTTAGCGCTCTGTTGCGTGTATTGTCGTATGACAGGTACAGATATGTAAGGTTTTCTATAGGATGGTGAAGTCTACCCTGTTATGGCAGGATGTTATTGTATGCTTTGTCCGGGGATGATCCCGTTGACCAGATGTTACTGGAAGGTAACTGTTGTACAGGCCTATCCCAGAGTTATTGAACGCGAGCTTAGCGCCGCTGGTAACCCGTGTTATTGTGTGTCCGAGTTGTTATACTCGTTGATTATATTCCGACTGTTGAGTCGAGGCTTTTTGGTGGAGAATGATCTCAGTTGGAGACACTCCGTGCCCAGGCTATTGTCAATGTTATTCGCCATAAACCTACGATAAACCTATAAACCGACATTCTAATAATAAAATGCATAATTATTGTAAAACAAGCCTAACTAACGATTCTTTCTATCTAACTTTGTTCTTTGCATTCTGGAACTGTTGACATAGCCGTGCAGTTGAAGATAATTTCCTTGTGAGGAAATGACTAGGACAGTTGACATTTTTGTAGCGACCTGAAGCATGTGCGAACCTAGAGTTCGTAGCTTGTGGAGCTCAGGCCATGCGATGTCAGACGTGGTCTCAACTGCGCATTCGTCACCGTAACTATACACATTAGATGACTATGGTTTACAAAGAGTAAACCAAGGTGTAGGCAGGAATTTTTAATAAAACTACTGTGTCTATTTCGTTATTAATTTATGATGTCAAGTGTATTAAACCCTACATGTTACTTTATTGTGTGCTGTTAGCACATAGTTATTAAGCATAATTAAATTGTTTGTTTTTCATGGCTGTACACTTAGCTTTTGGATGTAATTGTTTTCTTTTACGGACGTCATCGCCGTAAATTTTGTTAATTGATAGGACTTAGCTAGTTGAATTAATGTTAATTTTAAATGTCGAAATGGTACCATCCTAACCTAGATTTGTTTTGCTACCCTGTTAAATGTAAATTCAGATATTAGCTTGATCTTGTAACTTGAACTAGGGACTTGCGTCGTACCATATTCCTAGCGTTGCTGTTGTTGCTTTATCATTGTGAGTTAGATCTTTCGCGAGGGTTTTCAGTAACTTCTCAGGTAGGGGACCTGTTCTTTATCTTAGTTTATTTATTAATTTGCGGACTAGCCGATTATAACCCTCCGAACTAGGCTAGGGGCTTGTGAATTTTAATAAATTTTCACGGTGTTTTACATGAGTCTGGATGTTTATTTTCTCAGTCTAGTTTTAAGGTGAACCTTTCCTTAGGCGGTCTATGACCATCGTCACCATGTACCACGATCCCTGTGGACTACGGACTCTCGTGCCGCTTTAGCCTTTTAGGAAGGTCACCTGATCCTCACGGTACTTTTTATTCGATTTATGTGTCGTTAGTTGAGTCATCGTGGTTGTTGACATCAACTAAACGGTCACATAAAATGGCGCACAACGTTGTGGGCGGACTTGGGCTACATAAAATGGCGCCCAACTCATGTGCCGACGTTAACGTGGTGACCCTCAGTACCATGTTATTTCTTTTTGAGGATCCTAATGTTGATTAATGGTAAATTGACAGGACTGGGACGAACTTAGAAAGTCGTACTGCAGATCAATTGACCGCATGGCATTCATGTTTGATAGAAGTCCATGGGGTGAGGCTTTAGTGTTGGATAAATGAAGGATAGGATTTTCTTTGATGATGCCTCTTCCTAAGTAAATGTAATACTTTGCTTTGCTCACCGTTGTCTTTGTAAATGTAGAAGCACTTAGTTTGCATACTCCAGCTGTACTCGTGATATTTATATAAATGAAGCAAGCTTTATACCACCAAGTAACTAATCATAGCTGTAAGTTCCAGTAGAAATTGATCCCTCACTTTCTCATATATTTCTTATCTATGGATGAGGAAACTATTCGTCGTGTGTTTGGAGAGATGATGGCAGGTGTGAATGCCAATCTTCAACAGATTACTGCTGACTTAGGTCAGAATACTCAGGCTGTAAACAATGTCAGTGGTCATGTGGACCAGGTTAGACAGGAAGTCAACAATGTAAGTGGTCATGTGGACCAGGTTAGACAGGAAGTCAACAATGTAAGACAGGACTTAGAGATTAACACTCAGTCTATGAACAATGTAAGACAGGACTTAGAGATTAACACTCACTCTGTAAATAATGTTAGGGCTGATTTAACTCAAGTCAGGGCAGACATGGACACATATAGGATCGAAGCGAGAAATTATCTGACGACAGGTTTAGCAGCTGTTAGGGTTGATGTCATACGACACCATCAGGAGGCTAACCAGCGCGTAGATTGCTTAACCGACCAGATGAATAGAGCTAGGGAGGAGGTGCAAAACCGATTGGAGGAGCACACAGCTCAAATTCAGACAACCTTGAATAAAGTCCAGATAGACATGAGAGCAGATCTGGAACATACCAGGGAAGAATTCGGGACTCGACTAGATCACGTCGAGGGATTTATCGGAAATGTGAAGAAGGACATGGCGACCATGAACGTTGGTTTAATCTTGATGAGAGGAGCTGCCAATGCCGTTAATAACAACGTGAAGACTATCGTTGATGGCATGATGGAGATTAAAGAGGAACTTAACACCAACAGGAGAAACATTTCTGAATTGACGGAAACCGTAGCCAGTCTACGTGAGACAGTTGATGTTCATCATGAGGAACACAAAATTGACCTCATGTTATTGAGAGGTGACCTCAACGAACACGAAGCTACAGTCGAGGCTAAGGTAGCCGAGGTTAGAGACGATGTGGGTAAAATCCAAGAAAATATGTCCAGAGTTGAAGGAGATATCGATTCCTTACAAAAGAGATTTGAGGAAGTCGCGGTGACCGAGAGGTTAGACCTCAGTTATAACCTTAGGACGGCCATACGCGAGGTAGACACAAACCTCAAGGGAAAGGTTGACAGGATCGAGCTGCAATTGAACGACTTAGGCAACAAAGTCGCAGCCAGAACCATCCCAGGTCTTGAAGTAATAGAAAGACGCCTGGACAGACTCGAGACGACTCCAAGAGAGAGACACGTACACCCACAGATGGGAGAATCTCAGGAAACGCCTATATCTCAATCAGGAGGAATGATGCCTACCCATTTCCAACCCAGCGCGCCTATGGAACCGCAACCGTCACAATTCACTAATTTAGCGCAAGGTCAGACCTTGAACTTTAACGCTCACCCGTTTCAACCAGCATCTAATCGAATTAGTCATGAGACTAACACTCCTACGCAGAGTTACATGCAAAATACTTTCAGACCCGCGAATACGCAGGGAAATGTCACCATAATTCGTTCAAGAGAGGAGCAACCAGCTCGCTTCTCGGGAACTGGGAGCGGTGTTACTCCAGTGGAATTCCTAGCAAATGTCGAAAGCTACTTACGTGATACTATGGTAACTCCAGAGAGGGAACTAAGAGTTATAGAGCGACTGCTTGAGGGACAAGCCGGTACCTGGTTCAGAGCATTCCGATACTCATTCACAGGCTACCAAGACTTTAAGGAAGCGTTATTAAGAACATATTGGTCGAGCGACATCCAGCAGAGTATCCGAGCTGAGATGTACACTCGAAGGTACAGTTCCAATACACATACTCGTTATGCGAATTACTTCGCAATACAGCTCGCGAAGCTCCGTTGTCTTCAGCCTCCATTGTCCGAACAAGATTTGGTGAACACAATTGTTTGGCAGTACCCTGCGGATGTACAACGTGTGTTAATCGCTGCAGGGGCATCCACTTTCCAGCAGTGTGACCAGATACTGCGAAGGTTGGACGCTAACACAGAACAGTTTCCTACACACCGTCAGCAGAAGGCTGATAGGCGCGAGGATAGACATATGAATCTGACGACTGTTGATAAAGTGAGCCAGACGCCACAACAAACACAAACCACAGAGGATTCTGGGCGACGTGATAACAATTACAGTTATAACAGGAGAGAATGGAATAACACTCCGTATACTCGAAATCAACATGATGACCGGCGAAGTCATTGGGACCGGCGATTCGACCGAAGGACGGACGACAACCGACGTCATGAAAACAACCGCCGAGGGAATGAAGGAAGAAATCAGCAACACGGACGTATCCGTAGAGACTATCGATATAGTGGGGGTTACGACAGAAATCGAGACCCTAGATACCAGCCAGACAGGGATTGGAAAGGAAGAGCGCGGGAGAGCCGTGAGTACCTCCAACAATTGAGAGAATTGCAGATCCAAGAAGAGGGAGAACGGAACCCTACTTCGAGGGAAAATAGACATTCGGCGCAGGAGACGGAGCAGAACCAGCCCAGTACTTCTCGCCATGACAGAAAAAAAAACTCCGAAAAATCAATAGATTCTTGTTTGGTTGAGCACCGAGTAACTGCCTCTATATTACTCTGGGAGCCAATCCAAGAAGACTTGTTGGACGAACGACGAACGACGAACCACAATTATGAATTAACACGTCTACCCAAGATTGTAGCCACCTTGAATGAAGTCAGTGTAGTCATACTCATCGACACTGGAGCGATGATTAGTGTAATTTCCGCCGATTGCCATGCCAGACTTAGAGCAAACTCTGAGGTGACGGAGTTGCCCATTTCAGCTATAAGAGTCAGAGGTGTCATACCTGACCGCGTTGTAACGTGCAAAATCCAGATTTTGTGTACTGTGAAGATTTCGAGCCACGTGTACTTGCACGAATTTCTTGTAATGAAGGGCCTGCATCATGATGCCATTTTAGGCGCAGACTTCATTAGAAAATATGATGGAATCATTGACATGGGACGGAATACGGTAGAGTTTAAGCCGAACGAACCCATTCAGATGAGCCTAATTGAAGAAGAACCGGAATTCCTATCCGAAGTAGACGTAGTCGAAGCATTAAAGGGCAAGGAAATTGAGGCGACACTAGATGCCGACGAAGAGGCAGAATCGTTATCAGCACCCACACATGAGGATCTTGAGGCAATACTGAACGAATACCGAGATATATTCGACACCACACCTGGTGAGATATTAGACTACGAGTATGATCTTGTATTACTGGACGATTCCCCATTCCAGAAAAGGATCTATCCGATTGCCGAGAAACATCTCGAAGAAGCTGCTAAGAAGATCCATGAGATGGAAGCAGCCGGTACAATCAAGAAATCACCGACTCCTTTCTTGAATCCCATAATACCTGTGGTTAAGGTAGATGGAAGCTTGAGACTTTGTCTTGATGCCAGAGCCTTGAATGAACGCCTAGCTCCTGAGCACGACAGACCGCCCAAGATTAGGGACATTCTCAGGAAGTTCAAAGGAAAAAGGATATTTTCATCATTAGACTTGGTTCAGTCTTATTACCATATCAGATTATCTGAGCATACTCAGAAATATACTGGATTCTTGTTTGATCAGACTACTTATGTATTCCAAAAACTACCATTTGGATTGAAAAATGCCGGAGCCGCATTAATCAGAGCACTTGATGCCAAGCTGACTCATGAAGTGAAGCAGAAAGTAATATGTTATGTGGATGACATAATCATAGCTTCGGGAACAGAAGAAGAGCATTTAAAGACATTGTGCCTTGTTTTTGAGAATCTCCGACAGGCAAATTTTAAGGTCAAGTTTGACAAGTGTCGATTTTTTCAGGAAGAAGTGAAATTCGTAGGACACATAATCAATGGAGAAGGATATAGACCGAATCCGGCAAAGATTAGAACTGTTGCTGCATTTCCAACACCAACCCGTGTGAAACACGTGAGACAATTCTTAGGAATTCTCCAATTCTTTGCTGCTCATTGTGAGAAGTATTCCGAAACTGTTGCACCACTGCAAGGATTATTGAAAAAGAACTGCAGGTGGAACTGGAATGATGAATGCGAGATAGCTTTCAGGAGAGCTAAACAGATGCTTGTGGACTCAATTCAGTTAGAATATCCAGATTACTCTCGGAACTTTATTCTAGAAACTGATGCATCTGCCATTGGTATATGAGCCATTTTACTGCAGGAAGATGATGAGAAGAAACGTCATTACATCGCTTTCTTAAGCCGACGTTTAAGAGCACATGAATCTCACTACTTCACGACCGAGATAGAAGCACTTGCAATTGTTTACGCACTTGAATACTGGCAGAAACTTCTGTTAGGTCAGAGGATTATTGTGAGAACCGATCATCATGCGTTGACCTTCATCTTGAGAACAAGACTGGCAAGCGACAGGATCACACGTTGGACGCTGTTTCTCCAACAGTTCGATTTGGAAATAGTTTATCGACCAGGCAGAGAGAATGTGTTGGCCGACATCCTCAGCCGGAATCCTGAAGCTACTGTTAATGCCATAGACATCGAGGGAGAATGCGAGGAACACCTTCGCCGATTTCGTCATTTACCTGAAGGACAGCGACGTGAGGAGGAACTCAGACATATTATCCGTTTCCTAGAACGAAGAATGGATCCACAGGATGATCATTATGCAAGGATCGCTGCTGTTGCAGATGATTATTTGATTTATCATCGTGTCTTATACAAGTTTGTAGACGAGGACCACACTCAACTGCGTGCAGTTATTCCTAGGAGATACCAAGAATCTGTTATTCTTATGGTACATTTATCCATTGGACATGGTGGAACAGACAAAACCATTGCAACTATCAAGGAGTCTTTCACATGGAAAGGGTTAGGAGCCACCGTTAGACAGTGTTTACGTGCTTGCGACGCATGCCAGCGGAACAAATACACGTCGCACTTGCTGAAGGAACAACCTAGACCAATACTACCAACTCAACCTAGAGAGTTGTATGCACAGGACCTGTATGGCCCAATACCTAAGGCTCGTCGTGGGAATCGATACATCGTTGTAACGGTGGATGTGTTCACGAAATATACGATGCTTCATCCGATTCAAAAAGCTACTGCACATCAGATTATTCAGAGGATTAGACGTCAAGTGATACCGGAGGCAGGAAAGCCACAATTCTTGTTGACTGATCACGGATCACAGTACACCTCAGCAGAATTTGCCAATGCCATGAATGAGCTTGAAATAGGTCATGTTTTATCATCTATTCGACATCCAGAGAGCAACCCAGCAGAATGCGTGATGTCTATTATCGCAAAATTCTGTCGATTATATTGTCAAGAAGAACACTGGCGATGGACTGAAGTCCTTGTTATTATGGCAAAATGTATTAATTCAACAGTACATGAGAGCACTGGTCAAATACCTATGGTCTTGCATTTGAACCAGATGCCGCTGAGAATATGGGATCGTGTGATTGTAAATCCACCTTGTTTACAACCATCACATGCCAGCAGACTTTTAGCTGCGAGAGAGACTATGGACAGACAAGCTGCCAAGCGCTTGAGAAGAACTAGACGCCAGAGGTTTAGAGAACCACTAGTAGAAGGAGACCTTATCCTTATAAGGAGACCCGGAATTTCTAGTCCTATAGACCGCATATATGGGAAATTTCTATCCTTGTATTATGGCCCTAGTCGTATCCGACAGCCTTTAAATAATGGAAGTTATGTGATAGAAGACATTAGGACAGGAGAACGCATTGGAACCTTTAATGCAGCCAATCTAAAAAATATCACTCTTGAATGAATTTCAAAGCAAATAAAAATGTTATCCCAACATTTTATTTGAAACGACAGAGAGGCAGATGAACCCGCTGAGCTATGGTTCAAGTGATATTTTTTTATGACAGAGCATTTATGAGGGGATGTTGTACTTTTGAACACACACAGGAAGCCACGTGAAGCTGAGAGATCACGCGATACTTTGAAGTAGCGGTGAATCGCACTTTTGACTTTGGTGTAAACTGATAATTATTATCTGAGGTCTTATTAATTATTTTTATCTTTCCTACGAGACTCAGAATATTCCATTTCGTCATGCTGCATTATTAAAACATTTTGGAGAATGTTTATTTGTACTTTAGGTAAGGTAATACCCTTGCAGATACGCAAGAAGGAACGTAAGTAGTCGCTCAACGTTTTCGTTTTGACGACCTACTTTCTAGAGACACCCAGTACCGGAGCACTGCGTCTTGAGAATCCGCCTTGTGTAGGCGTGGAATTACATTTGTCCTACGAGACGTAGAAGAATATCCGCTGTTTAGCGTTAAAAGTGATTATAAGGTGCCATCGAGCAAGCAAATACTAATATTCACTGTCGATGAAGTCCAGTGAATTAAATAAGAAGCTTGGGAAATAATTATTGGCAAGTATAGTGTATTGCACAACATTGCTGTGACATCACATATTACCCACGCGTATGTGGAGGGCAGATGCCTAGTGGAAATATACAGGTAATAGTGTTACAATTATCCTGAATAAGTGTGATTATAATTGTATGAGATATTTAAATTGCCAAAGTGGAAATTTCATCTTTGAAACGTCGTATAATTCACGGATGCTGCGTGATACAAAAGTAGCGTCACTAGCACGTGCAGCATTATAAAATAGTATTAGCTCACATGCTAATCCACATCTGCAAGATTAAGGCTGTGTCGTATTTTATAATTGAAGCCTATAATAGTCACGACGGACATTATAATTTTGGAAGTGAGAGGATGAATAATCACGCAACTCATTTCGCTACCCACGTGATTGGACTTTTATTCACCATGGTTGAAGCAGTCACCATGGGCTAATACCATCCCAGTATGGGGGGGGGGTGACGTTTCTACAGGAACCAGCATGATGGTGGAACTTCCAGAACGATGAACGAGAGGGAAGGAGCCAAAATGCCATTTCCAGGCATATCCACGAAGATGTCGACAGGGACAAATCGAACCCTGGTCTTTGGGGGAGTCCAGATGGGAATCCTGATGAGGAGGATACCGATCCAGAGAGCCAGAGAGGTTTATGTACAACCCTTGTTGTGGAATAGAGAGCTGAGTGAGAGCTCCTCCATTTCGTGAGTTTTTGTCACACCCCTTCTTTGTTCTAGTTTCTGGTGGTATAGTAGTTTTAATGTAGTTTGTGAATCAACCACACTCAGTGTCAGCCATTTTTCTAGGTAGGGATGTAACTAGATTAGTTAGATGTCATTTATTTCAGTTTAGAGTGAGACACCCTTGGGATCAGACATTTTGGTCAGCCCTGGTGCAGCTTGGTGAACGTCGTGGAACGCCAATGCCTACCTTTTTGCTGAACCTGATCGTAGTCATTTTGAGGCTATTTTGTTCAACCCTACTTGGGGTAATTTTCAAGTCTTTGCTGACTGTAGTTATGGCAATCAGATGCCTTGGTTATTAATTGACTGCATTCTTCGCAGCCATCCTTTGTTACACCCCTGACTGTCGTTAGAACGGTCGTATCATTTAGGTAGTCGACAGTAACTACCAGTTTGTAAATGCATTATATTTCATTTTGAATAAGCTCAGAAGCTATTCTTGGTCATGTTTGAACCTAACAACTAGAAGGAATGTTTCGTTGCCTAGCATCGAACGCGGTTCCCAACGTATCATTAAGCAGATCTAGTGTGTGAATCTGTGCCACATTTATCATATTTTTCTTGTGTCGTGTGAGACACGTTTTTATTTGATGTTCTAGCAACTACTGAGTTGCATTTTTAAAGCAAAGAGCTTCAGTTATTGTAAGTTTACTTTCATTTAGACGTCTTTGGTAGAAAGACGGAAGTGTATTACCATACTCAGATTTATAGCGTGCGTTTGATACACGGACTCTGTAGAGATCCGTAACATATGGTAAGGTTTTTTATGAACCGGCCAAGTGCAGGTTTTGTATTGATTAAATCGCCGGCCTTGAATAAACTGGTTATGTAACCCAGTGACCTAGAGCACGCCTGCTTCATTGTGAGACAAAACTACTATAGACGAGGACAGAGTACAATTTGTATTCGCTTTTCCTTTCATTGCTATTTTGCTTATGGAAATCAGTTTCCACTCTTGTATTTGATCACTTGTTTTATGGATCGGTTTTTGTTAGTTTAGCGCTCTGTTGCGTGTATTGTCGTATGACAGGTACAGATATGTAAGGTTTTCTATAGGATGGTGAAGTCTACCCTGTTATGGCAGGATGTTATTGTATGCTTTGTCCGGGGATGATCCCGTTGACCAGATGTTACTGGAAGGTAACTGTTGTACAGGCCTATCCCAGAGTTATTGAACGCGAGCTTAGCGCCGCTGGTAACCCGTGTTATTGTGTGTCCGAGTTGTTATACTCGTTGATTATATTCCGACTGTTGAGTCGAGGCTTTTTGGTGGAGAATGATCTCAGTTGGAGACACTCCGTGCCCAGGCTATTGTCAATGTTATTCGCCATAAATCTACGATAAACCTATAAACCGACATTCTAATAATAAAATGCATAATTATTGTAAAACAAGCCTAACTAACGATTCTTTCTATCTAACTTTGTTCTTTGCATTCTGGAACTGTTGACATAGCCGTGCAGTTGAAGATAATTTCCTTGTGAGGAAATGACTAGGACAGTTGACATTTTTGTAGCGACCTGAAGCATGTGCGAACCTAGAGTTCGTAGCTTGTGGAGCTCAGGCCATGCGATGTCAGACGTGGTCTCAACTGCGCATTCGTCACCGTAACTATACACATTAGATGACTATGGTTTACAAAGAGTAAACCAAGGTGTAGGCAGGAATTTTTAATAAAACTACTGTGTCTATTTCGTTATTAATTTATGATGTCAAGTGTATTAAACCCTACATGTTACTTTATTGTGTGCTGTTAGCACATAGTTATTAAGCATAATTAAATTGTTTGTTTTTCATGGCTGTACACTTAGCTTTTGGATGTAATTGTTTTCTTTTACGGACGTCATCGCCGTAAATTTTGTTAATTGATAGGACTTAGCTAGTTGAATTAATGTTAAATTTAAATGTCGAAATGGTACCATCCTAACCTAGATTTGTTTTGCTACCCTGTTAAATGTAAATTCAGATATTAGCTTGATCTTGTAACTTGAACTAGGGACTTGCGTCGTACCATATTCCTAGCGTTGCTGTTGTTGCTTTATCATTGTGAGTTAGATCTTTCGCGAGGGTTTTCAGTAACTTCTCAGGTAGGGGACCTGTTCTTTATCTTAGTTTATTTATTAATTTGCGGACTAGCCGATTATAACCCTCCGAACTAGGCTAGGGGCTTGTGAATTTTAATAAATTTTCACGGTGTTTTACATGAGTCTGGATGTTTATTTTCTCAGTCTAGTTTTAAGGTGAACCTTTCCTTAGGCGGTCTATGACCATCGTCACCATGTACCACGATCCCTGTGGACTACGGACTCTCGTGCCGCTTTAGCCTTTTAGGAAGGTCACCTGATCCTCACGGTACTTTTTATTCGATTTATGTGTCGTTAGTTGAGTCATCGTGGTTGTTGACATCAACTAAACGGTCACATAAAATGGCGCACAACGTTGTGGGCGGACTTGGGCTACATAAAATGGCGCCCAACTCATGTGCCGACGTTAACGTGGTGACCCTCAGTACCATGTTATTTCTTTTTGAGGATCCTAATGTTGATTAATGGTAAATTGACAGGACTGGGACGAACTTAGAAAGTCGTACTGCAGATCAATTGACCGCATGGCATTCATGTTTGATAGAAGTCCATGGGGTGAGGCTTTAGTGTTGGATAAATGAAGGATAGGATTTTCTTTGATGATGCCTCTTCCTAAGTAAATGTAATACTTTGCTTTGCTCACCGTTGTCTTTGTAAATGTAGAAGCACTTAGTTTGCATACTCCAGCTGTACTCGTGATATTTATATAAATGAAGCAAGCTTTATACCACCAAGTAACTAATCATAGCTGTAAGTTCCAGTAGAAATTGATCCCTCACTTTCTCATATATTTCTTATCTATGGATGAGGAAACTATTCGTCGTGTGTTGGAGAGATGATGGCAGGTGTGAATGCCAATCTTCAACAGATTACTGCTGACTTAGGTCAGAATACTCAGGCTGTAAACAATGTCAGTGGTCATGTGGACCAGGTTAGACAGGAAGTCAACAATGTAAGTGGTCATGTGGACCAGGTTAGACAGGAAGTCAACAATGTAAGACAGGACTTAGAGATTAACACTCAGTCTATGAACAATGTAAGACAGGACTTAGAGATTAACACTCACTCTGTAAATAATGTTAGGGCTGATTTAACTCAAGTCAGGGCAGACATGGACACATATAGGATCGAAGCGAGAAATTATCTGACGACAGGTTTAGCAGCTGTTAGGGTTGATGTCATACGACACCATCAGGAGGCTAACCAGCGCGTAGATTGCTTAACCGACCAGATGAATAGAGCTAGGGAGGAGGTGCAAAACCGATTGGAGGAGCACACAGCTCAAATTCAGACAACCTTGAATAAAGTCCAGATAGACATGAGAGCAGATCTGGAACATACCAGGGAAGAATTCGGGACTCGACTAGATCACGTCGAGGGATTTATCGGAAATGTGAAGAAGGACATGGCGACCATGAACGTTGGTTTAATCTTGATGAGAGGAGCTGCCAATGCCGTTAATAACAACGTGAAGACTATCGTTGATGGCATGATGGAGATTAAAGAGGAACTTAACACCAACAGGAGAAACATTTCTGAATTGACGGAAACCGTAGCCAGTCTACGTGAGACAGTTGATGTTCATCATGAGGAACACAAAATTGACCTCATGTTATTGAGAGGTGACCTCAACGAACACGAAGCTACAGTCGAGGCTAAGGTAGCCGAGGTTAGAGACGATGTGGGTAAAATCCAAGAAAATATGTCCAGAGTTGAAGGAGATATCGATTCCTTACAAAAGAGATTTGAGGAAGTCGCGGTGACCGAGAGGTTAGACCTCAGTTATAACCTTAGGACGGCCATACGCGAGGTAGACACAAACCTCAAGGGAAAGGTTGACAGGATCGAGCTGCAATTGAACGACTTAGGCAACAAAGTCGCAGCCAGAACCATCCCAGGTCTTGAAGTAATAGAAAGACGCCTGGACAGACTCGAGACGACTCCAAGAGAGAGACACGTACACCCACAGATGGGAGAATCTCAGGAAACGCCTATATCTCAATCAGGAGGAATGATGCCTACCCATTTCCAACCCAGCGCGCCTATGGAACCGCAACCGTCACAATTCACTAATTTAGCGCAAGGTCAGACCTTGAACTTTAACGCTCACCCGTTTCAACCAGCATCTAATCGAATTAGTCATGAGACTAACACTCCTACGCAGAGTTACATGCAAAATACTTTCAGACCCGCGAATACGCAGGGAAATGTCACCATAATTCGTTCAAGAGAGGAGCAACCAGCTCGCTTCTCGGGAACTGGGAGCGGTGTTACTCCAGTGGAATTCCTAGCAAATGTCGAAAGCTACTTACGTGATACTATGGTAACTCCAGAGAGGGAACTAAGAGTTATAGAGCGACTGCTTGAGGGACAAGCCGGTACCTGGTTCAGAGCATTCCGATACTCATTCACAGGCTACCAAGACTTTAAGGAAGCGTTATTAAGAACATATTGGTCGAGCGACATCCAGCAGAGTATCCGAGCTGAGATGTACACTCGAAGGTACAGTTCCAATACACATACTCGTTATGCGAATTACTTCGCAATACAGCTCGCGAAGCTCCGTTGTCTTCAGCCTCCATTGTCCGAACAAGATTTGGTGAACACAATTGTTTGGCAGTACCCTGCGGATGTACAACGTGTGTTAATCGCTGCAGGGGCATCCACTTTCCAGCAGTGTGACCAGATACTGCGAAGGTTGGACGCTAACACAGAACAGTTTCCTACACACCGTCAGCAGAAGGCTGATAGGCGCGAGGATAGACATATGAATCTGACGACTGTTGATAAAGTGAGCCAGACGCCACAACAAACACAAACCACAGAGGATTCTGGGCGACGTGATAACAATTACAGTTATAACAGGAGAGAATGGAATAACACTCCGTATACTCGAAATCAACATGATGACCGGCGAAGTCATTGGGACCGGCGATTCGACCGAAGGACGGACGACAACCGACGTCATGAAAACAACCGCCGAGGGAATGAAGGAAGAAATCAGCAACACGGACGTATCCGTAGAGACTATCGATATAGTGGGGGTTACGACAGAAATCGAGACCCTAGATACCAGCCAGACAGGGATTGGAAAGGAAGAGCGCGGGAGAGCCGTGAGTACCTCCAACAATTGAGAGAATTGCAGATCCAAGAAGAGGGAGAACGGAACCCTACTTCGAGGGAAAATAGACATTCGGCGCAGGAGACGGAGCAGAACCAGCCCAGTACTTCTCGCCATGACAGAAAAAAAAACTCCGAAAAATCAATAGATTCTTGTTTGGTTGAGCACCGAGTAACTGCCTCTATATTACTCTGGGAGCCAATCCAAGAAGACTTGTTGGACGAACGACGAACGACGAACCACAATTATGAATTAACACGTCTACCCAAGATTGTAGCCACCTTGAATGAAGTCAGTGTAGTCATACTCATCGACACTGGAGCGATGATTAGTGTAATTTCCGCCGATTGCCATGCCAGACTTAGAGCAAACTCTGAGGTGACGGAGTTGCCCATTTCAGCTATAAGAGTCAGAGGTGTCATACCTGACCGCGTTGTAACGTGCAAAATCCAGATTTTGTGTACTGTGAAGATTTCGAGCCACGTGTACTTGCACGAATTTCTTGTAATGAAGGGCCTGCATCATGATGCCATTTTAGGCGCAGACTTCATTAGAAAATATGATGGAATCATTGACATGGGACGGAATACGGTAGAGTTTAAGCCGAACGAACCCATTCAGATGAGCCTAATTGAAGAAGAACCGGAATTCCTATCCGAAGTAGACGTAGTCGAAGCATTAAAGGGCAAGGAAATTGAGGCGACACTAGATGCCGACGAAGAGGCAGAATCGTTATCAGCACCCACACATGAGGATCTTGAGGCAATACTGAACGAATACCGAGATATATTCGACACCACACCTGGTGAGATATTAGACTACGAGTATGATCTTGTATTACTGGACGATTCCCCATTCCAGAAAAGGATCTATCCGATTGCCGAGAAACATCTCGAAGAAGCTGCTAAGAAGATCCATGAGATGGAAGCAGCCGGTACAATCAAGAAATCACCGACTCCTTTCTTGAATCCCATAATACCTGTGGTTAAGGTAGATGGAAGCTTGAGACTTTGTCTTGATGCCAGAGCCTTGAATGAACGCCTAGCTCCTGAGCACGACAGACCGCCCAAGATTAGGGACATTCTCAGGAAGTTCAAAGGAAAAAGGATATTTTCATCATTAGACTTGGTTCAGTCTTATTACCATATCAGATTATCTGAGCATACTCAGAAATATACTGGATTCTTGTTTGATCAGACTACTTATGTATTCCAAAAACTACCATTTGGATTGAAAAATGCCGGAGCCGCATTAATCAGAGCACTTGATGCCAAGCTGACTCATGAAGTGAAGCAGAAAGTAATATGTTATGTGGATGACATAATCATAGCTTCGGGAACAGAAGAAGAGCATTTAAAGACATTGTGCCTTGTTTTTGAGAATCTCCGACAGGCAAATTTTAAGGTCAAGTTTGACAAGTGTCGATTTTTTCAGGAAGAAGTGAAATTCGTAGGACACATAATCAATGGAGAAGGATATAGACCGAATCCGGCAAAGATTAGAACTGTTGCTGCATTTCCAACACCAACCCGTGTGAAACACGTGAGACAATTCTTAGGAATTCTCCAATTCTTTGCTGCTCATTGTGAGAAGTATTCCGAAACTGTTGCACCACTGCAAGGATTATTGAAAAAGAACTGCAGGTGGAACTGGAATGATGAATGCGAGATAGCTTTCAGGAGAGCTAAACAGATGCTTGTGGACTCAATTCAGTTAGAATATCCAGATTACTCTCGGAACTTTATTCTAGAAACTGATGCATCTGCCATTGGTATAGGAGCCATTTTACTGCAGGAAGATGATGAGAAGAAACGTCATTACATCGCTTTCTTAAGCCGACGTTTAAGAGCACATGAATCTCACTACTTCACGACCGAGATAGAAGCACTTGCAATTGTTTACGCACTTGAATACTGGCAGAAACTTCTGTTAGGTCAGAGGATTATTGTGAGAACCGATCATCATGCGTTGACCTTCATCTTGAGAACAAGACTGGCAAGCGACAGGATCACACGTTGGACGCTGTTTCTCCAACAGTTCGATTTGGAAATAGTTTATCGACCAGGCAGAGAGAATGTGTTGGCCGACATCCTCAGCCGGAATCCTGAAGCTACTGTTAATGCCATAGACATCGAGGGAGAATGCGAGGAACACCTTCGCCGATTTCGTCATTTACCTGAAGGACAGCGACGTGAGGAGGAACTCAGACATATTATCCGTTTCCTAGAACGAAGAATGGATCCACAGGATGATCATTATGCAAGGATCGCTGCTGTTGCAGATGATTATTTGATTTATCATCGTGTCTTATACAAGTTTGTAGACGAGGACCACACTCAACTGCGTGCAGTTATTCCTAGGAGATACCAAGAATCTGTTATTCTTATGGTACATTTATCCATTGGACATGGTGGAACAGACAAAACCATTGCAACTATCAAGGAGTCTTTCACATGGAAAGGGTTAGGAGCCACCGTTAGACAGTGTTTACGTGCTTGCGACGCATGCCAGCGGAACAAATACACGTCGCACTTGCTGAAGGAACAACCTAGACCAATACTACCAACTCAACCTAGAGAGTTGTATGCACAGGACCTGTATGGCCCAATACCTAAGGCTCGTCGTGGGAATCGATACATCGTTGTAACGGTGGATGTGTTCACGAAATATACGATGCTTCATCCGATTCAAAAAGCTACTGCACATCAGATTATTCAGAGGATTAGACGTCAAGTGATACCGGAGGCAGGAAAGCCACAATTCTTGTTGACTGATCACGGATCACAGTACACCTCAGCAGAATTTGCCAATGCCATGAATGAGCTTGAAATAGGTCATGTTTTATCATCTATTCGACATCCAGAGAGCAACCCAGCAGAATGCGTGATGTCTATTATCGCAAAATTCTGTCGATTATATTGTCAAGAAGAACACTGGCGATGGACTGAAGTCCTTGTTATTATGGCAAAATGTATTAATTCAACAGTACATGAGAGCACTGTTCAAATACCTATGGTCTTGCATTTGAACCAGATGCCGCTGAGAATATGGGATCGTGTGATTGTAAATCCACCTTGTTTACAACCATCACATGCCAGCAGACTTTTAGCTGCGAGAGAGACTATGGACAGACAAGCTGCCAAGCGCTTGAGAAGAACTAGACGCCAGAGGTTTAGAGAACCACTAGTAGAAGGAGACCTTATCCTTATAAGGAGACCCGGAATTTCTAGTCCTATAGACCGCATATATGGGAAATTTCTATCCTTGTATTATGGCCCTAGTCGTATCTGACAGCCTTTAAATAATGGAAGTTATGTGATAGAAGACATTAGGACAGGAGAACGCATTGGAACCTTTAATGCAGCCAATCTAAAAAAATATCACTCTTGAATGAATTTCAAAGCAAATAAAAATGTTATCCCAACATTTTATTTGAAACGACAGAGAGGCAGATGAACCCGCTGAGCTATGGTTCATGTGATATTTTTTTTATGACAGAGCATTTATGAGGGGATGTTGTACTTTTGAACACACCCAGGAAGCCACGTGAAGCTGAGAGATCACGCGATACTTTGAAGTAGCGGTGAATCGCACTTTTGACTTTGGTGTAAACTGCTAATTATTATCTGAGGTCTTATTAATTATTTTTATCTTTCCTACGAGACTCAGAATATTCCATTTCGTCATGCTGCATTATTAAAACATTTTGGAGAATGTTTATTTTTACTTTAGGTAAGGTAATACCCTTGCAGATACGCAAGAAGGAACGTAAGTAGTCGCTCAACGTTTTCGTTTTGACGACCTACTTTCTAGTGACACCCAGTACCGGAGCACTGCGTCTTGAGAATCCGCCTTGTGTAGGCGTGGAATTACATTTGTCCTACGAGACGTAGAAGAATATCCGCTGTTTAGCGTTAAAAGTGATTATAAGGTGCCATCGAGCAAGCAAATACTAATATTCACTGTCGATGAAGTCCAGTGAATTAAATAAGAAGCTTGGGAAATAATTATTGGCAAGTATAGTGTATTGCACAACATTGCTGTGACATCACATATTACCCACGCGTATGTGGAGGGCAGATGCCTAGTGGAAATATACAGGTAATAGTGTTACAATTATCCTGAATAAGTGTGATTATAATTGTATGAGATATTTAAATTGCCAAAGTGGAAATTTCATCTTTGAAACGTCGTATAATTCACGGATGCTGCGTGATACAAAAGTAGCGTCACTAGCACGTGCAGCATTATAAAATAGTATTAGCTCACATGCTAATCCACATCTGCAAGATTAAGGCTGTGTCGTATTTTATAATTGAAGCCTATAATAGTCACGACGGACATTATAATTTTGGAAGTGAGAGGATGAATAATCACGCAACTCATTTCGCTACCCACGTGATTGGACTTTTATTCACCATGGTTGAAGCAGTCACCATGGGCTAATACCATCCCAGTATGGGGGGGGGGGGGGTGACGTTTCTACAGGAACCAGCATGATGGTGGAACTTCCAGAACGATGAACGAGAGGGAAGGAGCCAAAATGCCATTTCCAGGCATATCCACGAAGATGTCGACAGGGACAAATCGAACCCTGGTCTTTGGGGGAGTCCAGATGGGAATCCTGATGAGGAGGATACCGATCCAGAGAGCCAGAGAGGTTTATGTACAACCCTTGTTGTGGAATAGAGAGCTGAGTGAGAGCTCCTCCATTTCGTGAGTTTTTGTCACACCCCTTCTTTGTTCTAGTTTCTGGTGGTATAGTAGTTTTAATGTAGTTTGTGAATCAACCACACTCAGTGTCAGCCATTTTTCTAGGTAGGGATGTAACTAGATTAGTTAGATGTCATTTATTTCAGTTTAGAGTGAGACACCCTTGGGATCAGACATTTTGGTCAGCCCTGGTGCAGCTTGGTGAACGTCGTGGAACGCCAATGCCTACCTTTTTGCTGAACCTGATCGTAGTCATTTTGAGGCTATTTTGTTCAACCCTACTTGGGGTAATTTTCAAGTCTTTGCTGACTGTAGTTATGGCAATCAGATGCCTTGGTTATTAATTGACTGCATTCTTCGCAGCCATCCTTTGTTACACCCCTGACTGTCGTTAGAACGGTCGTATCATTTAGGTAGTCGACAGTAACTACCAGTTTGTAAATGCATTATATTTCATTTTGAATGAGCTCAGAAGCTATTCTTGGTCATGTTTGAACCTAACAACTAGAAGGAATGTTTCGTTGCCTAGCATCGAACGCGGTTCCCAACGTATCATTAAGCAGATCTAGTGTGTGAATCTGTGCCACATTTATCATATTTTTCTTGTGTCGTGTGAGACACGTTTTTATTTGATGTTCTAGCAACTACTGAGTTGCATTTTTAAAGCAAAGAGCTTCAGTTATTGTAAGTTTACTTTCATTTAGACGTCTTTGGTAGAAAGACGGAAGTGTATTACCATACTCAGATTTATAGCGTGCGTTTGATACACGGACTCTGTAGAGATCCGTAACATATGGTAAGGTTTTTTATGAACCGGCCAAGTGCAGGTTTTGTATTGATTAAATCGCCGGCCTTGAATAAACTGGTTATGTAACCCAGTGACCTAGAGCACGCCTGCTTCATTGTGAGACAAAACTACTATAGACGAGGACAGAGTACAATTTGTATTCGCTTTTCCTTTCATTGCTATTTTGCTTACGGAAATCAGTTTCCACTCTTGTATTTGATCACTTGTTTTATGGATCGGTTTTTGTTAGTTTAGCGCTCTGTTGCGTGTATTGTCGTATGACAGGTACAGATATGTAAGGTTTTCTATAGGATGGTGAAGTCTACCCTGTTATGGCAGGATGTTATTGTATGCTTTGTCCGGGGATGATCCCGTTGACCAGATGTTACTGGAAGGTAACTGTTGTACAGGCCTATCCCAGAGTTATTGAACGCGAGCTTAGCGCCGCTGGTAACCCGTGTTATTGTGTGTCCGAGTTGTTATACTCGTTGATTATATTCCGACTGTTGAGTCGAGGCTTTTTGGTGGAGAATGATCTCAGTTGGAGACACTCCGTGCCCAGGCTATTGTCAATGTTATTCGCCATAAACCTACGATAAACCTATAAACCGACATTCTAATAATAAAATGCATAATTATTGTAAAACAAGCCTAACTAACGATTCTTTCTATCTAACTTTGTTCTTTGCATTCTGGAACTGTTGACATAGCCGTGCAGTTGAAGATAATTTCCTTGTGAGGAAATGACTAGGACAGTTGACATTTTTGTAGCGACCTGAAGCATGTGCGAACCTAGAGTTCGTAGCTTGTGGAGCTCAGGCCATGCGATGTCAGACGTGGTCTCAACTGCGCATTCGTCACCGTAACTATACACATTAGATGACTATGGTTTACAAAGAGTAAACCAAGGTGTAGGCAGGAATTTTTAATAAAACTACTGTGTCTATTTCGTTATTAATTTATGATGTCAAGTGTATTAAACCCTACATGTTACTTTATTGTGTGCTGTTAGCACATAGTTATTAAGCATAATTAAATTGTTTGTTTTTCATGGCTGTACACTTAGCTTTTGGATGTAATTGTTTTCTTTTACGGACGTCATCGCCGTAAATTTTGTTAATTGATAGGACTTAGCTAGTTGAATTAATGTTAAATTTAAATGTCGAAATGGTACCATCCTAACCTAGATTTGTTTTGCTACCCTGTTAAATGTAAATTCAGATATTAGCTTGATCTTGTAACTTGAACTAGGGACTTGCGTCGTACCATATTCCTAGCGTTGCTGTTGTTGCTTTATCATTGTGAGTTAGATCTTTCGCGAGGGTTTTCAGTAACTTCTCAGGTAGGGGACCTGTTCTTTATCTTAGTTTATTTATTAATTTGCGGACTAGCCGATTATAACCCTCCGAACTAGGCTAGGGGCTTGTGAATTTTAATAAATTTTCACGGTGTTTTACATGAGTCTGGATGTTTATTTTCTCAGTCTAGTTTTAAGGTGAACCTTTCCTTAGGCGGTCTATGACCATCGTCACCATGTACCACGATCCCTGTGGACTACGGACTCTCGTGCCGCTTTAGCCTTTTAGGAAGGTCACCTGATCCTCACGGTACTTTTTATTCGATTTATGTGTCGTTAGTTGAGTCATCGTGGTTGTTGACATCAACTAAACGGTCACAATACCGAGTTCCAGCCCTTAGAGCAGAGCCGGTAATCGAAACCAGGATTTCTGGATCCAGAGTCTCAATACTTGTCCCAAGGTCACAGAAGGCTACTAGTGTAATAATGTTGTTAGTGTGTTTTGCATTAATAATTATTGTTGTATGGGTGCTTCACGTTTCTACTATGGTGCACATAAATGTTCAGTTTGAATTGAAAGTGCGCTACGTGGATAATTCGACATTAGGAGCGAAAACAATTGTAGTGTCCACGGGGAGAAGAGGAAATGTCAAATAATATAAAATGTTCAAGAAACGAGTTTTAAAGTTTCATTACTTATATAAACTAGCGGTGGCCAAGCTCAACTTGCAGCAAACAAGCTAGTTGGGGAGGGGGGTTTCTCCCAGGTGGTTGATTTCCCCACGAGAGGGAACAATACTTCAGATGTTTATTTAGTACGACCTGTGGCACTGTATACTAATTGTATGAAAGTTATTGGAATTAGGGAGCACTCCGGCGTTGAACTAAATATTAGACGCAGTGACATTCCAATACTTGACTCCGTCGAAGCAGTTTAAATATTTCAGTACAGCAGAGCAAATTTCAGGATTAAATGAATGAGTAATTTGTAATGTGGGCGTCTTAACTATATTATGGGAAATTTTCTAAATATCTTAGATCGTGCTATTCAGAAATTCGTGCCGTTTAAATTACTGAAACAAAACCCGGATCCGGAATATTACACAAGGGAAATCAGGGGACTCAAAAGGAAATTAAGGAAAGCTTATAACAAACGACACGCTAGTTACGAGCATATGCTAAAGTTTAAATTATTATCGAAAGAGCTAGTCCTCAAAACGAAGGCTGCTCACGATAATTACATGCAAAACTTAATTGGGGGAGGGGGTGATGGATGGAAAAATGTTTATAGTTACGTTAGAAGGCGGAAGGGAAATTCCAATTATTTGTCTATGATAATGTCCGGAGATGGTGAATTAATTACTGAGAAAGAGGCAATTGCTAATGAATTGAATATATGGTATGATAGTGTGTTTAATGAATTTAATAGCTGTGTGTTGGACCTTAACTATGATTCTCATAGCTCACCTTTCCGAATTAACCAATCGTTGATTCTATCAAGAATTAAAAAGCTACGTAGAAATATATCGAAAGGCCCAGCCAATATTTGTGGAAATGAGCTAAAACTGGGAGGTACAGCCATTGGGCGATACTTGAGGGTGCTGTTTAATGTATCAATTAATAACACACAAATACCCGAAGACTGGAAACGGCTACAATAGTTCCAATATTCAAGGGAGGGAACAGATTGGTAATGGGAAACTATAGGCCTGTTAGCCTCACAGCCATCATATGTAAACGGATGGAGCACCTTATTTCTGATTACTTAAGGGAACAGTGGGAAAAGTTATCATGGCTTAATTGGGGGAGGCAACACGGATTGAGACAAGGGTACTCATGTGAAAGCCAAATGTTATCACTCTTTCAGGATATTAATGACTTACTAGACAGAGGGGTGCAAGTTGACACTGTAATTATAGATTTGGCGAAGGCTTTTGATGTCGTCCCACATGACATACTACTCCGTAAATTAGCGGCAACGAAGATTGATAAAAGAGTAATTTTGTGGATTCAAGAGTTCTTGACTGGTCGCTCGCAAAAGGTTAAAATGGGTAATGTATTCTCGGAGGACATTTTGATAAAGTCAGGTGTCCCTCAGGGTAGTGTGATTGGGCCACTGTTATTTCTGGCACTTATTAATGACCTACCGAATGGGATTCGAAGTGACCGCCGATTGTTTGTGGATGAATGTGTAATATACCGAAAAATTCAAACATCACAAGACAACGCTCGGTTACAAACTGACCTCAACCTGGTTCATAAATGGGCGGTTGGCAACAAAATGAAGATAAATACGAGTATATGTATTTTCTTGAGAATAGGAAGAGGGCGAAGGCATGATTTTCAATATAATATTGGCTCGGAAATACTTGTAGAAGAAGACTCGTGCAAATACTTGGGCATCCATGTAAGGAAAGATATGAAATGGAATACTCATGTGGGTTGTGTCGTCTCCAAAGCGTACAAATCACTTTATTTTTGTAATGCGGGTATTAAAAGGCAGTAGCTCTACCCCAAAAGAATTAGGATATTTGACCCTGGCGAGGCCAATCTTGGAATACGGCTCAGTGGTTTGGGACCCATATCAGGTAAGGCTTATCAATAAGCTGGAGATGGTACAAAGGAAGGCTGCTAGGTTTGTGCTCAAGGATTTTAATCCTAGAAGTAGTGTAACTTGAATGATAGAAAAACTAGGGTGGGAATTTCTGGAAGATAAAAGGACGAAATCCAGATTATACGCTATGTTTAACACTTACACTAATTGGCCACCATGGGGAGAACTAAGCAACCGTCCGGGAAATCCCACCTACCTGAGCAGGGCAGATCATCCACATCAAGTCAAGGTCCGACCACAGCGTACAAATTATGGGAAATATTCTTTCATTAACCGTGGTATTGACAATTGGAACTCATTACCTGCCTCAGTCTTAGAGCCTTTCCCCAATCATACGGTATGGATGTGTTTAAGATAAGATTGAAATTTTGTGTAAATACTACGATGTAATTACTATAGTTCCCAAATTGCGAATTGTGTATATTGTGTTTGATGTTATTGTTGGTAATTTTCTGTATTTGTACAATTTGCCACCGGGGAATTACCCACATTTGCAACTATTATATATAAGAATAATAATAATAAACTTACATGTACGCGTCAACTTGAAACGTCATTTTCTCACGACCCTCATTGTTCTTAGCCAGACACAATTGTGCCTTCAATACGTCGCAAAGAGGCCAACCAGATCGCGCTGATATCTCGATTTTACATTTTGAGTGGCATTCCCCCTTCTTCCCGTGGACCTTTCAATACAATGTGTTGCAAATTTCCCTTCATCACAATAATACCTCTTTGATAGATGACACATTACCAGTGACGGTTGGTGCTAGGAAATTCAAAATTTGCAATCAAATCATTCAGCGTTGAAAATATAGACAGCGCATATGTTATGCTAAACGTTTCATGAAATCAGAGTATTTAACTGTGTAATTGCACAAGACGCGCAATACATCTTTGTCACAATTTCAGTGCCGCTACGAAATAAATAGGTGAAAAGAAATGAACAAGATGCCCTAAGGTGAAGACTACCTTACAAACAGATATAAACTTGCACCCGAAATAATTTGCTTAAACACTATTTAATTTTACAAATAGAGAAATAATTATTCATGTCACCAATATGAGCGTGTAAAGGTAGCCAAATGTCTAGCAATAAACATCCTTTCGAATAAATGTATTATTTAATAGTCGCCAAATATAGAGACAAACCACTAAATTAGCAACACTGAAGTTGCGTCCTCAGCATTGTGCTGTCCTACTCTGTAGCCAACTGTAGTGGTTGAAATATAAATTAATTCAAGCAGTTCTGACTGTGGCCGTTGTATGCTGCTCTCTAGCGGATGCGTCACGCGGCCACTGGCTCTACCTCAGCCCAACACATCACCTACAAAAACCACGCTAAACAAGCCTTTAGTACTGTGTGTTATTTTCGGAGCTGGTGCCCGCGAGATCTGGCGCACTGATTCAAGAAAGTGCCGTCAGAGCGCATGTCAGATTAAGCACTCGTTCAAATGAATGCAGAAGATGATTGCTTGCCATTTTCTTGAGATTAAATTTAATACAAACCAGTGGCGGCCGGTAATAAGGTAACAGTGGTGCTCAACGACCAGATTTTTAAAATAAATAATAATAATACCGGTTTTTTTTTTTTTTTGTCGTGTGGCCACCTGAGAGGCCGAGTGCAGGTCTTTCTAGTCGACGCCCGTGGGCGACCTGCGCGTCGGGATGAGAGACGGAATGGATGAAGAGGAATGAAACTGAGCAAGGATGTGGAAGGAAGCGGCCGTGGCCTGTCAGAAGGTACTGTCCCAGCATTTGCTTGGTGTTGAAAATGGGAAACCACTTCAAGGACAGCCGACGGTGGGGCTCGAACCCACGCGTCTACCGAGTCAGCAGAGAGCTTGGCCCCATGGCCTAACGCAGCACTTTAGCCAGCGTAGCCACTACTGTCGGTAATAATACCGTAATAATAGTCTAATCTTTTAGCAATAAAAACCATACGCCTCTTACATGCATAGTTTTGTTATTTAGCAATTCAGAAAAACGTGTAGTACTGTTAACTGTTTGAGAAAGCGAAGGGCTCCAACATTACTGTATATAGGAGCACTCGCCGTTTGGTCGTTGCCAGGCCCGAGCACCGACCAGATCTCAATAGTGGAGAGTATGGCAGAGATGCTATACTCTGATTTACAAAAGATGAACGGTGAAAGCTGTCATCCGCTTGAAGGGTGAGGCGAGGAGAGGAGACGAGAGGGGTAACAGTCTCCATGGCAACAGCGAGTTGTGTTGCAATGTATGCAGACACAGCAGTGAGCCCATGGTTTGACTCGGTGTTTTACTGTGCCTTCACTCGTCACGGTCATTAGACCGCCAGGCAGGGGGGCAAACTTCCCCAGTATTTGTGTCTTCCTGCAAGGCTCTTGGAATGTTATGAGTCATGATCTGCCTCAGTGGCAACGCAGCATTTCCCCACATGCTAGCTTTAACAGCTGTCACCGTTCATTATTGGTAAATCAGAGTATAGATCGGGTAAGTCCTATCCTAACAGATAACTCGGTTGGTCGTTGCTCGCTGATTGCAACAAGGGGGGATAGGGGTGGACGAAGACACCCGAGATTTGCCGTCTACTACCGATACCATATCTCGCAATGTTATTTGAGCGTGAGTGTGACACTTGCGGTTCTCTCTCACCCTCGTGCAGCTGAGAGCTACATGGTTTTGTTCTCGTGAAGTTTTTAAAACAATAATTTAATCTAGAAGTGAATGTTATGTTCTCAGGACTTCAGCATTCGTGACAAATAAGCTACATCAGTTTTACCAAGCGCGTGCATACAGCCTTCTCTGATATCAAGCAGTATTTTACCTTACCCTACGCCACCTCTCCTTAGTGTAAATAGTGCAACACCCAGATCAAATAACCACCAGTCGCCACTGATACAAACTGTAATTGAGACCCGTGGCTCATGATCTCGCGATTAACGGTCACGTTAAACTACAAGCTTGCTTGCTTTGTAATTGAGAGGGTACGATAGTGGTGTCATGGCACACCGACACTACCTAACGGGCCGCCTCTGCACATTACAATTGATCGTTCGGCGGTCATTATTAAATTAACAACGATCAAGCACAAAGTTAATTCCCGGCTCCAAAAGCGGGAAGGGACGTGGGCGGGAAGTGCGACCGCGCCGCGCCGCGCCAGGGAGGGTCGTCGGAATGTATGACTCAAGACGATATGATTCATTCTGGAACGACAGGGTTCTCGCTACTCGAATCTCATCAAGTAGATATTAAACCAATAAATTACATTTAGAAAGAGGGGAGGGGAAGAGTCCTGAGATCTGCTTTCACTTCTCCCCTTGTAGAACAGCTATGTTACCCGCCTCGCACATGCCACAGTGCAGTCCAAGGTTGCCTACACTGCCATCTTTTAATTGGTTCACCACAAACATTGCTAACTTATACAGAAAACCTGATTATAGTTCCCACATTGTACAAATGCTCATATATTACATCATTTTTCAATCTTTTTTTATTTTATTTTTAGGCCTCTTTCGAAAATCATAGATCATTATTTGGTCATCTTATAGAATTTATTAGATTATCCTATGCGTTTTGAGTCATTTTCTAATAATTTTAAGTGTTTTGATGCATTTTTGTGCGTGATATTGGATATTATCGGAACTTAAGTGAGGATGAATACGGATACATGTGAATCTTCACTACTTATTGTCGATCTGAACACTGAAGTTACATACTTCTTGGAAGTATCCATATTCCAGGCGACACACCTGCGTTTGAAACTAATCCAGGAGCAATGTTGAAAGCGTGAGTAGCAGGACAGACTACAATAGACCCAGTAATGCCTGTCTGGAAGTACCTCAGTGCAACAATATGTATGTTGAGTGAATTTCTGTTATTACCTGCGAGTGTTGTTTGGGTTTCACTCCAAAACACTTCTAATATTTTGAGTGTGATATTTATCTTGGTAAAAAAGGAGTTCTTATATAAAACAATAAAATATATAAAATATATAAAATAATATAAGTTAAAACCATCTAGGGCTGACCATTTCAAAGAAATAATTTCGGAATTCGGCGAGGATATTTTTTCTACTGATGTTGAATTTCTTTCTGAAAAAAAAAGTGATTTGAAAGTGGCAGGACATAGGAGATTTATAGGTCATTTTTAAAGTATTCGGGTCATTTCATTGGATTTTGCAGTCATTTTATAGGCCATCAAAATTCGGGCCCTGATCATCACTAAGGTTCGGAAGTTTAACACAACAAAAGAGGTACAAATTATGCAAGGACATATGCCCTAAAACTAGCGGAATATGATCTATAAAAAGGAAAATATCTTCTGCGCATTTTATGGATGTGTAAAGAATATCGGAGTATTTCGAAATGTAATGTTTGTCAGTCGGTCAACACAATTGTACGCAATTGTAGTGGGTGGTTCCCTGATCTTGAAAAAAATATTACATGAGATTAATATATACACTTGGATAACGTACCAAGACAGGAAATTCCTTCCAGCTCAGTGCAGGCAGTGAGGGTGGCAGCTGCCTGGAAACAGACCGCACATCGCTCAAACAGCGAAGTTCACAATACCCAATAACCTGACCATTTAATAACAAACACATAATCATACCAAGCACGCAAACTTGAAGGTCAATCACCACTATCAGTATCTCAACAAAAAATCATATATCTTGACTAGTTAAGCTAGTTTAATTGCTACTGCAACTAAATAAATGTATATATTGTAAATATCATAACCCATGCTTTCAGACATAGATTTAATAGCGTAAGTGTAACGGACCTGATGATGTTTGATTGACAATAATTGAAACTGGTCATCCAAGGATGTTTATTAATCTCATGTAAATCTTTTTCAGAATGTGAGAGCCACCCATTACAATTGGGTACAATCGTGTTGACCGACGTAAAACATTAAATTTCGATTACTAAGGCAACACTGAAAAATGTCTTCCAACACGATATTATTGGAGCATTGGTAACATAAAACGCGATACTACAGCAAACCCATTTAATTATACAAACTGGTATCTACATTTAACCTTTCAATATCCTTTCAGTACGGTAGTACATAGCCTTAGGACGTAGTAATCACTCGCTTTTCCTAAAAAGAGAACCGACCCAAAAATTAAGTAGATCTACTGTATTAACATGCTCTTTGGTGTCTGTTGGCGTAATTTAGACGACACTGCCTAACAAGAACCCCACTTCATTTTAGGCATGATGGGCTTCACTGAGTAACCGTTTATACAGGCACCTATATCTGAAAGCACGAATTGTGCTATATCCAATTTAACAGGTGTTCCACCAATTTATTGATATCTCAACATTTATGTTTATTATTATTATTATTATTATTATTATTATTATTATTATTATTATTATTATTATTATATCTCATTTGATTATTATTACTATTATTATTATAACTGTAAAATATTGAAGTTTGTATCAAGCGATACATTTTAAACTGAAGAAATCATTCTTATTATTATTATTATTATTATTATTATTATTATTATTATGTTAAGCAGTATTGCTGGTATATTACAACATAACTATACGGGCTTCAGGGAACCAAGTACAGTTAGTGAAACAGCAACTTCTACGCTGGAATGTCGCTACCCATGAACTTCCGAACGATTCTGTTTGTTGATAGAACTACTGCCTTCTGCATTAGTTTGTACAGTTGCGTATCCAGATCCAGTACTTTAAGGCTTTGGAGCAAGGTACTAGGGATCACGCCCGTATTTGAGACAATAATAGGTATGGTCTTTCCGTTCTACATACCATTGTCTTTGGATAGGGTCGACCAACTCGCTGTATTTGCTGATCTTTTCTATGTGTTTTGACTGGAAATTCTTGTTGTTAGGAATCGCAACATCAATCAAGGACGTTTGCTTGATTTTTTTTGCTGACAGCCACCAGATCCGGCCTGTTGTGTGATACCGATTGATCAGTCAAAATAGTTCGGTCCCAATACAACTTGTATTCCTTGTTTTCAAGAACTACTCTGGCAGATATTGGTGGTACGGAACTTTCTTTCCTTTTAGAAACTGAAACTTATCAGCCAACTCCTGATGCAAGATCTTAGCAACTGCATCATGCTTTTGTTTGTGCTCTGTCGTCAGGAAATATCTACATGCAGATGTAGTATGCTGTATTGTTTCTGACTGTTGACAGCTGTAGCGGCACTTAGCATCTGGTACAGTGCGATCTTTTACAATCAACATGAGGTAGTTCCTTGTAGGGATGATTTGGTCTTGAATTGCAAGCATAAAACCTTCAGTTTCTGGAAAGATCTGTCCTGAAGTGAGCCAGTAGTTTGACGCAGTTATCTCAACATTTGCTTGACTCACCTCATTTGGATGTCTTCCGTGCAAAGGTTTTGCTTTCCATGCTTCCATCTTCTGAAGGTCAGTATGTAGGCGGTTTTGAATCTCTCGTTGACACAAGACCAGTGGCATTGATCTGTCCGCCTCACTGATGGCTCTGTGAAGGACAGATGACCTCGCTTCTGCATAGAAGTACCCCCTAAGGCTATCGATCCATCGTTTCATCTGGTTATCAATGTCAACGAAGCCATGTCCACCTAGGCATCTGGGTAGAGTCATTCGCTCTATTGAAGATCGTGGGTGGTGTTTCCTTCCTTTTGTGAGCATCGATCTCATTTTTGGCTCAAGACCGTCGATGTCCGTTTTACACCATTTGATTATGCCAAAGGAGTAGCTCAGCACAGGTACAGCATACGTGTTAACAGCTTTTACTGGGTTTTTGCTGTTCAAGTGCGTTTTTATGATTTGTTTTAATCTTTTGACGAATTCACAGGACAGATCTTTCTTTATTGACACATGGTCAATATGCCTAGCTTGGTTTACTCCTAAGTATTAGTAGGCGTCTTCTGCCAACATAGCCTTAATATGCTGTCCATCTTCCAGCTCATACCCAGACTTCTGTACGTTTCCTCTCACCATCTTTAGTGTCTGACACTTGTCCAAACCAAATCCCATTTGTATGTCTCGTGAGAATGCTTCAACTATTCTCAGCAAGTTTTCCAGATGCGACTGTGTTTCGGCATAGAGTTTAAAGTCGTCCATGTATAGCAGATGATTTAGCCGAGTACCAACTCTCTTTCCAATCTTGATAGAAAAGCAGTAGTGAGTAGAGTTAAGCTGGGTAGATAAAGGATTCATTGCCAGGACAAACGGGGTATTTGCTGCGAAGGTAAGACTCTAAGATTACTGCAGGTTAATTGTCAGAGTTTAGGAAGTAAATTAATTGAATTTTGGAATCTTGTAGAGACTTATTCTCCGGACATTGTCATTGCTACAGAATCTTGGTTATATGAGGATATAAATAGTAATGAAATAATTCAAGGGACCTACGAAATGTACAGAAGGGATCGGGGGAAGCGAGGTGGTGGGCTATTTATTTGTGTGCGAAAAAATATAGCTAGTTTCTTAAAGTGGGCTGATACGGATCATGAAATGTTATGTGTACAAATTTCGGATAAAGGGAATAAATTCCCTCTTCAGGTGATAGGGGCGTATAGAGCACCGAAAGATAACTTTTCGCTTCTCGACACACTGTTTGATAAAACTTGTACGGGTAATGCTATGAAAAAGAGCATAATAATTGCCGGAGATTTAAACCTCCCCAAAGTAGACTGGTCTGGTGAGTCAACTAGCTGTGGTCAAGCTCAGAGCGCTGCAAACAAATTCTTAAGGGAGGGAGGATTTTCCCAAGTAGTTGACTTCCCAACAAGAGGCAATAATACCTTAGATGTTTATCTCGTAAGGCCTGTAGAGCTGTATACAGTATTAACTGTCTGAAAGTACCAGGAATTAGTGACCATTCTGGGGTTGAATTAAATATTAGATACAGTGACATTAAGAAATTAGACTCTGATGTAGCAAATAAGATCATATTCCAGTATCGCAGGGCGGATCAGGGCAAATTTCAGGGGTATTTGAATGAGTTATTTGTAGGATGGGCATCGGAAGGAAATCACATTAACTAACATGGACTAACTTTTTGAAAATTTTAAATAGCGCTATTGATAAATTTGTTCCATTTAAATTACTGAAACAAAACCCAGATCCTGAGTATTACACACGGGAAATCAGGAGTCTTAAACGGAAAATTAGGAAATTATACAATAAAAGACATGATAGTGACAAGTATCTGTTGAAATTTAAGTCCTTATCAAGAAAGCTCGCCTTAAAAAAGAGGGCTGCTCATGACAATTATATGTAAGATTTACTTGGTTCGGGAGGCGATGGGCGGAAAAAAAAATTACAGTTATGTTAGGAGAAGAAAGGGAAATTCAAATAATTTGTCGATGATAATGTCCGGTGACGGTAAATTAATTACTGAGAAGCAGGCCATTGCTAATGAATTAAATGTCTTTTATGGTAGTGTGTTCAATAAATCCAATAGCTGTGTGTTGGACCTTAACGACGAATCAGGGGCTCCCCTGTTCCAAATAAACCAGTCAGCAATTGTAAAGCTAATACAAAAACTACGTTTCAATGTATCAAAGGGTCCTGATAATATTGTTAGTGAAGTACTTAAACTAGGAGGTGGGGCCGTGGCACGATACTTGGAGGTGATGTTTAATGTTTCCATAACCAATGCGCAAATCCCAGATGACTGGAAAAGAGCTACGGAAATCCCAATATTTAAGGGAGGGAGCACTCTTGAATTGGGCAACTACAGGCCGGTTACCCTTACGTCCATCGTTTATAAACAGATGGAGCATCTCATTTGCGACTACTTGAGGGAACAGTGGGAAACATTATCATGGTTTAATGATAGGCAACATGGATTTCGGAAAGGTTACTCATGCGAGAGTCAGATGCTATCACTTTTTCGAGATATTAGCGAATCGTTAGACGATGGAGTTTCAGTCGACGCCGTAGTTATAGATTTTGCGAAGGCATTTGATGTCGTGCCGCATGACATGCTACTCCATAAATGAGCTTCGACGAAGATTGATAGAAGAGTAATTTTATGGATCCAAGAATTTTTTACGGGTCGTTCCCAGAAAGTGAAAGTTGAAGGCCGATTCTCGGATGAAATTACAGTAACGTCAGGTATCCCTCAGGGCAGCGTAATCGGAACTTTGTTATTTTTGGCGTTTATAAATGACTTACCAAATGGGATTCGCAGTGACTGTCGATTGTTTGCGGATGATTGTGTAATATATCGAAAGATACATGACTCACAAGACAATGCAGTACAAGATGACCTGAACCTGGTCTATAAGTGGGCGATTAAAATAAAATGAAAATAAACACAAGAAAATGTAGTCTAATAAAAATAGGGAAACTGCGAAGGCAAGATTTTCAATATAATATTGGCTCGGAAATACTTGTAGAAGAAGATTCTTTCAAATATTTGGGCGTTCACGTAAGGAATGATATGAAATGGAGTAGTCATATAGGATGTGTAGTTTCTAAAGCTTACAAATCCCTGCACTTTGTAATGAGGGTATTAAAAGAAAGTAGTACCTCTGCTTTTCTTTTTTCGTTTGGCCTCCTCAGAGGCCGAGTGCAGGTCTTTCTATTCGACGCTTGTGGGTGACCTGCGTGTCGGGATGAGAGATGGAATGGATGAAGATGAATGAAACTGGGCAAGGATGTGGAAGGAAGTGGCCGTGGCCTATCAGAAGGTACCGTCCCAGCATTTGCCTGGTGTTTAAAATGGGAAACCACGGAAAACCATTTCAAGGACAGCCAACGGTGGGGCTCGAACCCACGCGTCTACCGAGTCAGCAGAGAGCTTGGCCCCATGACCTAACGCTGCGCTTTAGCCCACGTAGCCACTGCTGTCGGTAGTACCTATGCTTAAGAATTAGGATATTTGTCACTTGTAAGGCCTATTCTGGAATACGCCTCGGCGGTTTGGGATCCATACCAAGTAGGGCTCATAAATGAGTTGGAAATGGTACAAAGAAAAGCCGCTAGATTTATGCTCAGTGACTTTAATCCCAGTCGCCTCCGTAGCGTAGCGGTCAGCATGGTTAGCTGCCGTCCCGGAGGTCCTGGGTTCAATTACCGGCTCTGCCACGAAATTTGAAAAGTGGTACGAGGACTGGAACGGGGTCTACTCAGCCTCGGGTGGCCCAAATGAGTCGAGGGGGTTCGATTCCCCCTCAGCCATCCTCGAAGTGGTTTTCCGTGGTTTCCCACTTCGTCTTCGGGCAAATGCCGGGATGGTACCTTCTTCAAGGCCACGGCCGCCTCCTTCCCTCTTCCTTGCCTACCCATCCTAACCATCCCTTCCCTTCCCTCATGAGGCCCCTGTTCGCTTTGCAGGTGAGGCCGCCTGGGCGAGGTGCCAATCACACCTCACCAGTTGTATCCACTCCGATTAGATGTTCCCAGCTCTAGGACACTGCCCGTAGAGGCGGTAGCGGTGAGTTCCCTCGCTGAGTCCGTGGGTTCCACCAACCTGGAGGGTAAACGACTAAGAAAAGAAGAAAAGAAAAGACTTTAATCCCAGGAGCAGTGTGAGCCGTATGTTAAAGAAAGTTGGGTGGGAATCACTTGAGGCTAGGAGGATGAAATCTAGACTCTGCGCTTTGTACAACACGTATACAAATCAACCAGCATGGGGTGAGCTTAGCAAACGTTCGGAAAAGCCTACTTACATGAGTAGGAGCGATCATCCTTTCAAAGTTAAGGGCCGACCACAGCGAACAAATTATGGTAAATATTTTTTCGTAAACCGTGCCATTGATAATTGGAACTCTCTACCTGCCGCAGTCTTAGAGCCTTTTCCCAAACATATAGGTGTGTTTAAGAAAAGACTGACTATTTGTGTAAATACTCCAGTTTAATTGTTAGTGAATTGTTATGTACAATTACAGTATTTATTTGTTATGTATATCTAATTTGCCACCGGGGGACACATCCCCAATTGCAAATAAACGAATGAATGAACGAATGAATGAAACCATGAGGAGCTAAGGGAGTCTCCTTGAAAGATGCCTCTCCGAATCGATATCTCATCTGTTCATATGTCTCCACGTGGTGTACTGAGACACAGTCTAGTTTGCCATGTTGACATAACCCTTTCTAAGAAACTAACAAATACCTCATTGATCCTATACAATCGCAGCACTGCTACTAGCCAGTCATGAGGCACAGAATCAAATGCCTTCTTATAATCGATGTACGCCATATGAAGGTTTCGGTGATTTAAGTGTGCTTGGCCACACACAACTGAGTCAATTATTAGTTGTTCTTTGCACCCTTTTGGACCCTTTTTTACAACCTTTCTGTTGCACGGCAATTATGTTGTTTCTATCACAGTGTGCATATATCCTGTTAGCCAGGCATGATGTAATGATCTTATACAACGTAGGCAGACATGTGATGGGACGATATTTTCTGAAGATCCTTTGGAAGCAAATAGGTGATGCCACGTGTGAGGAATTCGGGCAAGCTGTCAGGATGAAGGATGGCATCATTGCATCATTAATGCTCCAGAAATTCTTATACCAACAATTCTGAATCTGGTCAGGGCCAGGGGCTTTCCAATTCGCAAAGTTGGCGATAACTTCCTTAATATCATTTGTGGTGAATTTCTCGTACTGCATTTGCTCAAATCTTTGGAAGGCTTGCTGTTCTTCTCTTACCCAACTTGATGCAGCGTCATGATGAGATGGTGTAGACAGTTTTATGCCCCAAAATTCTTGAATGTCTTCTTTAGTCGGATAATTTTTGTCCGCAGAATCCTTTATCTTACCCAGAGTCTGATAGAATCTTCTCTCTGATTTGGCGAAAAGGAAGGTACATTTCTTCCTTTTCATACTCTCCCTATACTTTGCAAGTCTGGCGGATAAAACAGACAGCCTTTGTTTCAAGGTATCTAGGCACTCTTCAGGTGTTGAATTCGGTACATCTCGCTGGGTGTGGTCTGTGTTTTGTCTCACTATATGCTCAGCTTTCCTCAATACTTTTCTTGTTCTTTTACCACGAACATATTGTGTCTTTCTTGTAATATATGCCCTGAGCTGTTCAATCCTTCCAATAAGTCTTCTTTCCCAGTTTGGCATCGATGGCGTTTGCTTTTTTCGTTCATGTTGTTCAATACCCATAGCTCTCACAATAGTTACTGCACCACAGTAAATAATAGTATGAAGGGATTCCAGATTTCCAGATTTCAACATGTTCCGGCAAAACATCCTGGTTCATGATACTCAGTATCTTTGTCAGCTTTCTTGAACCATTGACTTTCGGTATTTTCGGCCTGCAATTTGCATCAGTTCCATAAAACTCTATGACTGTAGTCATCATTTCATTCTTCAACTTTCCAATTTGGTGATGATCGATAATTTGCATGGAAACTGGATCTACTACTTGAGGTTCTGGCTATCAGCTTGTACTGATTCTAGTTCTTCAGGAAAGTTGTTATGAGTATCTCCATTCACGCCTTCCTTCTCACGCCGTACCTCTTCTTTAATGGTGTTTATTCTGGCTTCAGGGATAAGATTATTGATCAGATACTCTCTGTTCGATCACAGTTAGTTCAGGGTAATGCAACCGAAATTCAGAATGTAAGCGTTGCCTATAACCAACTGAATTCATCCGGAAGTCAGTAACCCTAAAATAAGTGCGTATTATGGTTTCGTTCATGACATTTGTCCATTTAATACGCTGTCGTGACAGTCCTGCCTGGATGAGCAGAGGTTGAGTTACCTGTGCAGCACCTACAGCAGGTGAAGTACTAGATAATGACTCACTTCGTTGCTCAGGCTCATATTGCAAACGCTTGTCGACTGTAGTGTATTTGGGATTTGGCCGGTAGGGGCCTGCCTGTTCTGCCATCTACCACCGGCGGCTCGCATACTGTCACGTCCAGCACCGGCTCCAGACATGCCCTGGCGCTCCTCAGGCAGCAGAATTTCATCCGAGGTTTTACTCGTTAATTTCTCCATCATGAATTAGATGGATTTGCCTTTTATACCTACAGCCAGGTTTTGTTATCAGCCGTCCCTTACATGGGATACAGACGCTGTTGGCAGCCGCCCGTTCCGGGTCAGACGCTACCATTGTAGGTTTAATTTTGGAGTTTTCCATCTCCTAGGCAGGTTGCCTTCACTACGGCTCAGGAGTCCTGCCTACCCCACTTATTATTATTATTATTATTATTATGGTTATCGGCTTTCTATAGCATATAACATTTTATTTTCATTCAGATATTAACGTTTCATATGGCTCGAGGAATATACAGGGGATTGGTAAGATGTAATTTCGTAACTAGCAGAGTTGACTCGGCGACTGCGAGTCGGCCTTAACGAGGTATCACAGCAGGGTCGCACTGAAAATAGCGCTAGAGAACGACGGTTGCTCGACTTCTGAGAAGAGGACCTGGGTGAAAGGCACGAAGGTGGGTCAACGGCCAACCACCCCAACGAAGACACAAAGAGCCATGACGTAGGAGCTTCAGGTCGCAGTTTTGAATCAGGTGACGTCAGGCTCGGCGCGAGAGGATTCAGATACCCACGTGGTTAGGGTGGACCAACTAAAAACGAGTAGATATTACGAGCGACAGGCAATTTTGGGGGAGCTGGCCCTGATTGGTGCCCGGTCACTACATCGAGTATCACTAGGAGGGAGATATGAAAAATATAGAAAAACTCTTCCTGTGGCAATTCAGCCCCCATTCTTCTACAGAGATTTTGTATTTCAAAGACTTCGGCACGGCGCTAATCCATGAGGCCGAGTGCAGTTTCATATTAGAAAAGGATGATATACACATTCGTGTCTGATTTCTCTATGGTTATAGCTTGATCTGGCTATTTACCATAAACTGCGATTTAAGGAATTAGATTCCATGGCAGCCAATACAAACAGCGGACACATCTCGTCACTGTTTAATTAATTATCAACGCTAAAATTTAATTCATCGCAACCACGAGGGAAGATGGTCGTCTACAAAGGGAACCAGCGCCATATCGCCACGGCTAACCAGAGGGTCCTGAGTTCGATTACGGTGAACCAACTGATTGACTAACCCAAAGTCTATATTTTCAACTAACTTAACGGCAAGTAAATTCAAGCTTTTCCATTAACCTAATAGTTAGAATCATCTCCACCTTAGTATCTTCGCCGAGCCATAGTAGAGTCAGTAAATTCATTCTCTTATTATTATTATCATTTATCGTAATTTAATTTTATTTTTTCATAATTAAATTCTATCTTTATTCGTTGCAGTCCTTTTCATTCTTCATTTTAGAAATAGCTGTGAGCTGTATCCTTGCACCCTGGTGTTATCGATGTCTTACTAAGAATTACATTGAATTTGTCGCCCACGTGGGGAAAATGAGAAGTTACATTTGGCACCACAACGTCGGGATGAAATCCGGATGGTATTTGTGGAGGAAAGAAGTGATATATCTCTGTGCAAGTGGTTTTTTTTTTGGGGGGGGGGGGGGTATCTTGTGTGGTATTGTATCAGCATGGCTGATGAGAGCGAAATACTGCTGAGAAGCAGTCAACAGTATGGCGGAGGAGAATGTAGATGAGACTAGTCGGTTGGCAGAGGAGAGTGAGAATAGTACAGCGGTGGCGGAGATAAACCCTAGTACCAGTAAGGAGAATGAAGGTCCCTCAGAAATGCAGAAGTTGTTCATGATGATAAGTGAACAATTTGAGGAGAATAAGAGAGAGAATAATAGACGAGTAGGGAGACGATTAAGGAGATGAGTAGGGAGATAAGTGAGAAATTAGAAAAAGACAATCAGGAGTTAAACAGTAAAGTAGATTCGAACAGAAAGGAGATGACGAGAAATTAGAAAGGAATAGTAGGGAGATAAAGCAGAATAATGCAGAATAAAGCGAATAATGTAAAGTTAGATAGTGTGGTCAAGTTGATTAATAATTCATTTTTGGAAGATGAAACGAAACCACACGAATAATAACAGAAAATTTCAACTGCTTGTCGCAAAGTCACAACACAAACTGTCTTCAGTCTGCGACACCCCAAGTGAAAGTCTATTTGAGTATATCGAGCGCGACGAGGAACTGCAAAAGTCTGAAGTTCTAGGTTCGAATCCCGGCGCTGACGGCGCCCACGGTGAGTGTGTTTTTCCCGGATTTACCCACACTTCCTCCAGGCACATCCCGGTATTGTACTGTACCCGAAACACTTACCAATACCTGGTGAAATCCCTCGATGGTCACTGGATCGTAGAACCTGAAAAATGCCCGGCGAAAAACCCTCCCAGGTCCTACCACCAAGTAGAGGAATGAATGGGGTACTAGTCATCCTATCAGGCTGTTTTAAGAATGACCATGGCTACAACGAATGAACAATCAAGAAACTAGCTCAAGAACACGAAAAACGACTCTAAAAAGAACTATCTCAAGGGTGGAAAACCCTGGAAAAAGAAAATCCAAGCGATGGCCATCTTAAAACGACCTCCAATCGCTTCGTTAAAATATCACACCATGATTTAAAATTGGGAAAACAATTTATTCCATGAGAACAAGGTAACAGACATGAAAATAAAAATATTATTAATACCCTGTTGTCAAGAAAACAAAACCACAGCTGAACACAACTGTAGTAAGAAAATCCTACATGATTCCAGAAATGGATTACGATCATCACCTACACGCTGGGGTGATTCAAAAAAAATTCTCTCACACTATGTAATAAGGAAATTAGGCATCAATCTCCTAATGATATTAGGAGGACTGGATGAAATATTAGACGATGAATAAAGAAGAATTATCAAAATTTATACACGTGTATCGTCTTAAACGATATTCCAAAAGTGTAGCAATATCAAGATTATATACAGGTATTTATAAGAATATATACAGAAATGTCCTCAGACATTTACATGATTCAGCCTAAACAGCTGGTCTTGACCATAACATTCGCATCGTGATGTGCACTTACTGTCGACCAAAGTATTATGTGCACACGAGTTTGAAGGTTGTTTGTGAAGTAACCAATAGACCTATATAAAATCCAATATCATCATCATTTTCGTCGTTCTATTGCACGTTAACTCATGTAGGTTTGGAATTTTTAATTTCCATTTTGATATTTTTTGTCGCAGTTGAAGCACAAAAAGTGCACGTTTTTAAGTGTGTTTCAACCATGCGTCACATTTAAGAATTATTATCTCAAAACCCCGTCATCAGATCGAATCCAAATTTTAACACAATATACATTGGAATGTTGTATAACTGGTTTATTAATTTCAAAATTTTGCGTGTCCAAAAAAAAAAGTTGTTATCATTTTTGTAAGGTAATTTTTTCTCGGCTCGGGGTGGTTGGAAAATGTAGTTCTTGGTTGCGATGTAATCCTTATACATCAAAAAGTTATGCTGTATGACTGTGAAATACGTAAATTAACTCACTTATTTTATATCGGTTTGAATTTGTAGGAAGAAATAACACATCGTTCACCAGCTACCCGCTCCGTGAAAGCTGTACAGCGTTGCTGTGATGAAGCCCATCACTTCCGAGCGAGGCACGCCATGACGCGTGATGGGCCGAGAAAAAGTTACCTTACAAAAATGATAACAACTTTTTTTTCTTGGACACGCAAAATTTCGAAATTAATAAACCAGTTATACAACATTTCAATGTATATTGTGTTAAAATTTGGATTCGATCTGATGACGGGTTTTTGAGATAATAATTCTTAAATGTGATGCATGGTTGAAACACGCTTAAAACGTGCACTTTTTGTGCTCCAACTGCGACAAAATATCAAAATGTAAATTAAAAATTCCAAACCTACATGCGTTAACGTGCAATAGAACGACGAAAATGATGATGTTATTGGATTTTATATAGGTCTATTGGTTACTTCACAAACAACCTTCAAACTCGAGTACACATAACACTTTGGTCGACAGTAGTATTCAATATATCGGGTTACCAATTTTCTTTCAAGCAATTAAGCTAAATAGTGTATCTATTGACTATGTTCTAGATTCAAATTTCAAGTAAACTTGTACAAAATTGTAGAGGTTTTAACGATTATATGCTGTGGAAATGTCTTAAGTAGCTCGAACAGATTATCCAAGCGATACCTTTGATTAGGTGTAGAAAAAGCATGTAGGATCGCTCTATAAGAATTACGACACCAATGTCTCCAACAGACATTAAAATACCAGAAACTCATCTATATTAACGTAACACCAAACACGGGTGTTGACTACACGAAGTCACAAACAGATTGGCACTTACCGGCTGGAAAAAGCACTTACCGGCTCAATCTAAAATAGGCCTAATGCTTCAACAAGCATGAAATCTCACAAATATGCATCATCCCAGATGAGCATCCAAAACACAACACAACAAGGTTATACGAACCTTCACAACACTACTATTATATTTAATCTCAATATTCACACAAGAGCTACAAACATGCTTAACTCACACACTAACCTTAAGCACGTTGTTCAAAGTCGAGACACTGAAACATTCCACTAGCAAATTCACCTATCTTGCCTCCCGATAATGTATATTAATAATACTTGTTCATTTTTCTTGACTCCAAGTCAAGCTTTCCTGGAATGATTTAATAAACTTTGTAAATGGTGTTCAAAACTGCTATTCTATATCTCACTCACACAATTGCATTAAATGCAATTATTTACGTTAATACTGTGGAAAATACATGTCTCAAAATGACATCCTAAATTAATTTAATCTCTAATCAATACCTAATAGAAGGTAAAACTGATCTTTTCCTGAATCAGGATAGCCTCCAACTTCGGTGGGCTTCGAAGTATCAGTGGATAAAACTTACACCACGAAAGCAAGTTAACTAATCAGGTTAATCCAATGACAATCATTAAGTAAATCCACTAATAAATCTGCACTCACAAAAGCGAATTGCTTTCCATAAAAATAATCCAACAGGGGGATTAAAACTATAAATGCAACGAACACCAAGATAAACTTTCCAAGATTCAAATCGCTGCGAGAAAGCGAAGTTCCTAACAGCACAGTAGTACATGAAAAACATGTACTGGCCTCAAATAAATCAGTGTTCCAAACACTGAGAAAGAAACGCGATTAAAACTATGCTTGGACAAAATATTGGAGATCTTCCCCTAAATTCTCTTCTCGGCAAATAAAATTACGCACTACTAAGAAATTACTGATTCTACTGATTAAATGATCCAAACTAGTAATACACAAGGGATGAATTCGTTAAGCGAATACAAAATCCCAGGAACACAGCAAGTCAGATTCGACAGAAACATCGAACCTAAACTTGTGAATACCCATTTAATCTACAAAAAAATGACAATTTCAATTGCTAACAAGTGCCTCCACTAAGCTACGTTAAGAGAGTCTGCTGGTCCAGTACCTTTTGTTGCATCTTGAAGTGTCTTAAGCGGGATATATAAATATCTGATGAAAATCCAGGGTATCACCAGATAATACACTCTTCTTCTTATCTGGATCTGGGAATCGAACCCGGGTCTGCAGCGCACACGCATACTGGTCAGACGACCATACGAGCCTACCCCCTTCATGCCAGAAATACTATCATCCGCCTGAGAAAAAGCACTGTCCTGCATGTCGCCGCTCATGAAAGCACTCGCGAACAACCACTGGAGTGCGGTGAAAATATACTCCTCTCCAACAAGGAGAATGCAGTTGTGGCTGGCCGTCATTTCGCTGATGCATTCTCATGAAGCTACCCCATTTAAATCTAGCCTGCCATTCTGGAAGTCATAACTATAACATTGACCTTCCCCACTGACATCTCAGACGATAATATGCGTTCTAGTGTCTGCATAATGTACAGCTTAACAAGTCCTGAAGTAAGCATGTATCAGCACAATCATACACGTTACTATTACTCGTGATGAAGATCTCACAAGGTTTCGAAATGGCTGCCTTTGTAATGCACACCGCTGGACAGAGACATACAGTCAGTCCGCGTTCCGTTTCGACACAATTCCTCTTGACCAAGATGGCAGTATACATTTACAACTGTTCTGATAATATCTCAGATCCATTATAAACTGGTAGCTTTAATAAATACTTGAGCACGGTACACGTCCGCTTGTCGAGACACGAAAACCTCAGCACGTTTCTAACGCACTTTGAAAAAGAACTGTTCGGCTTCGCTGAGTATAAACGCGGGCCGTCTCCACGCGAAGTTATCACAGCCTGCCTTGCACCTGCGATCTCGCTTGCTAGCCGAGTTGCGTAACTACATATGTCACTCCGAATACAACAGTCCACGTCCAAGTGAAATCGCCTTGCTAGCAGCCAAAACGCCACAGCAGGCAACCCCCACTACTGCCTTCCTTCATCGATATCTCGATGTGTCAATAACTCGCTTACGGCTTGATCATTGTAGATGCTATTCTTGCACGTCGCTTGTTATATTATATTCCTCATATGAAATAGATTTCTGCTATGGTAATCTGCGTTCTATGTCCTTTGAAAAGTCTTCTAATACTCTAATTCGCTTCAAAACAATAAAGATAATCCTGTAGCGTGGATCGATATATGACATGACGTCACGTATACGTTTATTGATCGGTCTATCTGAGAATCCACCAACTCGGGAATGCTCGTTACTTTCCGATCTCAAACCGAATGACACTTCTCATATTAGCAGCGTGATATTTCATGACTTGACTCACGAGCTCGACAGCATCGCGTCTCTCGTCGTCTTCACTACAGTATCTGGGCATAACCTTATGAAAATATACGGTACATTTCCCCACTGATATCTCAAATAAAAGTCATTCTGCTTTTATTTGCACCAATCTAGGTAATTTCGATATATGTATCGTTAATTTCATACAGATCTTAAACAATCTTCTCCACAAATCTCTTGAGGTTTTTAGCTTTAAAACGTCCTATATCTTCTCTACCATTTGTGCTTACAATATCGTAGCAGTTATTTCCAAATGCTCTTGCTATCATATAGGGGCCATGAAACACGTGAGAAAACTTCGTGTATATCTTCTTTTTAACGTCTGCTTTCGACGGTTTCTTGATAAGAATTAAATCATTCACTCTCAACGGTGGACGATATCTTTTATTCTTAATTCTTTTCTGCCTCTTTTCGGCTGCATTCATCAGATTTTCTCTTGCTGCATGTATTCGTTCTAGCTCTGTGGGTTCGGCGTCCTTTGGCAGATATCTGACAATTTCTGTCCAGGCTCTCTCTGACCTTCTATTTAAATGGACTCTCATCGGAATATCAGCTAGACTTTCATGGAAAGTCGAATTCAGACATTCTTCCATGACTGGAACATACTTGACCCAACTTGCATGGTCATCAGGGCAGTAAATTCTTGCGAATTTGCTAACCTCTGCCATAATTCTCTCTGAGACGTTAGATTCGAGTTATCTCACGCTCGAGAAGATGTGTTTGATACCCACTCTGATCATGGCATCTTCAAAACTCTGCGCAGTAAACTGGGTTCCATGGTCTGACAATAAAGTTGCAGGGATTCCAGCTTTCCGAAAAGCACTGTTCTCCAATCGACTAAGGACTTGGGCTGATGTGGCTCTTTGCATAGAGTCAAGGGTCACAAATTTTGAAAATACATCCACCGTGACTAAGAGGAACTGGTTCCCCTAGCCCCCTTCGGACAAGGGCCGAAGATATCGCAAGCCATTAGCTCTCTCGGCCCTTTCGGAATAATGGACCGAGGTTCTTCCTTCGTCAGAGCAGACGGGTATTTCCCACGTTGGCACTCTGGGCATGACCTGATAATGGTTGCTATGGAGCCCCACATTCTCGACCACGTGAATGTTTCTAAAAGCGTTCGAAACGTTTTATCCACACCCCCATGACCAATCGTGCAGTGGGCTAACCACACCAAACCAGTGATCAGCTTAGGAGGGACTACAATTCTGATTTTCGTCCTCTCTCGGTCAATGTATTTACAAACTGTGTCGTCACACAACAGGAACTTCACAGAGCGTCTCCTAACCTGCTCGTAATTAGGATCAGTGTCGTCCATGGTGCCTCTCAAAAACCTGTACATTTGTCTAGTTGGGGTGTGTCTCTTCTGTGACACGGCTATTTTGCGTAGCTTATCTAGGGTAAGTTCTTGCTCCCTCTCCAACTGTACAGTGCTAATCTCGATTTTGCTTACTGGATTTCTTGAGAGAGCATCCGCGAGCAGATTATCCTTCCCAGGCTGGTGAGCGATGGTGGCATTGAACTGCTGGAGGAACAATGTCCACCTCGTCAGCCTGTCACTGGAAAGGTCTGTTTGCATCATAAACTGGAGCGCTCTGTGATCTGTTATAATGACCACTTGATGTCCCAGCAGAAGTTTCTTCCACTTTTGAAGGGCTGAAACGAATGCTAACGCTTCCAATTCGGTAGTGTAATAGTTTCTCTCATGCTCCTGCAGCTTTCTGCTGTGGAAATCCAAGTAGTGCTTTCTCCCGTCCTCGTCCTTCTGATAGAGGACAGCACTTACCCCTACTCTTGATGCATCTGACTCGACGTAAAACGTTCGATTAAATTCCGGATATTCTAGTTTGATACAATTCTGAAGCATATGTTTCGCCTCTTCAAATACCCTATTTGTCTCTTCTGTCCACTTCCACCGATTCTTCTTCTTTAGAACTTCATACAGCGGAGCCATTGTTGTGGAGTATCCCGGGCAGTGACTACTAAGGAATTGGCACATGCCAAGAAATTCTCGTAGTTGCTTGATCTTTGCAGGTCTGGGGAATTTACAGATGGCTTCTATTTTCTTCGTATTCGGGTGATATTCGTGTTGATCAATAGTATGGCCCAAAAACCTGATCGACTCATGCATGAATTGGCATTTCTGCATATTAACCTTTATGTTTGCATCTCTGAGATTCTCAAACAACTGTCTCAGGTGTATCAAGTGTTCTCTGACATTTTCTGACGATATAATCAGGTCGTCGATGTAGCAGATCACATTACGTTTTACTGCTTTAGTCAGTTTAGCGTCTAGGGCTCTAATAAGTGCCGGACCGCTGTTTACCATACCAAATGGTACGCGACAGGACACAAACGTGGTCTGATCGAACAGAAAACCAGTATACTGTCGACTATTTTCTTCTAGTTCAACCTGATAAAAGGAAGCGGTCAGGTCTAGGACACTGAATCACGCCTTCCCTTTAAATTTCCTTAAGAGCTCTCTAATCTTTGGTGGTCGGTCTGTCTCAAGCATGATTCTGGTGTTAATTTTTCTGGCGTCCAGACATAGCCTCAGCTGTCCATTCGCTTTTTTAACAACCGTGATGGGATTGAGATATGAGGAAGCCTGCTTTTTGATTATACCCTCTCTTTCCATCTTGACAATTATCTCTTTTACCTCTTCATGGTATTTTTCGGGTATGGGATATAATTTTGCTTGATTCGGGGATTCATCTGTAAACTTAATCTGATATTTGAAGTCTCTTATAAGACCGGGTTTGGCATCGAATACGTCATAATATTCTTGAATCAAATCATCAAATTCTTTCTCTACATCTTCGAACCCTTCTGCCTTTGGAGTATAACGTTCCTTTTCTCCCTCGGATTCTTCCACTACATTCTCCAGGATTTCCAATCTGGGGATTTCTATGTCATTTTTCTTACTGTCTGTTTCTTCATGGACTGTCCTATCTACAGTCTCTTCCTGAAATTTTATTATCCTCTGATCCATATCAATGACATCCCCTGGCCTTTGTGATTAAATCGATTCCCAATATTACATCAAAATTAATGTTCTTCACGATGATAAAAACATGTTCATACATTTTCTGGTTGATCCCAAACTTCATAAGAACTTGAATTTTACATTTCATACTTTTGACTTTAAATATCCCTCTGATCTTTGTCGGAGAAGCAGGCAACGTAATGAACTGATTTTCCATCTTCAATCTCTCAAAACATTCCTCATTCACAATCGAAATCATGGCACCCGTATCCACTAGAGCTTTACATTGTTGTCTGCCGACTTGAACATTAATAATAGGTAACTCTACCGTTCTTCCTGTAGGCTGATCCTTTTGTTCAAATAATAAATCATCATCCGTGGTTTCAAAAATTTCATGTATGGTAATCCGATGCGAATGTATGCCAGCGTCAGTCTCTATTCTTACTGCGTAATTGACGTTTTTTTTTTCTCCGTCAGGAATTCTTTCCTGACTTCTGTCCTTTCTGCTGGTGCTGACTTGAGCCTGATCTCTCACTCCCTCCTTTCTCTCTTTTGATCTTCTTCGACCTTCTTCTGGGGACCTATCTCGCCCTCTCTTGAGCCTATCCTGCTGTCTCTTTCTTTCATATTCCTCTGTTCTGTAATTCTTATATCTGGAGTAACCTTGATTCTGTCGGTTATCGCCTTGATTCCGGTTGTACTGAGCTTCTCTCCAATTTCTGTCGTAAGGAGCTTCTCTCCGATCCCTGTCATATGGAGCTTCTCTCCGGTTCCTGTCGTATGGAGCTTCTCTCCGATCCCTGTCATTCTGACTATATCGACTGTTATAATAGTTTCTGTCATCATATCGACGTTGCCAAGGTCTACTATTTTCGTCTCTGTTGGTCGTTCAATCTCCTATCATTCTGATAGCTATTTCTGATTGGACCTGTTCTATTTTCATTTCGAGGTTGGAAACGCTCAGTTTGTTGAGTCCTATTCATCATGACTGCGTGTACAGTCTTAGGTTCCTGTCGAGAACTTTTGGTGACTGTCGGTTGCGTCATTAAACTAATATGATCGAGGCGACGCAGTAGATCATCCATTGATGCTAAGGTCGAGATACCAGAGGTTATGAGTGACTTCCGAACTTCAGCTGGAAGCTGTCGCGATATGGCTTCTACTAATTCAACCTGCGACAAGGGTGGATCAAGAAATCTCAGTTTAGCCAATTGACAAGCGAAATATTCTGCATACCTCGTCGGTCCTGTAGTAGCATATTTCCTTGAATAAATCACGGATCTTATGTTCTGTTGGACCTCAATTGACCAAAAACGCTGAACAAACGCTTGTGTGAACTGGTCAAAATCGTCAAAGGTGTACCTGAACGCTTTGAACCACTGAAGAGGAGTGTCCGATAAAAATCTCTCTACTACCCGCAATTTCCGTTCATGTGGTACATGAGATTCCACAAAATAATCTTGAATGCCTCTAATAAACTCTAAAGGAGTGGTTCCATCTAGATTGCTAAATTTCCTTGGTTTATCTTCAAAGTTCCTAATGATGGTTATATTAGATGCCCTATCTGACGTTCTTGTGACGTTACTATTTGCACCTACATTGGGAGTTGAAGAAGTAAATTCTTCCGCTTGGGTTTGGAGTTCTGATGTGCGAGGTATATCCCTATTCGCCTGTTCCATCGGACTAAACTGAACAGACGTTGGAGCCTTAAAAGATTCCTGAATGTCAATTCCTTTTTGTTCCTGTGCTGGGTTAACTGGCTCATCTACAACGACTCTAAAATCACTATTTATTAGCAATCGCAATTGTTCTTTAAGAGTATCCAAGTTGATACTACCTCCCAAATTAATGCTTTCGAGGCCTTTCCTTAGCTCATTGATCTCGGAAGTTTTCTTTTCTCTTATCTCATTTAAATCAATCTGTCCCTGATCAATCTTAAGTTCTACAGCTTTAATTCGAGTTTCTAACCCTGTAAAATTGTCTATCTGTTTTTCTTGAACAGCATCCACTCTTTTGTTTAAATCAGTCCTTACATCAATGATTTTCCTAGTGGCATTGGAAACTTTAGTGGCAAGACTCTTTTCTATACTAGATTTAGCATTTTGAAAACTATCCTCATTGACCTTATTCAGTTCTTGTTTTAAAAGAGCAAGATTCTCATTAATAATAATTTTGAGGTCGATGTCAAAGTCTGCCTTAATTAATTTAGTATGATCAGTCACTTGAGTCTGCTCATTTCACCTTTCAAATGCTCCAAACTATTTTGCGTTTGACTGGTGTCGTGAGTAACTTGCGCCTGTAGTGCATCAATAAGATCCTTGCTTTCCTTTTTACCCCTTTCGAAATCCCATTTGATTTCGCTACGGAAATTGATATTTGACTGTTCCATTTCATTAAGTTTTATTTCAGTATAGGCTTGACTTGACTCGATCTTATTTACTTGGTATTGGATCTTGGTTTGTTTCGACTCAATCTGATTGACGTCATTTTGAATGTTCTTAACCTGAGATTGCATTTCTTTCTGTGTGGTTTCTACTAAACCCATGTCTGTTTTCAGATCGTTAACCTGTGCTTGCATCATTCTAACATTAGTGCTAACATCTTTAACAGTTTTTTCAACCTCTTTTTGGCTTTCCTGTACTTGATCGAGATTAGTTTTGACATTAGTGATTTCTTTATTAAGATTAGCCTGGGCATTCCAAACTTCTACTTTAACATTGCCAATATCTGTTTGAAGACTAGTTGTAACATTGCTAATTTCAGTTTGAAGACTAGTTGTAACATTGGTTTGGACATTTTCAATGTCAGCTTTAACATTACTAATGTCAGTTTTAATACTGGTTTCCATGGATTGTTGATTCGACCTAACATGACAAACATTAGCCTGATTTTTTTTGAACTGTCTTCAATTTCTCTCATGGATGACCTTAAGTTATCTAATTCACCCCGGATGCCTTCAGTTACTGCATCCTTGAGAATTTCATTATTATGTGTTGCATTTTCATATATATTTTCAAATGTAGCCTTGGTTTGAGATTTGATATTCTCAATGTCATTATTGAGATGCTGTAGCTTGCCTTCTATCATCTCAAACATTTTGTTAAAGTCTGCAACAGTGACTGCCTGGTTATCAGCCATAATTCAACACAAATACACTTGTCACTAGAAAACATGGGAACACTTCACGAGAAAGCACAGCGAAAACATTTGCACACAACCACAAATTGCCATAAGAGTGCGTATTTTTATTGCCTTGCATTAACTTATATTTAAACTTAAATTAAATTCATGTCATCCAGTATCATTCTGAGATTGCCCAAAATCCCAATATGTGTGATATTTTAAATCAGAGATAGTCCTAGATTCTATCATAAAACAAAATTAAACTTACATGAAGCATCCTAACTTAAAGATGATGTCAGCAAAAATCATCAGTCGGAGTTAAATAGGACAAATCACCTATGTGCAACTCACACGTGCGTTACAATAAGTGTCTCACTCGACTGAACACGTCAAAGGAGATTACTGTGAATAACTCTTATTGAACAAGTTCTAGTCGTTTATAACCAAATAAAAAGTGTGGCACCACTCCAATATATTTAAATCAAGAATCTGATTACGTTTGCAATACTACCAAAATCAAGTAGTTCGAGTAACATCGTAATTGCTTTTATTCCACAGGAATTTCAATAATTTGTGCCAAAATATTGATTCACCATTATCCATGTGCCTTCATCACTACCACAACGAAACACGATGTCCCAATTCGCGCTCGGTATAGCATGATAATAAGATTGGTCTCCATTCTCTGGTGTTCCAATTTAATTTTAGGCCTACAACTGTGGCTATAGTTCTGGTAAACCAGGTCTATTCGAGCCCATAACGTTGGCCTCCATAAAACTATGGCTATAAACCTAGTAATCCAAGTTTATTCTAGCCCAAACGTTCGGCCTCCACATAAATATGTACCCGAAACACTAACCAATACCTGGTGAAATCCCTCGATGGTCACTGGATCGTAGAACCTGAAAAATGCCCGGCGAAAAACCTTCCCAGGTTCTACCACCAAGTAGAGGAATGAATGGGGTACTAGTCATCCTATCAGGCTGTTTTAAGAATGACCATGGCTACAACGAATGAACAAACAAGAAACTAGCTCAAGAACACGAAAAACGACTCTAAAAAGAACTATCTCAAGGGTGGAAACCCTGGAAAAAGAAAATCCAAGCGATGGCCATCTTAAAACGACCTCCAATCGCTTCGTTAAAATATCACACCATGATTTAAAATTGGGAAAACAATTTATTCCATGAGAACAAGGTAACAGACATGAAAATAAAAATATTATTAATACCCTGTCGTCAAGAAAACAAAATCACAGCTGAACACAACTGTAGTAAGAAAATCCTACATGATTCCAGAAATGGATTACGATCATCACCTTCACGCTGGGGTGATTCAAAAAAATTCTCTCACACTATGTAATAAGGAAATTAGGCATCAATCTCCTAATGATATTAGGAGGACTGGATGAAATATTAGACGATGAATAAAGAAGAATTATCAAAATTTATACACGTGTATCGTCTTAAACGATATTCCAAAAGTGTAGCAATATCAAGATTATATACAAGTATTTATAAGAATATATACAGAAATATCCTCAGACATTTACATGATTCAGCCTAAACAGCTGATCTTGGCCATAACATTCGCATCGTGATGTGCACTTAGTATTCAATATATCGGGTTACCAATTTTCTTTCAAGCAATTAAGCTAAATAGTGTATCTATTGACTATGTTCATGATTCAAATTTCAAGTAAACTTGTACAAAATTGTAGAGGTTTTAACGATTATATGCTGTGGAAATGTCTTAAGTAGCTCGAACAGATTATCCAAGCGATACCTTTGATTAGGTGAAGAAAAAGCATGAAGGATCGCTCTATAAGAATTACGACGCCAATGTCTCCAACAGACATTAAAATACCAGAAACTCATCTATATTAACGTAACACCAAACACGGGTGTTGACTACTCGAAGTCACAAACAGATTGGCACTTACCGGCTGGAAAAAGCACTTACCGGCTCAATCTAAAATAGGCCTAATGCTTCAACAAACATGAATTCTCACAAATATGCATCATCCCAGATGTGCATCCAAAACACAACACAACAAGGTTATACGAACCTTCACAACACTACTATTATATTTAATCTCAATATTCACACAAGAGCTACAAACATGTTTAACTCACACACTAACCTTAAGCACGTTGTTCAAAGTCGAGACACTGAAACATTCCACTAGCAAATTCACCTATCTTGCCTCCCGATAATGTATATTAATAATACTTGTTCATTTTTCTTGACTCTAAGTCAAGCTTTCCTGGAATGATTTAATCAACTTTGTAAATGGTGTTCAATACTGCTATACTATATCTCACTCACACAATTGCATTAAATGCAATTATTTACGTTAATACTGTGGAAAATACATGTCTCAAAATAACATCCTAAATTAATTTAATCTCTAATCAATACCTAATAGAAGGTAAAACTGATCTTTTCCTGAATCAGGATAGCCTCCAACTTCGGTGGGCTTCGAAGTATCAGTGGATAAAACTTACACCATGAAAGCAAGTTAACTAATCAGGTTAATCCAATGACAATCACTAAGTAAATCCACTAATAAATCAGCACTCACAAAAGCGAATTGCTTTCCATAAAAATAATCCAACAGGGGGATTAAAACTATAAATGCAACGAACACCAAGATAAACTTTCCAAGATTCAAATCGCTGCGAGAAAGCGAAGTTCCTAACGGAACAGTAGTACATAAAAAACATGTACTGGCCTCAAATAAATCAGTGTTCCAAACACTGAGAAAGAAACGCGATTAAAACTATGCTTGGACAAAATATTGGAGATCTTCCCCTAAATTCTCTTCTCGGCAAATAAAAATACGCCCTACTAAGAAATTACTGATTCTACTGATCAAATGATCCAAACTAGTAATACACAAGGGATGAATTCGTTAAGCGAATACAAAATCCCGGGAACACAGCAAGTCAGATTCGACAGAAACATCGAACCTAAACTTGTGAATACCCATTTAATCTACAAAAAAAAGACAATTGCAATTGCTAACAAGTGCCTCCACTAAGCTACGTTAATAGAGTCTGCTGGTCCAGTACCTTTTGTTGCATCTTGAAGCGTCTTAAGCGGGATTTATAAATATCTGATGAAAATCCAGGGTATCACCAGATAATACACTCTTCTTCTTATCTGGATCTGGGAATCGAACCCGGGTCTGCAGCGCACACGCATACTGGTCAGACGACCATACGAGCCTACCCCCTTCATGCCAGAAATACTATCATCCGCCTGAGAAAAAGCACTGTCTTGCATGTCGCCGCTCATGAAAGCACTCGCGAACAACCACTGGAGTGCTGTGAAAATATACTCCTCTCCAACAAGGAGAATGCAGTTGTGGCTGGCCGTCATTTCGCTGATGCATTCTCATGAAGCTACCCCATTTAAATCTAGCCTGCCATTCTGGAAGTCATAACTATAACATTGACCTTCCCCACTGACATCTCAGACGATAATATGAGTTCTAGTGTCTGCATAATGTACAGCTTTACAAGTCCTGAAGTAAGCATGTATCAGCACAATCATACACGTTACTATTACTCGTGATGAAGACCTCACAAGGTTTCGAAATGGCTGCCTTTGTAATGGACACCGCTGGACAGAGACATACAGTCAGTCCGCGTTCCGTTTCGACACAATTCCTCTTGACCAAGATGGCAGTATACATTTACAACTGTTCTGATAATATCTCAGATCCATTATAAACTGGTAGCTTTAATAAATACTTGAGCACGGTACACGTCCGCTTGTCGAGACACGAAAACCTCAGCACGTTTCTAACGCACTTTGAAAAAGAACTGTTCGGCTTCGCTGAGTATAAACGCGGGCCGTCTCCACGCGAAGTTATCACAGCCTGCCTTGCACCTGCGATCTCGCTTGCTAGCCGAGTTGCGTAACTACATATGTCACTCCGAATACAACAGTCCACGTCCAAGTGAAATCGCCTTGCTAGCAGCCAAAACGCCACAGCAAGCAACCCCCACTACTGCCTTCCTTCATCGATATCTCGATGTGTCAATAACTCGCTTATGGCTTGATCATTATAGATGCTATTCTTGCACGTCGCTTGTTATATTATATTCCTCATATGAAATAGCTTTCTGCTATGGTAATCTGCGTTCTGTGTCCTTTGAAACGTCTTCTAATACTCTAATTCGCTTCAAAACAATAAAGATAATCCTGTAGCGTGGATCGATATATGACATGACGTCACGTATACGTTTATTGATCGGTCTATCTGAGAATCCACCCACTCGGGAATGCTCGTTACTTTCCGATCTCAAACCGAATGACACTTCTCATATTAGCAGCGTGATATTTCATGACTTGACTCACGAGCTCGACAGCATCGCGTCTCTCGTCGTCTTCACTACAGTATCTGGGCATAATCTTATGATAATATACGGTACAGTACCTTATTTCAAGTCCTGGGACACATATTTAGAAAGCCTTCCTCATTTCGATGATAATGATGATAATTGTTGTTTTAAGGGGCCTAACATCTAGATTATCGGCCGGCCTCATTTCGACCCTATGTCTCACAGATTCCATCCATTCCGCCTGCTTGCTTCCCATGCCAATTTTGATTGGTCTAGCTTTTGTGTACGAAGATACGCTACGTACAGAAATGACTTTTCCAAAGTGGGGCAACTTCTTTGAGTAATAATACATTCTGAGCTTATATACAGAGTGAGAATTACCTTCAAAGAGGTGAAAGCAGTGAATGTGCATATTTGAAAAGAAAGAGAATAGAGATACATGGGCCTAGGTGAAAATCCCTATCGTACCGTAATTAATATACGGATTCTTATTCCCTATTAATATATTTAGGCCTATCATGTGATTATTTAGTACCGTATATTCATGTAGGGAAAGCTTTATTGACTTTATTGACCTTATTGACTTTTTTGTGTGTTAACTTACGTCACAAGTCCTAGGAATTTGAAGGCCACTGGTATTAATATAACCTTGCTTTGGAGAATAGCTATGTAAGCTGTCAACATCTGTTATTACTATTACCACTTTTTATGAGTAAGGGGATGCTCGCTCAGGCGAATTCCTTTAATATTTTGAGCCGATGACTTTGATTCATCTGGCGTGTTATAGAAAGGTTTAAACAATAATGTTAATTCACCCAGCTTCTGTATAAATTAGGCTAGCCAATGTAATTATTGTGTCCGTGAACACATTATTTGGTATTTGGCAGGACGGATGAATTTCCGCCTTATTGTTTGTTTATTCCGGCGTTCTTTGAGCTGCGGCTAAGACGACCGATGCACCACGCGCAATTGGTGTAAGACGCGCCAACCTGTGTTATTGTTGACTTGTTGAAGTCATGTTATTTTAGTGAATCTCAAGCGAGATCACATGTTGCAGCCTACGACTGGTGTCATTAATAGAGCTAACTAAATAACATTTAAACCTTCTGATAAATCAAGAGCATAATTATCCTAAATCAACGGATTAATTAATTGTTATAAATAATTACAGCCATAAATTTGCAACCATTTGCTTTTTGTTTAATCGACTCCGTGAATTCAATCCTTTTCCATGTGGGAGATGACTTTAAATGAGCTGACACTACTTGTATCGACGACATTGGATCTTCGGGACCGATAATCAGTAACTTGTGGCCCGCGTGATCTAAAGCTTGTAAGACGCAATTATGATTGCACTTTGCCAACATAACTCACATGCTTGAGATGACGACTGATTACGAACAGTACGTCAGTTCGCGAAGGCAGGCTAGTACAATAGTGTTTACTTCTTTATTCCCGAGTGTATGTATCCCATTGTTCCTATTAGACATAAGAGTGTTATGTAATTGTTTTTTATAGTCTGTGGTGAAACTATCATTAGATTTGGTAATAAGCATTCGTTTACGACGCATCTCGTCGTAATACTTTCGTTCACATAGGCTTTAGACAGAATTTAAATGTAATATTAAATGTGGACGTGGTACCATCCTAACCTAGGGATTGGTTTGCTAGCTGTTATATGTAAATTATACCGAGTCATCTACTTATAAATTTGCTACGCGATAATTATTCTTGTACCACGCGCCTAGTTAGCTTTGCTATTGTTTTATGTAACTAGGATTTCGCGAGGGTCCTTAACATCAAACTATGGACGACTCATTATTGTAATTAGATTAACGGATTAGCCGATTTCGACCCTCGGAAATAGATTAGGGGTCTTACTTGAATAAATCATGCACGAATCTAACTTAAGACTGGATCCCTTTTTATTGCTAGCTTTGGTATTTTTCGGATGTATTTCTTTGGGCGTCTTTGACTGTTTCCGTGATAAATGACCCAGATCCCCTGGATCAAGCCCCTCGTGCTGAGCAAACCTACAAAGAAATGCACCCGATCCTCTGAGGTTTTGGGTTCGAAGGACGGGGTCTTTCGAAGTACCATTTCTTTCGGCGGATGGTACCCGGATCACCTCCTCTAACGGGCTCAGTATATATGTATGTGTGTCTAATTTGAACAGACTTTGTTCCAACTTGTCCTAATGATGATGATATGATGATAATTGTTGTTTTAAGGGGCCTAACATCTAGGTTATCGGCCCCTGTTGTCCTAATGAGCTGGTGTAGATTTCTTGTTAATTCGTTCTAGGGGATTGAGGCACCCTAGGTCATCAACCCCTTGTACGTCGATGTATATTCAATTTGTGTGATAACCTGTATTTCTGTGGTGACTGTAGTATTGTGTGTACCTTACGGTCGGGGATGGGGTATGTGTCCCGGGACCTTAAATACGGTACCACCGCGGCATTTTTCTGGAGAGAGTGTGGAAAAAGCCTAAGAAAAGCCATATTAGGCACAGCTGCTGTCAGCACTATGATTCGACTTGCTGTAACTCACCATCGCAGTCACGGTTAGTGTTTTAAAGCGCACGGCTAAGCCGCGGAACTTTTCAGGAATCGAGGGAAGACATGTTCAACGAACTTTTTGAAGACAACTCCATTCGATCTGTTGAGAAATACAGTAGATAAGGCTCAATCACTCGCGAATGTCTGTCGATAGACTCGATACACCAGTGCATTCTGACTGTGGAACGTGGTTTCTCTTGTGAACATTCCCTCAATTTGCAAACTCCACTTGACGTGGAAATTCGCCTGGCTGCCAAGCGTGAAATTTCTGTGTATTTTTAATTTATGTGATAACCTGTGTTATTGTGATGGCTGTATTAATGTTTGTATTTGTAAATTGGGGAAAGGATTGGGAAGGAGGTGGCCGTGGCTTTAACTTAGGATCCATCCGAGCATTTGCCTGGAGTAGAAGTGTGGGGAAACCACGAAGAAAACAGGATGCTGAGGTAAGAATCGAACTATTCTAATCTTATTTTTTCCACACGTGGTTGAGTGTACCCCGTTCCAGCCCATAGACCTGAATTAAATTCCTTGGCAGAGACAGGAATCAAACCCGAACCTCAAGGACGACAGCCAAGAATGCAACCCTCTACAGCACGAGGTGGTGTGATGAAGATGAAATGATGATGACAATCAGATCACGAAATGTCCAGAGTCTGAGATAGGGGAATAGTCCACAATAGGTTGAAATTCCATGACCTGAACATGCTAACCAATTAGACACCACTGTATGTAGAAAGAGAGAGTGACCTAAAGACTTCACAAGGAGATCACTTGCCCAATAAATGAACTTGGAGAGTGACCTGAAGACTTCTCAAGGAGATCACTCCCCCAATAAATGAACTTGGAGAGTGACCCGAAGACTTCACCAGGAGATCACTTGCCCAATCAATGAACTTGGAGAGTGACCTGAACACTTCACAAGGAGATCACTCCCCCAATCAATGAGCTTGGAGAGTGACACGAAGACTTCACCAGGAGATCACTTGCCCAATCAATGAACTTGGAGAGTGACCTGAAGACTTCACAAGGAGGTCACTTGCCCAATCAATGAGCTTGGAGAGTGACCTGAAGACTTCACAAGGAGATCACTTGCCCAATCACTGGACCTGAAGACTTCACAAGGATATCACTTGCCCAATCAATGAACTTGGAGAGTGACCTGAAGACTTCACAAGGAGATCACTTGCCCAATCACTGGACCCGAAGATTTCACAAGGAGATCACTTGCCCAATCAATGAACTTGGAGAGTGATCTGAACACTTCAGAAGAAGGTCACTCGCCCAATCAATGAGCATGGAGAGTGACCTGAAGACTTCTCAAGGAGATCACTTGCCCAATCAATGAGCTTGGAGAGTGACCTGAAGACTTCACAAGGAGGTCACTTGCCCAATCACTGAACCTGAAGACTTCACAAGGAGATCACTTGCCCAATCAATGTACTTGGAGAGTGGCCTGAAGACTTCACAGGGAATTCACTTGCCCAATCAATGAACTTGTAGAGTGACCTGAAGACTTCACAAGGAGATCACTTGCCCAATCGATGAACTTGGAGAGTGACCTGAAGGCTTCACAAGGAGGTCACTTGCCCAATCAATGAACTTGGGGTGTGGCCTGAAGACTTCACAAGGAGATCACTTGCCCAATCAATGAACTTGGGGAGTGGCCTGAAGACTTCACAAGGAGATCACTTGCCCAATCAATGAACTTGGAGAGTGATCTGAAGACTTCAGAAGAAGGTCACTCGCCCAATCAATGAGCTTGGAGAGTGACCTGAAGATTTTACAAGGAGGTCACTCGCCCAATCATTGAGCTTGGAGAGTGACCTGAAGACTTCACAAGGAGGTCACTTGCCCAATCAATGAACTTGGAGAGTGATCTGAGGACTTCACAAGGAGGTCACTTGCCCAATCAATGAACTTGGAGAGTGATCTGAAGACTTCACAAGGAGGTCACTTGCCCAATCATTGAGCTTGGAGAGTGACCTGAAGACTTCACAAGGAGGTCACTTGCCCAATCATTGAGCTTGGAGAGTGACCTGAAGACTTCACAAGGAGGTCACTTGCCCAATCAATGAACTTGGAGAGTGATCTGAAGACTTCACAAGGAGGTCACTTGCCCAATCATTGAGCATGGAGAGTGACCTGAAGACTTCACAAGGAGGTCACTTGCCCAATCAATGAACTTGGAGAGTGATCTGAAGACTTCACAAGGAGGTCACTTGCCCAATCAATGAACTTGGAGAGTGATCTGAAGACTTCACAAGGTGGTCACTCGCCCAATCAATGAGCTTGGAGAGTGACCTGAAGACTCCACAAGGAGGTCACTCGCCCAATCAATGAGCTTGGAGAGTGACCTGAAGACTTCACAAGGAGATCACTTGCCCAATCAATGAGCTTGGAGAGTGATCTGAAGACTTCACAAAAAGATCGCTCGCTCAATCAATATAAGCGTAGCCGTTATAACCGTTGCCCGGAATCGTTGTTTCGTGGTCTTCAATGTTGTTGTTGATTCATTGAGGGGTTTGTGACATTGCGGTCTTTCATCACGTGTAGTTTGGTATGTGTTGATGATAACCTGTGTCATTAGAATGGCTATACTAGTGTGTGTGTTTGTAGTTAGGTTTAGGATTGGGTAGAAGGCAGTCGTGAGCTTGAGTTGGGTACCATTTCTGCATTTCCTTGGAGTATAAGTGAGAAACACGGAAAATGATGTCTATGATGAGTGAGGTGGGAATCAAACTCATCTCTTCTCAGTTCATCTTCACAAGGCTGTGTGTACACCATCCAACCCTCAGGACAGAATTGACATTTTGGCAGACCCGGGAATTGAACTTCGACCTCCGGAATGACAGCCAAGAATAGAATACTAGCCACTACACCACGAGGTGGTCTTCATGCGTTAGAATTCACTCCCACTGTGGTAGATAGTAGATATCACAAATAATAATAGTGATGTTACAAGTGCGCTTGATATTTTCAGCACCTCACTGAGTACATCGCAGCACGTAATGTGGATTTAGCAAAAACAATTCTGCATGGCACGCAGTGACCTATGTGGTTACCATTTGAATTATTGAGACCAGCTGACAAATCCGTAGCTCAACTCCAAATGTACACGTGTTGTGGGAACATTAAATGGCGTAATACTTCACATTACGAGTGACGCCTGGTAACTACCATACACAACTTGTGCCGAACGCCTCCCATAAGCAGTTCTGTCTGTCCGGTGTACAGGAGGATGTGCCGGATAGATATTGCAAACAGTACATTTTCATGATTCAACTGGCAAACATCCAGACATGCAATTTGACATGCTTATCGAGTGCCTGAGCACCAACTCGGTGTGTTCCGGAGACACACACTAAAGTTGTTACTCATGGAAGACACTGTACAAATAGTCAAATATTACTGGAGCTCACTGTAGTTGGCAATCAACATTTCAAATTTGTAGTGGGGGAGTATATTGATGATATGTGTGTGTGGATGCTGTCTGACAAACTGACGTCCTTCCACTAAGAATCTGGAAATGTTTTAGTCAGAGGCAGGGGTCTATTATACAGTGTGTCATGTGATTTTGGATGTTAGAGAATGAAATTCTTGGCTCCATTCGGGCTTGTCGGTGGGTGAAATGAACCCCTCGCCTGCCCTCTCCGGTGCTAATCACTTTTGCGTACACACCCTCATGTGTCCATTGCTTCCACAAACACCTCTGCAGTCAGGTCTGAACGGCCCAAATGGTGCCCAGTTCATTGATACGGTCATTCAACTTAACTCATTCCAACAATGTCATGCAAATTGTCTGCGTGTAAAGTCTTCAGCTCACTCTCCAAGTTCATTGATTGGACAAGTGGTCTCCTTGTGAAGTCTTCGGGTCATTGTATTCATCACGAATCGCAGGTCACTCTCCAAGTTCAATGATTGGGCGAGCGATCTTTTTGTGAAGTCTACAGGTCATTCTCCAAGTTCATTGAATCGGCGAGTGATCTTTTTGTGAAGTCTTCAGGTCACTCTCCAAATTCACTGATTTGACAAGTGATCTCCCTGTTTAATTCAAACATCTGTAGCTTAATAATTGTAAATGCGGCTGAACAGTAGTGTTGTATACTTATCCGCTGAACCTAATTGAAGCCTAAGTGAGCAGGATGTGATGATGTTAGCTTGACGAACAAAACTACTGTCGACCAAAATATTATGTGTACTCGAGTTTGAAGGTTCTTTGTGAAGTAACCAAAAGATCTACATAAAATCCAATAACATTATCTTTTTTGTCGTTGTATTTTACGTTAGTTCAGGTAGGTTTGGAATTTTTTGCCTACTTTTCACATTTTGCAAAAATGAGGAAAAAGTAGCCTTATGAGATCGGCCAAATGTGTGTCTGTCTGTCTGTCTGTCTGTCCTTCTGTCTGTCTGTCTGTCTGGCTGTGTGTGTGTGTGTCCCCCCCTATCAACTCCTAAACGGCTGGAGCAATCGAAACAAAATTTTGTAGGAGTAAAGATCTATACCTGAATATCTCACGGCCATATTTGAAAATGATGTCAGTGCTACCAACTGCTGAAAAATCGCAATTGAAATTTGAGCTCCATGTTGGATATCTTGGAAGGTATGAATTGGAGCTATTTCAAAATTGGCACACGTATAGATAATAATATTGCAGTTTAATTTCCAGGAGTCCATACATGGCAGTGTTGCCAAAATGATTATAAGCCTGCTGATAGGTCCAATTTTTAAATGCATATAACTTCTACACTATCAATTTGAATTCAACCAAATTTCGTATGTTGTATGTGTACATACCCAGATATAACTGGGCGTATTCTTAAGAACCACCAGGGCTGCCAACTGTTAATAAATGCTCTTAATTTATTTTTATCCAAATACCAATATATCAGAAAGTATGCAAGCCGACAGCTTTAAACTATGCACACGTATAGTACCTGACATTCTATATTAATTTGTAGTAACTTATATACGTCAGTGCTACCAGCATGATTCTAAGCCTGCTGAGAGGTCCAACTTTAAATACATGTAATTTCCATACTATCATTTGGATTTCAACCAAATTTCGTATGTGCTATGTGTACCATAACAGATACGACTATGTGTATTCTTAAGAGCAACCAAGCTGCCAACTGTTAATATGTGCTGTCTTTCTTTTTGTTACCCTAATATCAATACATCAGGAAGTATGCAAGCCAATAGCTCTAAACTTTGCACACGTATAGTACCTGGCATTCTAGATGAATTTGGAGTAACTAATATACGTCAGTGCTGCCAACATGATTCTAAGCCTGCTGATAGGTCCAATTTTAAAACGCATGTAACTTCTATACTAACTAATGGATTACATTCAAATTCGACACAACATTAGATCATATTATTTCAGATTATTTCTGACCAATACATGCATGACATTGTTGCCAACATGGTTTTACGCGCGCTGTTAGATCCAATGTTTAACTGCATGTAACCTCCATGGACTTCAACCACATTTTGTATTCTGTACCTTAAGAGATGGAACTAAGAATATATTCAGTCACCAGGGCTGCCAACTGTAGTGCTCTATTAGGCTACATTATGCCAGGTATATAGTATTTCGAACTAATTATAAATTTCGATGTTACCAACTTAATTTCGTCACTATTCTAGATAGATCCATATAGATTAATCATTGGCATGAATCCTAGATTTTAAGAAGAGTAGGCTCTTTAGTTCGTCACGGAACTTCTTGTTTATTTATAATTTAATATTTTTTATCGCAGTTGGAACACGGAATGTTCCCGTTTTTAAGCGTGTTTCAACCGTGCGTCACATTTAAGAATTATTATCTCACAAACCCGTCATCAGATCGAATCCAAATTTTAACACAATATACAGAATGTTGTATAACTGGTTTATTAATTTTAAAATTTTGTGTGTCCAAGAAACAAAGTTGTTATCTTTTTTGTAAGGTAACTTTATCTCGGCTCGGGGTGGTTTGAAAATGTAGTTCTTGGTCGCGTTATAATCCTTATACATCAAAAAGGTGTGAAATACGTAAATTAATTCACTTATTTTATATCGGTTTGTATTTGTACGAGGAATTAGGACATGTTTCACCAGTTAGCCGCTCCAGTGAAAGCTCTGCAGCGTTGCCAAGATGGGCTCCATCACGCGTCATGGCGCGCCTCGCTCGGAAGTGATGGGCTCCATATCAGCAACGCTGTACAGCATTTCCCGGAGCGGCTAGCTGGTGAACCATGTCTTAATTCCCCGTACAAATACAAACCTATATAAAATAAGTGAATTAATTTACGTACTTCACAGTCATACAGCATAACTTTTTGATGTATAGGGATTACAGCGCAACCAAGAACTACATTTTCCAACGACCCCGGGCCGAGAAAAAGTTACCTTACAAAAATGATAACAACTTTCGTTCTTGAACACACAAAATTTTGAAATTAATAAACCAGTTATACAACATTCCATTATATATTGTGTTAAAATTTGGATTCGATCTGATGACGCTTTTGTGAGATAATAATTCTTAAATGTGACGTATGGTTGAAACACGCCTGAAAACGGGCACTTTTTGTGTTTCAACTGCGATAAAAAATATTAAAATATAAATTAAAAAATCAAAACCTACATGAACTAACGTAAAATAGGACGACGAAAATGATGATGTTAGGTCTATTGGTTACTTCATAAACAATCTTCAAACCCGAGTGCACATAATGTTTTGGTCGACAGTAGTCATCCAATTAAATTCCTCATTTTTGTAAGAGGTATTTTTTTATATAAAATAATTCATGCATATTATTTCAGACACTAAGGAATTAATTGTAACTCCCTGACAAACCTAATTGAGCACACTCGTGTTGACCGACACAAAACCTACCACTAATAGATAAGTTAGGTAACACTGAAAATTGGCATCTAATATTTCAATAGTTCCATTCTTATTGATTTTGTATAATAAAAGAAAACCAAATAAATATGCAATTTTGTTTTCATTATTTTAACAATTGAAATATTGACAGAACTGGAGTGAGTCTTCTTTCCTCGCACTCAAACTAAAAATATAACACACTAAAATTACATGTACTGGACTGTTGTAGTCATTGGAGCTGCTTGATTCTTTCACCAATACATAAAAACGTGGTGTGTTAGTTTACAACACAGGATGTATTAACAGAATCCCTGGTGATTGACCACATAAGACTGACATAAGACTGCCGAACTGTCCTAATGAAATAAAAGGTGATAAACTAAGAAGAAACACCTTATCGAAACAAATGACTATTAGAGTTCTAGTAAAGGCTGGGGTTGTGTTCAGTTATTACATAGCAGGACAGATCTCTATCGTTGTATTTCAGATTGAGATTATCCAGTTTATAACTATACCATTTGCTTAGTGACAATCGTATTGCTATCAATTCTGAATAGAAGTAAAAAACTAGCTTTTTGTTGTGCACTCGTTGTCAAGGTTAGTCTGCCTGCTCAGCCCGTCCAATGCGGTGGACTACGGTGGGCTTTGTGAGCTGAGTTCAGTGCTATGAGCTATAACAGGGATGGGCACAATTCCGCTCATTGAGCAGCCCTCCCGCTCCGGCAGGAGAAAGAGCAGAGTATGCACTCTCATCGATGTTAACCTTGTAGCTGCTTGCACAGCTTGCCGTTACAAGCGGGGTATCACAACAGCTTTATACTCGTGCCCTGTTTGTTGTGCATTAGATGAATAGATTATGGTGCTACGTACATACGCTTAATTATATTCCTTTCATTGGGTTTCCATGTAGGAAATATAAATAATTACTTTGACAGCTGATAAGTACACACTCCATTGCCCACTACCGATAGTCCTGAAACTACAATAAGCCAAACTAACAACTTGTTTAGAACACAAGGAACGAAAACTTGCTCTATGAGTACAGAAATAAATACAAGATATTTAATATTATTCACCATAAACAAAACATAGGCCTATATAAATGTATCTGAACTGTCATTCTGCAGATGATGAGGAGGTGTGCGTATCCTTTCGCTGAAAGAGACGGGTTACATTTTGAGCGATCGATCTTGCAGTTGCAATTCGAAGAACGGCAGTGAGATGTGAGTCAGTTAGAGTGGCTCTTCGTGGAGATTTATTTATCTTCATTAGAGAGAACAGTTTCTCACACAGATATGTTGAACCAAACATTGATAGAAGTTTGGCAGTAATTTTGTGCATGTTTGGGAAATCTGTTTGCGAAAACTGTCCATAAAAATGTGCTAAGCTCGTTCGTGATTCATATTTAGTGTACAGCCGTACCCATAATATAGGCCTACTCAGCCCGGTACAATTCTATACCTATGCTTGCGCCTTGACTGCGCATATTGCAATCTAGTCGTTCCAGCACAAACTATTAGCGAGCAGTCAGCTCTTTGGCTCCGCTCGCGCTCATGCAGTTGGCTCCAGGAGCTGCGCTCTCTCATTACCCACCTATGAGCTAGAACGTGGCCGCGTTGGATGAGAACGACACTGGAGGGTCTGGGCTTCAAAAGTCCATGGGCTCGGAGTGCGGCACGGTGAGTATCGCTGCAGGACACTGGTACAGAGTCAGAGTTTCCTCCTTTCTCCATGCACTCGAACAGGGCCTCATTCTAGCAACAAACCTGCGAGTTGTTGCACATGCCCACCCGCTCCAGTTCCTGTGGTATACATTTGCCCATTTGTTTCACTTTTTGCCTTTGTTGTAGAAGTTATAATGACCAGAATTGAAACAATACTGTTGGGCGAGTTCCTTGGTGTTGCTATGAGGATTTGGTTCACTTAACATGAGTTCTGTACTTTCCTTATCTTGGAATGCACGACATTTTTCAAACCAGCGATGCACTGTTCATTCTGAAGTTGAATGGACTCCCCATGCCGCCGCCAAATGACGATATATTTCTCCCATCGTAATTCCAAGTTTGAACTCATGAAACCAAATTACCCGTAAATAACAATACTCCACATTGTAATATGTTCTGTGGCACCTGCAGCTACACGTCGTAAGTCGTTAAGAGGCTGGTTTTTAGGTGACACTCAACGTGTATTAATTATCCACGGTTCTACAATAGGAAGCAAGAAGTGTTGAATGTAAGCTTTTCGACCGTTCCTTTATAGGTGCTGAGGCTACGTTTAGAGGATTGGGAAGGAGGTGGCCGTGGCTTTAAGTTAGAAACCATCACGGAGTGTGCCTGGAGTGGAAGTGAGAATCCGCGGCAAACCACTTCTAGGACAGTTGACATTGGAATCAAACTCATCTCTTCTCAGCGTGTGTTATACAGTAGTATATATAAACATTGAACATTTCGCTTACGTTGTTAATACAAGTTATGTTAAGACGGGCAAACATCTTGATATTGTCACTTAAATACTGAAGTTAGCCACTTATTTGATTACTGAAAAATCCTAGTTGTCAGTACCCGTGAGTCACCGCTACCCACTGATAGAACTCGTTTAATTATTGCGGTTATATTAATAATGTTCGAAACGTTGTTGAGACATGCAGAAGCTTTGATACAATTACTTAATGGCTAATATCGAACATTCATCTGGTTGCTGAAAAAAACATTTTCGTCAGCAACAACCACATACTACTGACCGTTGCGGACTGGGTCAAAATCTGCAGTGTGGGAGAGTTTCGTGCCTACTGTTACTGTGGTGCTTTCTGTTGTTACTTGGTGGAAGCTTATGGTCTATTATGCCTGTCTAGTGTGGCTAATTACCTGATCGTAACAATTATTATACGTGGGCTATGAATTTCCTAGCTTTAAATGAGTGTCTGATAATGGATCTTGGACATTCCCAAGCACTATAGACAAATCTCTTTAGTTCACCATAGTGTAAATAAACATCCCGGTATACTGAACCCAGCTTATGAACGTGATCTTGAACTGTATATTACTGCCTTGCTTAGGTCTTGGTTTATTGGGAATTTGGCACATTGTTCTTCCTTCCCAAAAAAAATCCCCTATCATTAGTTGCCTTACATTATTTTATATATAGCTTCACTTGCAACCCTATGTGTTATTGTCCTAGAAGCAGGAATAGAGGCGAGGTCTCAAAAATTTAATGTTCGTTTCATTTCGATGGGTTGTGTTTCTTAGTTAAGGGGAGCCTATGCTGTCCATGTGAATATTCAACTTTTAATTTACCATTTCTCAGAGACATTTAACAGTAACTAATCGCATTTAATCTGGGATGTTCCTCGATTGTCACGGCTTACTTAAACACAGACGTTTTGAAAATACGTATTTTTTATTTTTCGTAGATTTAAAACAAATATATTCAACGGGATTTTCACAAACATTTCCATCAGGCAACATTAAACTAAAGTAAATTTTGAAAAACGGCTGTGTTAAAATATAACACAAATAAGTAGGAATTACTTCTGAAACTTTCAGCTTTGCATGTTGAAAAGTAGCGGAAAAACGGGAATTTTTAAATTAAGAAATGTATTTTAGCAAGAAACTGGAAACAAAACTTTTTCCGCTAGGTGATAGTTTTGGTTTTAGGACGAGGCAATAACCGTTTTGCTTTCTTGAAAAGTTTTCTTAATGCCCATTGTCTAATAGAGAGGTAACTAAAAGTCTAAGAGAGAAATAGAGAGAAAAATGAAAATCTACTTTGTGTGTTTATTGATAGGACGCACGGTTGTGGGAAAGTGTAAGTAAAGTAGGTAGTCTTAATTGAGCCATGTAGAATATAAATGTACCGTTAGAAGGCTAAGGGTCTGTAGCTTAATGTACCGTTAGAAAGCTAGGGGTCTGTAGCTTAATGTACCGTTAGAAAGCTAGGGGTCTGTAGCATAATGTACCGTTAGAAAGCTAAGGGTCAATAGCTTTAAGTACCGTTGGAAAGCTAAGGGGCTGTAGCTCAATGTACCGTTAGAACGCTAAGAGTATGTAGCTTAATGTACCGTTAGAAAGCTAAGGGCCTGTAGCTTAATCTACCGTTAGAAAGCTAAGGGTTTGTAGCTTAATGTACCGTTAGAAAGCTAAGGGTCTGTAGCTTTAAGTACCGTTGGAAAGCTAAGGGTCTGTAGCTCAATGTACCATTAGATCGCTTAGAGTCTGTAGCTTAATGTACCTTTAGAAATCTAAGGGTCTGTAGCTTAATCTACCGTTAGAAAACTAAGGGATTGTAGCTGAATATTGTGCCCTTGCGGACAATTCATACGTGATCATATTTTCTCTAGCTCAGTATGGTCGGAGCGTAGTACATTCATTCCCACCATATGACACACGTATTTTGGATCAAAGCATTAGGTCAACACTTGAAATAAACGAAAAATTACAATAAAACAATATTTAATTAAATTCAAAAATAAGCGCTACTAATTCTCTAAAATAACATAAATACAACTCAAAAACAATTAATAATCTCACACTTGTTCTCTAACAACAAGGAATCAGTTAAATCACATCACTAAATGAGGTTCCACTGAAGCTTTCATATAGGTTTCACTTCCATAAAGTGTCTAAAAATAATTATTTATTTGAGCTCCTGACGGCTCCAATTGTACTTTATCACTACTTATCACATTTAACATGATTATTTCCTCTAACTTGGTCATTGTTTACTGTGTATTCATATTTGTTTATAACAATAATAACAACAATTTCCAATTTCTTTATAGGATCCACGTGGGTTCAAATCTTATCTCTCTCTGTCTTTATCGTACATGCTTTATATTGGTGGGAAGTTCGTTTCAACATGAGTTCCAAAAAGTACTGACAGAATCAAATTAAACAATACTCCCGCATTGTCTAAGATTTCTGATACTCAATAAACCAGTATTTGGGTATGTCACACAATGAGATTTTCTTAACAACATTTTATCATTTCACTTAATTTACCAGATCTGAACAACCATTGCATCCATATAATCACATGATAACTTTAACTACGGGTACACCTCCCGTCCATTTATAAAAGAACTATCTTGCTCGTGAAATATCATATGGGCTGTTTACAGTCTGTCACGCTTCTCCCCAGGCAATTAGTGGTCCTTGACCTATCCTGGTACTTTACTGAAATTTATGACCTGTCAACTTGTGTCTGAGTCACACTGGGTGGATTCTCTCTTTGCAGCGATATTTTCAGCTGTCTAACACACAGAATACGGAAACCTTAAAACGGGAATCTTATTCATTCCTCTTCTTAAAACGCGACACGTTATTTGCCGGTAATGACTTCACAAGATATGATGTTAATTGGTGATCATCCACATTGTATGAGTCGATTTAAGGAACTTACACACATCCGGCATATGACACTGCGCTGTCTCAAATAGTCTCCTTCCTAGGCTATGGCCGTCTTCAGAAGAGATCAAATATTACCTGCGCCAGTGAAGCGGTATCTTTGATCAGTCCTTCACGCGCGTTTTACAATTTCTAGAGGGAAATCGAACCCGGTTCTCTAGTATTCACAATGGCTCCCTTTGTTACATTACTTAGACCCGTCATTTTTCGCACTCATCATAACTCCGATCACAATTAAACGGTCTTGGATATTAGATATAACAATCTATAAACAAACTTTTTATAATGCATTAATCGCATATTCAACAATATTTAAGTCTTCCGTAATTCTTTTTCATTTGAAATCCCATAAATTATCCCTTAATTTGACATTATATGCCTTAGACACAGTCATTATAAAATGTATAATACATTTCAATAAGAACAGCAGCTTATTTCATTTCGAGAGAGCTCAACTCTTTGAATTATTATTATTCATTTCTCTACTTGATAACATATTTTCGGTATGTTCAGATCCGTATTTCCTCCTCTGCCATATTTCACATATTTATTTACCATCTCATTTCTATTAGTGCGCTCTTTCCCTGTATTAAGTTTTCACGAACTTCCCCCTAAATTTTATACACTTATAATTGAAAGCTTTGTACTCACATCAGATCTGGTGGATCTTGAACTTCATGGTTGGACTTTTTCGCCCACATTCTGGGTCTAGCAATCACCCATACCACTCATATCACAAAACACTTTTCTAACTCTATTACACATATTAATGACACTAAATTCTACACTGGGATGATTTTCCATCATAATACAATTACAAATTATACACTGAAATACTATTTTACACTTCAAGCTTAACTTTGCTTGCTCTCACTCAAGATTTTCACACGTTACACTTTCTGACACCTTCTCCAAAGAATGCAGGTCCTAACGACGAGTTGTCCTAGTCCTACGTTCTCTCAAACTGCTTGAGAGTCTCTAAATTTAGCTACCCTTGGTCGCTGCTCACCTCGGATACTCCCATCAGTGTCTTTTACTCAATCCGCGTTGGAATGGTCTTAATAGACTATCGCTCAGAATTTGCTCTGAAGTCTTATAATGACTTCACGGATATCTATCGGTTTTGATTCGTACTGCACTTCCGAACTACCGTTTTCCTGTATTCTGGTTTCCCAAGCACGGATGAACTCAGAATTGTTACTACATTAGACCTACTTTGGTCCTCGATGATTACTTGAATACTTTTAGTATTTTCGACTTCCTCGATACTGGCGAAATGTTTATACCCTGTCCGCAGTGTGCCGAACTTATTTCCTGTCGCACAGTAAATATTTTATTCATGTCCTTGTTAACTTGATAACTTCTGCAGTCTAATATGGTAACCCGCTATGGTTCCAATTATTATTTAAGTCTGATATGATACGTCTCTCCTAGAGAAGATCTCAAGACTGTTGCTTCTGTGTGAACCGTTTATACGTTCACTGTAGACTGATTATTTTGATGCAGCGCTTCTGCACTGGAAGCCTGATGATAACTGCGTGTACTTTGCTCCGCAGCGTGACCGTATGTGGTCCGATGATGACTGCACACGTTGAGACGCAGCACGACCTTACGAGGTCTAATGAGAACGGCATGATTACTGCTGGGCCCGCTCGCTATTTATTCATTTCTGAATAAAATTAAGCCTTGCCCTCCTTCTTGAAATTATATTCTAAACTAATTGCTCTACGATCATAGAAAAAACATGTCCAGAAAGCTTATGGTCTCAACGTCTCAAAATGTCCTCCTTTTTGAGAATCGATCGTGGCAAAATTTTATATTAATTTTTAAATGCTCCCAGACTGTGTGGGTGGAATGAAACATTTCCAGCCGTCTTAATCCCTCCTACAATGACGTAATGCTGACACTGCGCTTCTTTCCTGTACGTTAGTTACTCAATTTTTCTCTTGGATAAATCCTAATTTCCAAAATCATTCTCATTGTAGTGCTCTTTTGCCTATAATTTTGCATGGATCCAGATTTTGCACAGATTTCACCATACTGTGTACTCTTCCGGTTGCACCGACATTAGTTAAACTGTCGACGTGGCCTGGCTAGGGGAATTCCCTTCCTTTCTCGTACGTCTTGATTCACAATCTTATTGCTGAGCTGGTTCCCTTATCAAAATTTATGGGTATGACGCACGCGGCTCACGTGTGCGTTGCTCATACTATGGCTCAATCATTTGCATCTGCGTGATTACAATCTGTTGCGTCATCCAGGCTCTCTTTCACTGGAGATTTGGTCATGAAGAACGATTCCTTCTAAATGCATATCTTTTCTTCTCTACAATCGAGGATTTGAGCTTGTACCTATCCCAATAAGGGTACAATATATCGTTAGAAAGCTGAGGGTCTGTAGATTAATATGATACATTTTCAAGATTTTCAGCATCCCGGAGCCCGTTGAGTAGATTTCAGTGTTTGCTGTAGAGTGATCAGGGCAGCGGCCACTGGATCGTACAGTATGTTGTGTGGTAACTATTGCTCAGCAGCAGCGTGCTTGCCCGTCAGGTGGAGGACATGAGTTCACTCTCACCTCCGGTGTAAGCTTTTTGATGTGCCCGTTGCAGTAGCCCCTGTGATGAGTGCAACGTTGGTGTATATTATTTGTAGTCCCCAGAAGGGCTTTTGTAAACATGGAGATTGTATGACGTCAAGACCCAACGATGAAATCTCACCTTGTGAGGCATGAAGCCTCCGGAAATATGCCTCATTATGGTCCGCCGACTGTCTCATGTTTCCGGCACAGTTGGTCCGGTGACAACATGTATGTTTCTATCGGTAATTTATTTATACCCCCACCGAGTTAGTCTGAGTGTCGAGAAAAGGTGATGGTAATAGTGGCTTTAAGGGCCGGGACTTGAAGAATGAGATTATCTGATCCTTGCTACAGTGGCTATCATTCTTGGCTATCACTCCTCTCTGAGGTTCGGGTTGGATTCCCAGCTCTGACAAATAGAATAATTCTAGTTAGAGGGCTGGAACGGGACACACTCAGGCTCTTGAGGCAGAACTGAGTAGACGTGAGTTCGATTTCGACCATGGTTTCCTCACTTCAACTCCAGGAAAATGCCGGGATGGTTCCTAACGTAACGCCATGATCGCATACCACCATATTACAAATACAGACACTAATACAGCCATCACAGTGACACAGGTTATCGGACAGTTTCCAAACACGCCCATGTATGATACATGAAGCTACATGACCACCATGTTGCAAAGCCCCCAAGTGAATCACCAAAAACAGCTTCTAAGGTTTGTAACAATTTAATATCGCTCAGTTTTCTAAAAGATTTGTTTGTTTCATTCAGAGGCTTTGACTAGGTTGGTCTGTATGAAATAATTATGGAGGATTTTATAAACGTGGTCAGCAAGTAATGTATACCAGCATTTATTCATTGGAGAACTCGGAATTCACGCTGAACAATAAGGCGATGCCATCGTTTGTCGATTTGTCTAATCTAACTGTCTGTATGTATTACTTCATATAACAGAGCTTATTAGTGGTCACATTTATGTGACATTATGACGTTTTGGCTTCTTCCTAGACTTAATGTTCGTGTTCAAAATGTGTTGTGTTTTGAAGCCTCTGTGCAACCTTTCATATCACCCATGTATTCCGTATCGCAAAGTTATAATAGGCCTAGCTCACGTTACGAGTAGAACTTAAAAATTTGTTTCATTGGCGGATTAGTTTCAGTAGAATTTACTTAAATATTACGGATCAGGTCAAGTGATAACGGTGGTTCCAAACAAATCTGCACTGTGTCTGAAGGAGCATTATAACATAAGTGACATCTAGCAGTTGGCCTGCATTTATCCTAAAGACACGATCCTGAAGGCCAGGTATCGGGTATTATAATATCGCATTAGTGATTCTTAAATGAAAAGTTTTAGGAGCCAGTTTGTTCCCTGTGGCACTAATTCGATACATATAGACAAATATAAGTTATGCGGCAACATTTAACCTGTTATATTTTATCCACTTAAAGCCTTAAGTTAATTTGACAAATACATTTAAAACAGAAGTTGCCAAATTTTCTCTACTAACAAAACTTTGAAATTACATTAACAAGATCTCGGAACTTCTTCACGTGTTAGAGCAAACTTCTAAGTCTGCTGCAGGCAAAGAATTCTGGAAGTTCTTCCAGAAGGCTTGGAAGGGATATTTTTTATTGTTTGTTACATAAACTTCCTTTTATTTCTACAGTACAGAATATGTGGCTTGTCTATCTCTCTCTAACTTCAGTCAGTCTGGTTCACCTCCAGAAGCCGTTGTGATATTCTCATGGACTAAATATCAGCCTCTGAGTTCAGAGGAAAGCAGTGCCAGCTCCAAGGCACTGCTAGTGCTACTGTACCTTGGCATTACCAGGTCGATCTGAATCAGTGTGCTCGAAATTCTAACATTTAAACCATAATTAAATATTAAAACTTCTCAGTTAATACAAGGAGTGGTCAAATAGTTTCCGTTTGGCTGCCGTACAGCCCAGAATCGGTATCACAATCAGGTAACATCGCCGTGAACATTGAGATACTCATCCCACCGACGGGACGCACCAGGTTGAAGATCCCGTGTGGTAAAGCACCGTGTCCTGCTGCATGAAGAAGTCCATAACACCTGCTGCACATCCTCGTCCGACAGGAATCGTCGTCTCTTCAAGGCCATTTTTAAGAGATCGAATGCGTGGTAATCGCATAGGAAGAGATTAGGACTATAGGGCGGAAGCTCGAGTGTCTCCCACTTCTGCGTTACGCCCTTTGCGGTATGGGGACGTGCGTTATCATGAAGCAGCAGCACCCTTTGTCGCAGTTTCCCCGAATGTTTCACCGTAATTGCACGCCGTAATTTCTGCAATGTTGCGCAGTGCCATTCCCCAGAGATGGAGACACCAGGTTCATTGAAATCAATAAGCAATGGGCCCGGACAATCAAAGAACAGGGTAAGCATCACCTTTCTAGAGGATGATTGTCTCTTGAACTTTTTGGGACGTATGGACGATGGAAAAAAAACGTCAACGCTTTCGATTCCGGTTCCCCGCTTTCGATTCCGGTTCCCAGTGGTGGCACCCGCTTTCGTCGCCTGCAACAATGCGCTCCAGGAACATGTTGCCTTCAACATTGAAACGCATTAGGTGCCACAGACAAACAGCCATCTGGTGTGCTATTTGTTCGTTATTCAACGCCCGGGGTAACCACTACCTGCAGACCTTCCGGTAGCCCTCAAAGGTTACTTTTTACGCCTTGTAAGCTACTACGTGCGTATTTCAAATAATTCGCTAAATGCAACTGTCTCATATAACGATCTCATTTGGCTCTGACAGAACTTTTCCTTCAATGAGCATGTACAGTAATAACAGAGCTAGCACTACGTAGTTATGAACTTCTTAGATGAGATTGTGATGACGTAGTGTTTGGGTACGGATGACGCGTGCATACAGAGTTCGAGCGCCGCACACCTAGATTCAAGAAATGACTATAGGCCTACTATACATGGAAGCAAAGAATATAAGTGACCGAATGATCTAGGAGGGTTTTGCCAACTATAAGTGCCAACTTACTCAATGAAAGTGAACTCATAGACATGAGTTATCACGGACATAAATCATTATTGATGTATAAAAGAACGGATTAGTGTAGGCTATATAACGACGAAACATTACAGAGTATCTAATGTTAGGAGGCAATGCGCCTGCGGAAATTAAGATATGTTCATTAATTTGTTCCATAATGTTGGTAACATTGCTAACAGTCGCGGTTTTATTTGCCCGATTTTAAGTTACAGAGAGTGTGGGAGTACATGAGAATCGTTCTTCGTAAAGTCTCAACTTTGTTTGATACTAAAATATTGTTGCTATTCGTAACGTTGTGGTACCATAACCTCTAAAGTTCATACCCCACCCGCCCCAACCTTTATGCCAAGATCATCAGTAGGGCTTGTTTCTTGTTTTGCAATGCTTATACGCATATTTGGGGATCTTATCATATTACAAGGCAGTTAAGTTGCCTTCTGAGACACAATGAACCATAAAGAGGTCACCAGAGCATCAATATTTCATCCAAACCATGGAAATATGGGATGAACAGCAAAATTAAATAAAGAATAATCCTCAACACACAAATGCAATTATACCTCATTTGAATAATAACAATAATGTAATTGGGAGCAGAACTATGACCACGTTACAAGATGCTTCTCTAATAATTGTCGAATAAACCGCTAGTCATTGTTTTCTGTACCAACACAATAGTCACTTGAGCATTCCACGTGCTTACTGGGCGCGTATCAATAGTTTTGCTGATGGCCATTGGCTGCCACTTTGTACCCAAACACAAAATAACGTTCTCCATGTGTCCAATGAAGTTTTTTAAGCCCTGCTCTCCTTGGTGTGTAGACATCCGAAACCAAAAGAGGAGAGTTCGATATGAACGGCGCATGTGCAATGTGCATGGCCACATGTGGTATAAATTTTTACTCAAGACACCAGGGGAAAAGACGGGTGCTTTGAACAGGTCTGTTGTAGTCCTTGCCTGACTCGCCTCGCCAGTAACTTCAGGACAGGCTTCACTACATTATCTGCTCACCATGAAGTCCAAATCCCTCAACAACTTGTTCATAGGTGATGCGATAGTTAACATTAAGTTTGTAGTTTTACGTGATCGTTAATCTCGGTATCATAAGCCAAGGGATTTTCATTTAACGTGGAATCCCAACCATCGGACGTTACACTTCATCTCTAAAATGATGATGTTTATGCCCAGCCCTTGACAGGGCCTAACTACAGCTTTTCGCAAATCCCATGTTAAAGGGATACGAGGAACAGCTTACAGACAGCGCAATTATTACACACAGGTGAGGCAACTATTACCTCACGGTCATAACAATGACGCTGCAAGTCAAATACCGCTGAGTATTCATGACCTAAATGAGGCTTTAAATACGCGAGAGACCCTCGAGGCCAGGTTCAGACCAGCGTGGTCAGACCAGTTATTTATTATTTATCGTATGATGATACAGAGTTAAAATAAAAGTTATATACACTACATATAAAGTTATATATACAGTTATATACATAGTCATAAACACAAGTTCTTGCTTTAAACTTCTAAATCCAGGCCATCAATCCACTGAAGTGCCTCAGAAGAAGCATGATGAATGTCACCTACTGATCCTTGGAACGCTCGTTGCGGACATTCACCAAGAATATGTTCGATGGATTGCAGGGTAGCTCCACAATCGCAGTTAGCAGAAGTAACCCAACCCCATTTGTGAAGCAGGAATCCACATTTGCCTTGTCCTGTACGGATCCGGTTAATGATTCTCCATTGGCGTCTGGGGAGTTTGAAACCTTCTATCCGGTTGGAAGGGTTTTCAATCAGATGTGCATTGAATACTGATGATTTTTCCCACATAGTTTCCCATGCCTCTGAGATGTCTGAGAGTCTTCAAGAAGTACTGCACAGCGCCAAGGTGGTTTTCTTGACTTCAACCTTTGATTACCTGATTTTGCTACATCAGTATGTATGGGTAGCTGGGGATTCTTCTGAATGGTTTTCCAGATCTTCAGGAGAGCCTCTGATCTTCGAAGAGCTGGAGGTTGGATGTTACTTAGAACAGGTAACCATGTAGTGGGTGTGCTACGTATGCAGCCCGTAATCAGTCGCATTGTCTGGTTAAGTTGCAAATCTATATTCTTGGAGTGGACACTGTTTAGCCAAGATGGGCAACAATATTCAGCAACGGAGTATGACAGTGCCAGAGCACTTGATCGTAAAGTTTGAGCGCTGGAACCCCAGGAGGTACCAACAAGCTTCTGAATGATGCTATTACGGGTCTTCACTTTTGCGGCCACGTTCGTGAGATGTTGTTTGAAGGTCAAGGACCTATCAAGTGTTATCCCAAGGTCCTTAGGCATGCTGCAGAACTGCAAAGTTTGTCCTCTGAATTTAACTTCTGGTTTGTAATTAGCGAACCTATTGCGTAAGTGAAATGCGGATACAACCGTTTTCTGATAATATGTGTCCAAGACTTCCAAGTCGGCAGTTAGTGTATTTTCGGCATCGGTGAAGTTGGAGTTCTGGGTTACCAAACAGATTTCATCAGCATATATGAATTTCCTTGAAGAAGTTTCTTGCAGGTCGTACATGTACAAGCTGAAAAGGAGAGGAGCCAGGACAGATCCTTGGGGTAATCCATCATTTAATTTGAAGAACTTGCTTCTATCATTTTCAGAGTAAACCTGGAAAAGTCTATTGCACTGCATGTTGTTAGTTAGGTTTGTGAGATTGAGACACGGAATGATGCTCACAAATTTCAGAAGGAGGCCTACTCGCCATACAGTATCATAAGCGGCAGATAGATCCAAGAAAGCAGCTAGGCTTACAAATTTATTCTCGTACCCATTTTCAATATGAGTTTTTAATACAAATACTTGATCATTACAGCTTCTGCCAGGCCTGAATCCAGCTTGTTCTATGGGGATGTGGTTGTTAATTGTATCAAAAATTCTGTTGTAGATGAGTCGCTCAAGTAGTTTGTAAGTGACACAGTAGAGCTATGGGGCGATAACTTTCGACTTTTGTCGGATCTTTGCTCGGTTTGAGGATTGCTATTATTTTTGTTTTCTTGAATAATACAGGGAGATTTCCAGTATTAAGGAGACCAGGACAGTCTAACCGAGGAGACAGTGCGATGGACGTACGGAGGCGAGCGCCTCTCGGCGAGGCGATGCTACCCACAACATGGACGACGGCTCGACGATAGGACTTCAGACCAATACTCCAGGGTAAGTGTGCTCAGCGCTATCCATATTTCTATCCTCTAGACCTCTCATCTCAACAGCATTTCATTCGACTGCAATAAACAGTCCAATACATTCAGACCATACCGGGTGAGTTAGCCGAGGTCGTTGCGGCATGACTGTTGGCAGTCGTTCACATCCGGGAGGCGAGGAGGTTCGAATCCCCCCGCCGGCAACCTTGAAGATGGTCTTCTGTGGTTCCCCATCTTCCTTCCAGGCAAATGCCGGGGTTGGTCCCTAACTATAGGCCACAGCCGCTACCTTCCAACTCCTCGACCCTCCCATCCAACATTCCTCACCAACGGTACTTGTAGCTCACCCATTGGGTGTCCGTCTCGAAGCAGCTACAAAACTGGCGAGCCGAACATGTCCTCGGACACTCCCGGCACTAAAAGCCATACGCTAAAAAAAATCAGACCATGTTCTTTCATATATTCATTCTGCACGCCAAGGCTAGCCAACCTTTCATCCTCTTGTATTAGCACTCCACGCGACCTTACAGCCCACGCAATTAGCTATTTCAATCTGCAAGTCAGCACCCAGAATGTACGGTCATCGCTCGCGCGTTGACCGTGCAGGCTCTCCCGCCGTGACTTGCCTTGCCAACCTTTATCCAAACACCTCCCACTACCCTTTGACGAGTTTGGCGCGGCATTTCCCTTTGGGAAACGTCCCCACATAACACCCCAAGCGAGTGCCCCACTTATTGGGAAACGCCCGGCAAAACACTATCGTCTGAATATGGACATCAGCATTCAGCTACAAGTTGTACAGGCAAAAGTTTTGGACTGAGGTTTGATGACTGTTCTATCAGTGGCCCGTGCAAATCTATTGTTTCTACGTCACTTCTGCTGAGGTGTTCAATTTTCATTTTCAATTAGTATAGCTTATAGCAATGTAGAGGGTTTTATTGAAAATCAGACCTAATTATATTTTGTATAATTTTTAACCATATTAAAAATGCTTTTATCATTATTTTTTCTGTTTTTGCTTATTTAAGTACCAAACCATTAAATGCCTTCTATTTGAGTTGATTCTTTGCTTCATTCTGGTTGCAGATTGAAAATGATTTATAACGTAATATTTTGTTTTTCGCACATAGAAATTTATTTCAGGGCCCGCTGATCACGTTTGATAGTCGCGAAAGCTTATCTTGATCGTCACGAAAGGATTGTTTTGAAAGATGGTGTTTTAGCGACAATAGAACTATTGTAAAGAGAAATCTCCCAAAGAAGTGAACGTTCAGTTTGTGTATGAAAAACGAGCTCTTAAAGCTCGATCTGTGGTCTTCAATGCGCATGCATGAGGCGTGCTTAACGAGGTTACTGAAGGACCTAACTTAATACATCTTACGCCATATGTTCGCTTCTGTGGCATACACTTTCACGGTTGATCTAACCCTGGTTGACTAATTAACGTTGGCACAAACATGCGCCAGTTTACATTCTGAGAAAGTCGTCATATTTGATTCGCCATGTTTTTAACGTTATTTTAACATCAGATTTATAATCAGCAGCCTTTAAAACCACTTATATGCGAGTTGGTAAATTAATTAGAAGACATCCATGGTTTTGGCCATGTGTTTGTGATTTGGTCACACTGTGTGACAGAAGAACTGTTAGATTTATTATTTCTTCTGAAACACGTAGGCCCATCAGATGATCCCATACGATCAATCAGTTTACAGACACATTCACTCAAGGATAATATATAAATTACGTATGTCAACTTGCCTACTGCCAGCAAAATTTGACATTATTGATTTGTTTGTTGTTTGATTTAAGAACCTAGACATCGTGGACATTACAGCCCGGTGTACTTGGACATGAGTAGAATTTATCTGATAATCTGTGTTATTGTGAAGTCAGTAGAATTGTGTGTAAATGTGATCGAAGGAAGGATTGGGAAGGAGGTGGCCGTGGCCTTAGATTAGTAACCATCCCAAAATCGCCGAATAGAAGTGGAAGACCACGTAAAATCACTCCAATGATGGCTGAAATGGGAATCGAACCCACCGCAGTTTTGCAGTTATACCCTGTTCCAACCCTCAGATCAGAATTAACTTTCTTGGAAGAGTCAGGAATTGAACCCGGACCACTAGGATGACATTTAGGAGGTGGTTGGACATTGTTGAAACTATTTAACTGCAGATATCGCATTTTAATTCAGTATTATGTACATTTAACAAAATCTCCGAGAGAATAATATTTGGTTTAAACGAGTGACATCTCATTACATCTCATGCGCGTTACAGAACTGTGACATGAACGCATTTTAATTAGTCTACTGTCGTGTTTTATCAACATTGCTACCCGAGTGTTCAAAGGGGTTGTAATCACACATTTTGAGGTTCAATTAATTTGTTGTTTAATATAGCGACTTGGGACATTGCACTCATTAGCACAGTGTGTGGAGTCTCTTTCATAACGTGTAGCCTGTGTGATGTAATGTACCCGCTTCCAGGATAGATATGCGATGACCTGGCTAAAAGCACTGCATATTATCCCAAAATAGGCAAGCGAAAAACAATCAAAAATCAATGAGTGTGTTAGAAGTCTAGTTTGGAAAAGAACAAACATAGCTCGTTTTATAGCACGAGAAAAAGTGTCTCTAGGTCGTGACAGGAAAAGAAAGCAATAAAATGGGCAATCTCAAACTAGATTTCATAAAAAGACAACACTCTCCTGGTGAATCCTAACATTTACAAGGAAATACTACAAGATTAAAAAAGAAAAAGAAATAACACGGTGCGGGTAAGATAAAAGAACAATCAGAATATTTATTGCATCTGGTTTGCAAGAGTACTGTAAATAACAAATTCTGCCTCCGTTACCGATGGTATCACGAAATTAAGTTAGGATGCAAATGTCCATGTCCAATCAAACCAGCCAGCTCGTGCCTTTTCCTAGTCCACAAGACCAAAAAATAATAATTCAAAAAAACTAAAACTAAAACAATCTTAATATTAATTATTGGATTATGGTTTAGCAGATATATTTTACCATTCACAAGCAAGAGCTAACAATCAGTGTGGCGAAAATTGAGTAGCAAGGAGACTGGATGTTTCTGCAGGATAATGATCGGCCTACTGTAACAGCCACTACGTTCAACACCACAGTTTGGCTGTCATTTGTAACGGTTCCACCTCACATCTCCTTCTCTAACATTGGCCTGAATACACAGACGGCATACACTCTTGATTTTATCTACCGGGTTCACTGGGCGCCAGTCACCGTATAGGAAACGATTAAATATAATTATGCCGCGACCGCTTCCTTCCCTGATCTGAGAACTCTGGTCTCGTGTGTAGCACAATTAAACTTTCTTATGATGAACTCTTTAATTTAAGATTCTTACTGTGAAAAACTACCGTTAATAAACAAGGCATCAAAATTAGCTTCTAATTTATATTTACCCAAAAGAACATGTATCCACTGAGGCTTCGAGCTATACAGAATATTTACATTGACTATCGCCATCTATAAATCTCAAGCCGTGCTGTTTGTAGAATTGGCAACACTGAGTAGAGTCCTTAAGTTCCATAAACACGTAAGACCACATGCTAAGTTTTATTAATAAATATCGTTCATTTTGATAAGACAGCATCTAAAAGCAGTTCGTACTAACTATTTCAACACCCGTGAAATTCCTCGTGGTAAATCAGACCTGATGAAAGTTGTAGAAGTGAGTATTTCCCGTATTAAGTTGTATGTGTAACCAATACCTGGTAATGAATTTAACCAACAAATTCTTCACTAATATTTCATTTAACTATTTCAGATGCCTAAGAAGTGTTGTGTGCCTGACTATAAGTCAAATCATAACAGTTATATTAAGACAACAGGCCATATTACTACGTCCCTCTGCCTTAAAGACGAGGTAAGGAAACAGACCTGGATTCGAGCCATTCCACGTAAAGATTGGCAACCAACATCATCAAGTGTCTGTGCACACCACTTTGATGCAAAGGACATATTAGCTTTTGAAACTTGGAAACAACCAGATGGCACACATAACAGGCTCTGAGATCTCCCAAACTAACAGAAGTTCCCTAATATCCCTCCCTACCCCAGTATTAGTGCACCAATTCAGCGACGAGATCCCGAATCACGAAGAAAAGATATTCGAATAAGGAATGAACAAAAAGTACTGGAGCATATCTTCATGTGACCTCTATATTCCAGTATATTATGAACTGTACTCAGTTGGCAAGTGCCTTTTTTTTTGTGTCAAGCGACCAGTGGAGCATTATTGCTAGACTGTCAACATTAAGCTTGGAGGCCTATTGAGACTATGATTAGTGAATCTGTGGACAAAATGTGAAGAATTTATTATCAAAGGCAGTCTCTAAGCTCGCAAGAATGGTCTTAAATAATTTTTCTGAGCACGTCAATGACAGCAGTGAGCATAGCAGCAAGAAAAGGAAACTTCAGACATTGGGACATTGAGGTACAGTACAGCCATTTATTATTACTTTATCGGGAATTGACAGTACAGAGCATGATAATATGTATCCTTTATTTGTGATATGTGTGTAGATTTAGCGGACGTTATGCTCTGTTGTATTTTCGGAAACATTTGGCGTCAAAATCTATGTGCTTACGCAGCGTTAGCAATTATCATGTGCTTGCGCTAGGCCTGCAAGATGACAGATGGGTGGTGTTGCCAAACGTAATGACACGGCTTGAGAATTAGACGGCGATGCAATGACGCAGTGGGGTAGACATTTAGTGAGTTTCGTTTCTCTGGCGAGATCTGGAGATTATATCGCATTCCCTGTGGTATCAAAATACGTTATTGATGTTTGCTTTGGGTCCAGAGTCCACTCTGGCTGTCTCGTGTTGAAGGGTTTTTACCGTTCCTAGCAATGGTCTACATTTAGCACATAACAGTATTCGTTTCTACTCCTGTTTTCATTACCGGCATGACACTTCCAGTTCCAATACTAAATAAATTAGCATAAAATTCTCCTGATTACCTGCCGTCTGCCTCACATCTGTTACAAGTTATCGACGACAATTGAATAGCTTCCCGCCATTGTGAAGGTATGGTAATGTTATTTGTAAATGCATTAGTGGGATATAGGATCTTACCGTTAAAACGCACAATGAAGGAACTTAAATTTCATTTCATGAGTGTTAGTGACACCAAGCAAAATGTGCGTTTTTCGTATTCAGTTTTATTATAAAGAAAAATATGGACCGTCGGAATATTGTGCCGTCCCCAGGACTTTGCCGATCTAGGCCTACGCCTACTTGATCTGTACCTACAGTATATACGCCATTGATTTACGGGTGTTTATATACGACAGCTTCACATTAGTAGACTTATTGCCCTCTGAGACAATATTCTGACACCCCGTCGTCTTTAAAGTCGCAACAGTTAATAGGAATTGAAAACCCAAAACATTACTATTATTACTATTACTGTATTATTATTATTATTATTATTATTATTATTATTATTATTATTATCGGTTGTTGTGAGATAATAATCATTCGAGGTGTGAATATGGAGCATGCCTACTTCTTCCTTTAGAGAAAGAAGATTGTGTAGTTTAAGTCCTGCAGCAGTCACTCCCCGTGGTTCTGGTAACCTCCGTCATTATCCCAACCCCCACCGCTCGCAAACAAAGTCTAATAGGATGCATGAAATGTAAATTAATTGTGGTCATTGTAGTAATCCTTGCTGGGTCACACTGACTCGCGTGAAGCCTTGTGTCTAGGCTTACCGACGCCTGCCTACCCTCTCACAGCGTCGTCCTTCAGAACGATGCCGATCTTGTAGCACTTCCAGACTCATCATGAACAAAAATATAACAACTCAACATCACCAAAGAAAAGCGAGTTACTAATTATCACACAAGAACAATTCTTTTATCGTTTTCAGAAATTAAAATTGCCTACGTTATCTTAGATTGCATGCGGTATTTTGATTCAGAAGTCTGTCTTCCTTTAACACCAAATATTATTTCCCGACTATTTGATGTATTTAGAAGTTTTAGAAGCTATTTTTCAGTGCTGCCTTCGTACTCTCGTGAAATAATTGCCTTTCAGTCGGTCAAAACATTAATGTAGCTAATGAAATTGAGTGGGGAATGAAACTTGTCTACTCAAACCAGCTACCGGTATCTCGAAAAAAAAAATACATTTATTAAATATTCACTTTTATCCACTTCTTTATAACCCGTTTCGAGAAGTGTGCAACAAGTTTCTAATAAAACTAATATTTCCATGGAATCTTTTCCAGGTTTTGGCTTCTAAAATTTCCAAATACGCAAATGTTACCAAATAATTGTATACCTAACCTTACAAAGGGGCTAAGCGCCAACATGTCGTTTCCGAGATAAGATGAAAAAACAATCCTTAAGGATTATAAATATTTATTTCAGAGTTAAGTAAGATTAAAATAAATTAGAGTGCCATATCCCCTCCAGGGACGTAGGCGACCAGTTCCTTTCCACTCCTCCTTCTACCATAGCATCCGGCAGGTTCCCATTTTGCATCACGAGGCTGGGAGACCTCGTAACAGACCACACCAAGACTTGTAAATTCTTGGTTAAGCCGGGTATCGAACCTGGAGGATAGGCCACCACACCCTCTATGTTGCACACGCTGCCGCATTACCCGGCGCACACCTACACAGAACCACATCTACCCTTAAAATAGTCGCCGTTGGCCGTTATGCACTTTTGCCAACGTTGGCATAGCTGCTGGAAGCACCGCTGAAAGCAGTTGGCAGGAAGGTCCCGTATGGCTTCTCTTGTGGCCGTCATGACCTCTTCGGACGACCGAAATCTGCGCCTACGTAGGATTGCTTTCAGGCGAGGAAAGAGAAAAAGTCGCATGGTGCGAGATCAGGTGAGTACGGAGGATGGGGCAAAACTGTCACCTGTTGCCTTGCAAGTTCCTCTTGGACAAGGACAGAGCGATGTGCTGTGGCGTTGTCGTGTAGCAACAATCAATTCTTTGTACGCCAAAAACCAGGTCGCTTACGGCGAATTGCATCGCGTAAACGGCCAAGGATCTCCTTGTAGCGAGTTTTGTTTACCGTTGCACCATCTGGTAGAAATTCCATGTGAACGATTCCATTTGAATCAAAAGACAGTTCCAGCATCACCTTGCCTTTTTACCTGTATTGTCGTGTTTTTTTTTCTGCCGTGGTGATGATGGCGTTTTACATGTGGCTGATTGTCGTTTCAGTTGCGGATCGTAAAGGAAACACCATGTTTCGTCTCCCGTTATTATCCGGCTGAGAAACGTCGGATCATCGTCAGGTCCGACTGGCGCATTCAAATCACCGTCACAAAAACGATCGTACGTCTGATAACAGTGCTTGCACTCAACTGTCTCTTGCAGGGACGAGAGACTAACTGACATGGTATCATACCACGGTACCACCAATGCGCTATAGTGCCCCACAACGCCGTCATGCGGCCAGTCTCAGAACTTACTGACTGTACCACGTATTACACAGTACAACTGCTTCTCGCATGGTCGAGGCAGCAGTGAGATGCGGGTAGTATCTGCGCGCCCGCTTGGGGGCAAATTGCGCGGTAGACCGTCACACTTTCGACATGCATCAAGTAAATTTTGGCTCGACCCCCAGGCCAAAAACATTTCCATGTTAACATGAAAATCGAAAAAAATAGGATGTAATTAACAGTTGACATGAAAAGTGGTGAAAGAGGAGACTTGTATTAGACACACGAGTTACACGAGTAACAATGAGGTCACTGGACGAAAGAAATTGTCACTCCCTGGAGACATCGTTCTAATAACGTGTAACATCGTCTCTAGTCTAGATAGCTGCCTTGATTAGGCAAGGGAGGGGGTCCACAAGTTTATGCAGGTATGCAATATTGTTGTATCCCCACCTGATGGTATGGATTTAAGCCATAGGCCGACCAGGGGCTCTGTAAGATTTTGTACCAGGGTCGTTATCATGTCCTTACCGATAGCTTCTGATCGGGATTACAGTACAGTTCCTGCTATACAAGGAGAGGAATGGGAGTGAGACGTGATTCCAGGATTCCTGGAATGCTCCTCAATGAAGGAGGTTGAAAGATTAACGCCCAGTTTATTTAGTATGGGAGTAAAGGAACCACCACACAAGGATTTAGGTGGATTATAATTTAATCCAGAAGTAAAATCCAAAATCTGTTTCTCACCTGTTCCCTCAGCTTTGCTAGATAATACCTCCTCCGCTCCATGCCCCTTGGCCACCAAACGTCCAACTTGCCTGATCACCCGTTTGGCAGGCAATCAACCCCTGCGATTGTCTGGCTTCCGCCGATACAGTGACTGACTGACCTATTTTGACTTGAACCAGCGGCTATTTTTATACTGAGGAAGCGAGGGTTTTGTTGACCAGGTAGAACTGGGGTTGATTGACCCATAGGATTTCGCCTTGAACCGACATCGGGGCATAACAAAATCTAGTTGAAGCCACTGACTGTCGAAAATTTTCCTTAAAACCTCCAAATTGCGAGGATTTCTGCGTTTCACCCGCTGTTCCAAATTGTCTCCCATATTTCCTATCAGGTGGTTTAATGGGTCAATCGATGTGCGACAAGATGCCTGTGTGTTTTTTATCACACCAGTCCTGTATTCGTGCAGCGCTGTGAACACGGCTGTCGTTATCTTGGAAAATGTGAGTAATCACTGTATACACATTATGGAGGTGGTAAATAAAAGGCAACACTTGGCCACCAAGAGTGCTGATATAAACATTCTAGTTCAAGTCAATGGTGATCTAAATGAGTGGTTACAAGTCAAGGTACAACAAACACTCCCAAAATCATCAGAGAACCTTTCGTTGTTAATCGTATTTGTATCACTATCAACGCTTGGGGAATAGTGAAATACTAGGCACGTCCAGAAAGTAAGTTCCATTTGTATACGCTGTCCAAGCATCGCTGCAATCGCAGTTCAGCGCATGCGTGGTAGTTGCTCTGAGCCAAGGAGAAGGAGACGAAGTTGTTTGAAAACTTCACCGCTTGTGAGATTAGATATACCATTCGTTTTCTGAATGCGAAGAACACTAAACCAGTCGACATTCATCGACAGATTTGCGAGGTGTACGAAGTAATTGCCCTCAGTGATTCAGTGGTAAGGAGAGTACAATGAAGGTTGTAATCAAGTTCACGATGACGTACGAAACGGGCGTCCGTCGTTGGTTAAGAAGACTTGGTTCGTGCAGTTGAAGAACGCGTCAAGGAAGTCCGTTCTATGAACTTTCCGCAAATTTCAAGATAACTTCTTCGTGTAGATATTGATAACACAGGCAGCAAAGTTTGGTGAGGAAGGCATACAAATACTTGCGCCACGCTGTGACAAGTGCCTCCAAAATGGTGGGAGTTATGTGGAAAGATTACGATGTAGAGTTTGTTTTGCAATACATAGTTGGTCTGTATCTGTACTGGTTTTGTTTTTATTACCAAACGGAACTTACTTTGTGGGCGTACAAATGCATGGAGATTCACAGATCCCTGGTGTGCCTTCCAGCCACCGTCTTAGTCACATGGGCAACTCTCATCATGAGTATAAACAGCCTCCTTCTCTAGAACACCTGCCGGTTTTGAAATTTCAAGCGTATCTTGATAAAGTTCTGTCAGCTACAATTTGGTTTCAACTTTTGCCGAGTTCAGTCAATATTACAGAAAAATCAATGAAATGCTTTGAAACTCGTGAAGGGAGTCTGGATCCACATGCACGCTTACGAACACCTGTTGCACGAGTTCGGCTAATAGAGCGGAGACCACGTCACTTTGTTTCTCTCTCCTAACGCAATTGACTGATTTGTGTTGTAACGTTTCCTGGTCTACCTTTCTTATTGGGCGACCATCTATTACGGATGTTACAATTAATAATTTTATCTGTGCGATCATTTATTGCGGCTGCCTTCAAATTACATAAATCCACCTCACCGTTCTTAATTACAGTAGCATTGGTCTGAATGCACATACAACATACACTTCTTTAAATATAGTTTTATCTGGGCATCAGTTATCATACAGATAACACATTACGATTACATTTAGCCACGGCCACTCCCTTCCTCGAGCCGATATATATTACTTGGGGTGGGGCAATGAGCTTGCTCTTGCTTGCTCTTTGCTTTCCTATTCTATATATCAGCTCTCAATGAATAAGACATTTTAACTATCACTGGTTTATTTACAACAAAATTATCAATAGAATGCAAAGTGAGGTTTCGAGCTGTGTAGGCTTACAATATATATTTTAATATCTCCCTAATTACTGGGAAAGATTGACTGTTTTTCTCGCTCGCGCTGATCTTCTGTGCTGATAACAATTTCCGGTCCCCATACCGTGTTCCCTTGAGGTCAGAGTCCATCTCGTTGATCTGCTGGCAGGCTAATTTAAGCTTGTAGTAGCCCTCACGCTGACACACGTTTAACGACGTGTGAAACATATGTTTCACCTAACTGTACTAATCGTTGTTGTTGTTATTGTGAATTACAGTACTGTATTTATATACTTGAGTGCCATGGTACAGCAAATTTGAACAGACCAGATTTACTCGATTGAGTGATTATGAATCACTAAATATTCAAGAATCATGGATCACCATTACCGAAGTAACTGATCGTTAGTAAATATCAATTAAATGAGCCATGTCCCATCTCACTGAGAGACTGAAAATAATAATCAAAGAATTGACAGAATAAATTGACGGATCCAATGAACACAGGTCTTGGTCGCGCTGGGCTTATATACTGTACTTTCTGAGCGGTCAAGACGCTTCCATAGTACTGTATCTTCGCGGTATTATTTCCCCGCCATTCAGCAGACCATTCACTGCAAAGCATTTCCCAGTTAAACGCGACACGTTGATGATTCCACTCCGTGAACGCTATTCTGCTTGCTGCGCACGCTAAATTGCGCGCAAATCAGCCTCCAAAACCAATGTCTCCAACAAGTCCGGCTTCGGTCCAGGAAATCATTCTGTTGCAAAATCTTGCTTCATCGTACGACTTATTCCAACCTTGCCCGACCTGTCTTCACAAATTAACTAATGAAATAACTCTGGACCTCTATAAAATCGCTGTTTCCTAATATAAACACTTGCCAATATTATATATGATTATGGTGATGACGTGAGTATGATATGGCCCCTCCCTTGATATTAAATGCGTGCATATAACGATATAACTTAGACATTACAATAATAATAATTACATAATGACTTTAATAATAATAATGTTTGTACCGTAACCACAATTACGTTACAGTGTTTACGTCCTCTGTCTCTGTTATTTCGATAAATCTCTCTATTGGTGGAAACAGGGCTTAAGGCCAGAGCAGTCCGGATAAGGGGTAGGTAACTCGGGAGGTAGAGTTCTTGCTAATTTTATTGTAAGGGGTACCTCCGGTTTACAATTTGCTATTCGTGATCTTACATAAAAGAGTTGTTGTCAATTCATTTGATGGGCTTGGGACATCTTGGTCATAAGCCCCGTGTAGTTGGACGTGTGGTGAACTTGTCTGATAGCCTGTAATCCTGTGATGGCTGTAGTAATATCTGTAACTGTATTAGGAACAGGGATGGGGTAGGCACCCGGACTTGAAGTAGGCACTATACTGACATTTGCCTAGTGGAAATGTGGAAAAACCCATGGAACATCCACGCTCAGAATACCAGTTGTCAGCGCCGGGATTCGAACCTACGATCTCTGTGGACTTGCTGCAGCTGCCCTCGCGGCCGTGGTGCACGATTTAAGGAGCACGACTACGCCACGAGGTTTACATAAAACACTTGCTATACCATCGGCTAAAAGCTACATTGACTACAAATAAAAACTTTGTATTTTCAATTAAATGTATAGGCTATGCTTCCTTGAATAAAGGGGACACTAAATTGAAGGGAATTGGCTGGATTCCTGGACAAGTTAGTGGACTTGAGAATCAAAACTAGCATTTTCAGAAACACAAATGGCCCTAGGGCTCACAGTGTTACTCCTGACATGGAACTGACAATCATATCCCATCCTTAACATGTCTATGAAAGTGGAAGCCTCTACCCTCCATTGTTCCATACGCCTAACTGGTCTGTATGGGAAATTGGTGTTTTCTTTGCTTCCATAAAGAAATTCTGAAATTCTCAACAACTTGTTTTTTAATGGGTTTCTTACGGTGAACCGTAGCAGCTAGAAATTCTTGTGAGAATTAAATAGCACGCTTTACTAGAGGATAATATTATAATCTCACCATCACAAGAACACATAATACCTTATAGCATTATTTATTAATCAGATATGAGTACAAACATATAGTTTTTACATGTCACTACATGTTATATTGTTTAATGATTCAGTGAGGCTCGGCATTACCTATTCAAATATGTGCTGTATCTCAATATGCCACTCTAATAAACAGATCGTCCCGCGGCTGTCCCGAGATTTTCCACACTCCCTCCAGGCAAATGCTGGGATGGTACTTTACTTCAAGTCCCGGGGTACCTACCTCATCCCTGGCCCTGATAGACTACAGTTAAACACACTACTACAGTCATTTCATAAATACAGGCTATCAGACAAGGGGCTGATGACCAAGATGTCCAAGCCCCTAAAATGAATTATTATCAACTACAACAACTAATAAATCTCACCATCACAAGAATGCATAATAGGCCTACGCATAAAGATCGGTAAAAGGCTAAAATACATTGGGACTCAGAATGGTTCATGCAGACCCGTTATTTTCTGCCTTGTGGTACGATTACGCTGCATGGTACAGTAACTTACAATAAAATACAGAATAACATTGACGCTCTGCATTTGATATCAAGGTGGTTTATATATTATAGTTAGCCAGAGCTGAGTATCCCATTGCACTGCGCTTAGAGGAAACGAGGGAAAACACGTGATGTGCCGATATTTGTTAGCACTTGAGTTGTGCTACGGATATGTACAGCGCGATAAGTTCATCTGAAGCCCCGGAAAGTACGCGAACTACTAGGCTTTCCCTTGCCCCTCTAGTCATCGTGTTGCTGGATCTACTGCTGTTTGCTGCACGTGGAAGACGTGACTTGCACAGAAACTGGCGCTGGGTGACGCGCACGTGAGGATGATTTACCAATGGTGTCACTCTCTCACCCCGCACACCACGTGCTCTCCCTCCTCCCTCCCTCCCTCCATCGCTCGCTCGCACCGGCAGCGCCCTCACCCAGAGCTTCAATTAATTTTGCCAAGCATTACTCCAACAAAGAGAATGTGGAAATGCCGCTCATCTATGGAGAATGTAAGTTAGCGGTTGAATGTGTTCGTATTACTTTACAAAACAGTGCACAGTAGTACCGGTAGGTTAAACACTCACGCTATCATGTTATTACAATTACCAATACCTTGGTTTGTTCATTCTGTTGAAGGTAGACGTAATGCTGGTGAGGGGCAACTCTACAGTGGGCGATAAGACTCCACTGTCCAGACGGATGTTTTCCCGTCTCGTTGTGAAGCTTGGTGAAACTGGTAATATTAACCCACAGCAACGCAATCGTTGTAGACTCCTACAGATAAAGCTACTGTGATTACCAAGAACTGCACGGGAATAATTTCAAGAACCGTGTCGAGTTCTGTCAATCAAATTAGCGCCTACCCAAACTCTTTTGGGTGTCCTACCGATATATCTTCGTTATCAAACACAGGCCGAGTGAATACGAAGAAAATGCATTATTGGGCCATGGAGAAACCTAGATGGCTTCAACAGGTGGACGTCAATGTCAATGGAGACTTAACTTCTGGTGCGAATGGTTGGCAATTCCAGAGAACATGGAGGAATTTATTGTGCGTGTGTGTAATGCTCTTCAGCAAGCAACACGGCGGAATCAGTGGTGTCGTTCATATGGCCTTATTTTGTGAATAGTTATCAAAACGAAAGGAAGTGTGCCACAAATAATTCTTCATGGTCTTTTGGAGGAGATAGTTAGTAGGTTAGTTATGGAGGTTTTAAGGGGCGGAACTACGAAGTCATCTGCCCCTTTGGAGGAGATACTCCTAATTCCTAAAGAACAAAATGATAATGTTGTACCAGCATGATGGATCCCATGTACGTTATACTACACGTCATGGTCTGTACCGAACATATCCTGGTAGGTGGATTGGTCGCGGTGGACCGGAGAAGTGGTCTACTCGATCTCCGGTGAACTCCCTCGACCTTTTCTGTGGGGATAGGTTACCCCCAAAGACGTTGTATATCCAATTATTGCAAAATTCCAGAGAACATGCAGGAATGTATTGTGCGTGCTTGTAATGCAACAGTGGAGGAATCAGTGGTGTTGTTCATTCAGCGACTGAACTTGTATATCGCTGCCAATGTTTACCATTTTGAACACCTAATGTGAATGATCTACTCCTTACACGTTCTGAAATGCGCTACTTGTTTGGACAGGTCTTGCCGAGCTTCATTCAACTATTGACCAATACATTCAGCGTGTCCGTTTTCGGTGTATAATAAATGAAACGTAAACATCTTGAAAAAAAAAAAAAAGATAATTATTGTCGGTTTATATTTATTTTCGTTTTATTATACATCCAAGTCAGACACACTGTACTGTAATGACTCTTTAAATAGTGCCCCTAGTTGGGCGACCATTTGTAACGGTTCCCACAGCTCCCTTTCTTATTGGGCGACGATCTGTTACGGATGTTACAATTAATACTCCTAAAATCACCTCGCCGTTCTTAATTAGCATTGGTCCGAATTCACAGACGATATAAATACAATTCATTTATTCGGTTTTGCTGGGCGCCAGTCATCATAAAGATAACACCTTAAAATTACATTTAGCCCCGGCCTATCTCTATAAATCAACTAATAAAATAGCTCTAGACCTCTATAAAACCCTGTTTCCTAATCCTAAACACTTGACAATATTATAGATGACTATGGTGATGGCGTGACTATGGTATGGCCCTTCCCTTTATATTAATAGGTGAATAAAACGATATAACTTTAACATTACAATAATAATAATAATTACATAATGATTTAAATAATAAATAATGATAATAATTTGTACCGTAATCATAATTACGTTACAGTTCATGATACTGTACTCGAATATGCGATTCATAATATTTAATATTTGCCAATGAAACGCAGCCCATGTTAAATTTTATCAAGGCTGGAATCGTGCACAAGCGTGAAGACAGGGGTCTTGCCAGTCAACGAAACCGGCCAATCAGAATATTCGCTGTAGAAATGCAAGCTTAGAGGCGGCGGAAACTAGTTTCTCTTTGATGCTAGGTAGCCAACACTCGACTCGTGGCAGGGGCTGTCTATGAAACCCGCACAGCAAGACTCGTGGCTGCGACACAAGTCATAAGCGTGTCGATATAAATCACGTGACTTACGAGAGAGCCAGTGGTAAAATTAAATTCAGTGCAATTAGCAAGCTACTCATTGCCCATTGCGAGGTTAATTTGAAGTAATTTTACTTGCCAAGAAGACATCTAAAATTATTATACAATTTCTGCGACATTGAAATAAGAAGACAAAAGTCTCATTGAAGAGTAATGATGACTATTGCAATACCCGCCAACTCGTCGTGCGAGTTTTTTTTTATAATGATGCTAACTTTGAGCGGTAGTGGGGGATTAGGAGGCAAACTCGAGGCTTCTTTCCATGGAAACTTCATAAAGAACGGACGTATTTTTTATCACGGGGCGGTAGTGCACGGTTGTAACAGAAATAAGTAAAATTACTCAGTGCAGGACACATTACTGTTATGTAAACCGGGGGTTTTAAAGTGAATTATTGAAGAAAGTAATTACTGTGTAATTGAACAATTGTGGAAATGGGGAAAATTTGAACTTCGAAGAAGTTATTCATATAAAACGAGTGCGCACATAAGCTTATAAGTGGAAGTGAGTGTCAAGAAAGATATTGCTAAATAAGAAATTGTAAATGGGTTGGTTTTTTTTAATTTTGGCACCAATGCTTCAGTGCCAAGTTGCAACAATGTTGGGCGCTGCCACTTTTACCGACGGTTGCTGCCCTGCATCCCCTCCCTCAGAGCACACGACCTCGCCCGTTCTCACCACCGCTCGTGCGCAGTCGCACCTGTTAGATGAGTAGTGTGAGACCAGCGCTCGTGAAAGACAGTCGCAATGTTTTCCAAGCAGGAGCAGAGAACGTGGATAAAAATTCAGTGTGCTAGGGGTCGCAGTGCTAAACAGTGTCACCGAGGATAGCAGGAAGCATGCGGTGCTGCTGCGTTACCGTTCAGAACGGTAGCAAGATGGGTTGCAGCCTTTCGAGATGGGCGCGAACGTGTGGAGCACATGCCTCGGTCTGGTCACCCACCAGTAAGTGATGACAATGGTGTCCGCGTTAGTAGATGTGGATCGGAACGTAACGATTCGTCAATTAGAGCAAGATACCGGACTGGCGCATTCAACTGTCCTCCACATCCTGAAAATGAGGAAGATTGCGTCCAAATGGGTTCCGCATGACTTAACCGACATGCACAAATGGCTGCGATATGACGCTTGTCGTATGCACTTGCAGCATTATGAGCGCCTTCTTACGGCGTATCATAACCATTGACGAGACGTGGGCCAGATCTTATGGGCCACAGTTAAAACGCCAATCGAACGAGTGGCGGCACCACGGATCACCACGGAAACAAACAGTTCGACCAACCCCCACCAATGTGAAGGTAATGTTGATTCTTGCCTATGATTGGGATGGTGTGATCATTCACCATACTGTTCTCAGAGGGCAAACCGTTAATGCGGCGTACTATTGTTCGTTTCTGCAAGACCATCTCCGAGGAGCTCTGAGAAGGAAATGGCGCCACCACATGGTTACACCGCCCATCGTTCTGCATGACAATGCTAGGGCACACACAGCAGGCGTTGTGTCGGCATTGTTGGATCGCTGGGGCTGGGAGGTCCTCTATCACCCCCCATATTCTCCCGACATCATTCCCTGCGACTATGATCTCATCCCGAAGATGAAGATGACAATGCGCGGGTAGCGCTTCCGTACCATTGAAGACGTTAAGCAGGCTGCCGAGCGCTCTCTTCGTACCATCAATAGATTGGGCAGTGCCAACGGGATCCAACGACTTCCGCATCGCTGGGAACACGTTGTACGCAACGGTGGGGACTACATCGAGGGCCTGTGAAGCTTAGAACCATCTAAGTGAGTTATTAATCCAGTTATAACTAAGGTGCCAAAACTAAAAAACCAACCCATGTACATTAAACTAGAAATTATTCAACGACGAATTTTCGTCAAGAAAACATTATTTCTTACGAAGATAATTAATTCATCGCCATTAATATTCTACGTAACTTCGAAATATTGTAAGAACAACGAGCGACGTATAAACTGGAGGCTTCAAAGTGCTATAAACATTTATCTACGAATATTATTACCACCATGGTTGCACAAATGAAATTGAGAGGGATTATCTTGAATAACTTGGAAGAAGTTGTGATGAATTGCTAAGTAAGTCAATGGGAACAAAGCCTATAGAGACAATGAGGATTTCTGGAGTAACGTAACGAACTGTTATCGAGAGGAGGACACCATCAACGCCCAAGAGATCGTCTAAATTATAATTTTTCATTGATGACTATAAAAATGGATACAACAACTTCACATATGAATTCTACGCAGATTTTAAGAAGAACATGAGATCGAAGGAAGGCCTGAACAAGGACGGACCCAGTTCAATTCCAGTACGAGAGAACTAGGGTGGACCCAGTTCAATTCCAGTATGAGAGATGTTGTTCGAGGAGGAGACGTCAACTTATTGTAAGGAGTGTGTCCATGATGATGTCTGGCGTGCTTGCCCGAACGAGAGGGATGACTTCTACTTGAAGGCGTACGAGGAAGGTGCCTATGGTATCACCAATAAACAAAGGTACTCGATGGAAGCCTTGTTTAAGAGATCTAACGCTGGAATCGCCATTTCTAGACAACTTTATGCATAATAAGGTAGAATCAAGAATTCATATCAGTATCCCTTTTTTTTTAGTTTGAAGATGTATGAATATATCCGACCAGTATCCTATGTTTGTCATTTTAGACATTTTTCTACGTAATTTTAGATTTTGTTAGTAGCATTTTTGCTTATTTTCGATTTGGCTTTCAAAAGTTAGATTTCGACAGGATTAGTAATTTTCGGTGTGGAGGTAGGAGTATCTAGGTTCGATGTTTTGATTACAGTTTTTCGTATTTGCATTTTGAGTTATTTAACTTGTTTATGAGATTTTATCACGTCACGTTTTGATTTTCGTTATTTTAATAATTCGATTTTCGAATTATTTTCAGTATTGTATTTATTCAATTTGGAACGTTAGCTAGACGATCTGTATTTCAGATCAAAGTTGTATTATATCAAAGGTGACTTATTGTCGAATCAGATGACGACCATTTCTCAAAGGATATGTGAATAATGTAAGAAGTTGTGAGAAAGGAAAGGATGTAAACATTGAAATGTTATTAACAATATAGAAGGAAGGTTATAAACGTCATTTAATGTAACAAATGAAGTATCGACGAATACTTATGAGAAGCATGTCTTGTTGATATTTAAGAATGTTGTGAAACAACAGTAATAAACGATGAATTAGAGCTTGTGAAGTTATTATGATTATTACATTACCAGCAATTATCATGATGAATTGAGAACCAGTAATTTACAGTGATATTATTGTGGATTTATTTGCAACCAGTTAGGAACGCAGTTTGAAGTTTGTTATTTAAGTTGAGAGAGTTGATCACATTGTTGACAATGTTGATATCGGAAGCTACGACGATATACTGTTTAGTGAAAGGTTGATGAAGTATTCCTAGTAAATATAGGAGAGTTATGTTTGGTGTTGTGGTAATGGCAATGTGCTGTTCGGCATTGTTACATTGATATTGGAATGATGTTGATATCTGTGTTGACAGGTAGTCGAAGTTCTTATGTTAAATATGAGTGGAAAGAATACTGTTGAAATAGTTAAATAGGAGATTGTTATGATTGTATTGAAGTAAGTCTGAGGGACGTGACTTACGTGTTGGTAGTATATTAAATAGATCACGTTGAAACAGATAGGAACAGCTGACCGCAATGATAGCTGAGGTTGCATATAATTTAAATGGTACTTAGTTAATGATAATAGGTAACACTGGTAATTATTTTTATTTGATGTTGAGAATTATTATTATATGTATTGTATGGAACAGACCAGAGTGAAGTTATCGATTATATTTCTACTTTGCTGTATGGATTATAGATTCCTGAATTGACTAGTATTACCGAATTTAAGGGACACTAGGACTGAGTGTTTGTGAAAAAAATAAAAAATGACTTTTTTTGTTTTTCCCATATATATAGCTTATGTACCCCTGTGAATCCTTTCAGTAAAACAGTTTTCCTGCACTGCCATTTTTAAAGGCTCAGCGACATTTTTAAATCTCCTCTGCGTAAGAAGAACATGGAAGGCAAATCATATGAAAGTAGGCTATACTTTTAAAACTAGAAATCCTGGAAAGTCGTAGGTTAACTCAAACGAGAGGTCTCTATGCTCTTTAGCTCTACAACAAAACATTGTATTTTTCAGATTTCTTTCCAAAAAAGTTTCATTCGGTGAGCCAAACTGGTTAATATAGCATGTGATTTTATAAAAATGCTTTTTATCTCCAAACAACATTTTTAGGTAATCAAAATGCTCCATGTGCATGAGATATTCATCAATTTTACTCCAAAAATCACTGGATATTCAGAAATACATGTGTTGTAAGATAACATTGCCATATCTCCAGTCACTTTGTATATTACACACCTGAAAAATAAGAAAACTAAGAAAAGTTATCAAAATTCCTAAAACATGATGGCACATCAAGGAAAATTAATCTGACAGCATACATGTATCACTTTACTGAAATATCTCAATGCTACAGTATTTAGAATAGTTTCATGTATATGTAATGAAAATATCAAGCGTTTTACACAATTTCTAATGCACGTGGAGCATTTTGATCACACGGTATATTTTAATAATCTAATTAGTAAGAAATCAATTAAATTTCATCTAATTGTTTTCAAATTTGCTATGTGACTTAATGTTACTATTCTAAGTATGCAGTTTAAATTTCAACTCATTCTGATAAAAAAAAATGTGGACAGTTGAAAAATTCAGTCCTAGTGTCCTTTAAAACCAAGTATAGTGGAGATCGAATAGTGAAGACAGTATTAAAGCATTTGAAGAGAGTTTTTGTAAATGGAATGCATGCATTATATAGTTATATTTTAGCGGCAGATAGGCTATAGAGGATTAATGTGTAAGATACGTAAATATTTAATAAGCGATCAACGTAAGCAAGAATATTTTGTTTAAATATTAAAATAGATCAGAAGTAGTGTAGGAGACACGAGATTGAGATGGTATAGAGCAACGAATAGTAATTGTAATAGCGGAGGCCTACGCTACGTGTAACTCTTTATTTCTATTTAGGTAGCGTAAATATGTTATTATTATTGTTAACTCCTGTAACCTAGGGAACAGCAGTTTATTGCCAATTTACGGTTGTTTAATTTCATTTAGTTAAGCGAGAGGGGTAGAGTTTTTGACCTGCAGTTTTAGTGCGATTTATTTTCATTTATTGTATCGTGTTTTGAGAATTAATAGGCAGGCACGTTTCTTACGTAGCCCTGATTCGTTTTATAGAAATTTGCATTATCTTTTGTAGTATATTGGTAGTATAGTGTGCTATAGAGGTGGTGGGGACGTCATCAACCTGATCCTCATCCCATTGCGCCCGAGATTCGTTTGTTTCTCGTTCTCCCGAGTATGTTATTTATCTACAGCACATTTAAGGACCGCTGACCCCATCCTGGGTGTATTCGTCAGTAGCTCTTATCAGTTTTTCTAGCCAGCGACTACAAAATGCTGCAATCCTTCACCATTTGCGGATTTTGGTGGATTCAACTCAAGAAATACGGGTACAGTTGCATTTCAAAAATTCTGTGCTCACATCTCACTAATGCATAATGCTAAAAGGTTGACTCCCCAGCAGTATTATTTTCCTCCATCCAGTTATACAACTTTTGTATGAAGCACGTTTTCGTTTGGAGCTCTGGTACGGAGTTATTGTGGATGGTCAAGATAAATGGGACACCCTGAAAGTATAGGTGTTAAATATCTAGCTTGTTGCCAACTGAAACAGCAAATTTCAACTGTCTAACCACGAGGCGTAACTTTTACATACTATCTCAATTCAAACAGTTTAGCAGTATTCTCTTTTATATTATAAATGGTTCAATAACACAGCAACATGCAAGGAAGGGGCGGGAACTTATAGCAATAAAACTCCTGCTGTTCCCTCGCACGCAATCAAATCTAATTCCGGAGTCCGTTCGTGGGGTTCGAGTCTCAGTTCTGACCATGATTTAAGAATTGTAGATGGACTGAAACGGGATTGACCTAGCTTCATGAGGACAACTGGGGAGCTTCCTACGTTATATATAGCTCCCCAATCAGCTGATAAGAGTCTCGTATAAGTTAGTGCATTGGCTGTGGGAGCTATGCCGTAGATGTATTTTAGAGGCGAAGACTCGTAAGTGGTGCAGGGTTGCATAACTTCATGCTAGCAGGCCACTCGAGTGGATAGCACATACTGTAAGAACGCGGGAGAGAAAAGAGAGCGTTCTGTGTATAGTCAGCCAGAGTGCGATGTCACCAGACTGACTCTCTTATCTGCCTCTGGCGCGCTAGACTCTGCAAGCTGCGAGAATGCGACTGATATTTCTCGTCCCGCCATGTGGTCTGAGAACAAGGATTCCAAACTGCTCGCTCCTACACCACGGGCCAATGAGTTGTGTGTTCATTCAACTCTCTATAATATCTTTAATTATTATTTCAGTGGTAGGCTATACAATTATTTAGAAACTAGAATAGTTGCTACAGATGTAAAATAAACAATAAACGAGTATCATTTTGTGATAATATTAAGGGCTTCGAGAAGGGTTCGATAACTTACGATAATATTACATATTTTCAATGGCATCTACCGCTTCATGCTTAAAAGAGGAATATTCCTATATTCCATAGGAAATATTCAGGCATGTTTTGCACTTATACCCGAGAAAGCTTTACTCACATGCTTTCAACTAAACTTTCATAAGTAAGCCTACCTTATGTTTGTAGAACAAGGTCTCGACTTTTCATCAGCTCTTACTACCATTATTACTAGTACCCGTGCGAGAACTCTCGCATTATGGGTTGCGTGCGCCCCATGTGTACAGTACCCGCCCAGCTCTAGTGCTATGCGGCTGGTACGCGACACAGTTCTGCCAGGGGCTATCGTCTTGTTGGCGCCCCATGTGTACAGACTACCCACTTGATCCAGGGGCTATCGTCTTGTTTGTTTAAAAGCACTTTATAAAGAAATAAATATATTTCCGTTGACTTTTCAAGAAATGTAAGATTTTTTCTGTAGTATAGAGGTGATTTGGAATATTTTGGTACAAACCACACCTTCCAACTCCCTCTGGTTTAGGAGCTTGAGTTTTGTGAAACATTCACCTTAGCGTATACGTACGAGTCATAACGCTGCCAATAAGCTCGTTAGTTCATCGTGGTGACATCATTAACATTCCTCAAGTCAGCTACTTCACCGTCTATGCTATGCCTTAACTTTGGGGAGAGCAAGTTGTCATTCAAAGGAAATTAATTAAACACACACAGAGTAAAGGTAAACAGTCAGTAAAGAGATAAAAGAAAGGAACTTACCATTTAAAGGACAGCATGTAGGACCTTACCGCTACTATTCCGTATACCAGGGTCATCCAGCCATTGTACTCTCAGAGCGTGGCCGCGCTCGGGGAGCACTGGGCAGTCAGGCTAGCGCTCCTTCCCCTACCACCACTACACTGTGGCAGCGAGGAGACGGACGATGTTCGGACCACGTTGACTAGATACGTACGTACAGTCGTGTGGTCGACGGCTTTTGTGGGTTTGTTGACATCATATTGATAGGGCTGTTTTGCCATAAAAATATACCGCATATACAAATCGAATGGCACTCCGGTGTATGGAATGTGCAGGAAACGAACGCAAGTGTTAAGTAAAGAATATTGTGATTTATTTCAAACTGAAATGTGAACATATTAGAGAGGAAAATTCAACAACACTTTACCACGTAATTTGAACAGATAATACAGACCTTGAGAGACCTTTGCTCCGTCGTTTTTTACGAGCTTTTATTTTTTGAGGAAACAATCTTCTCTAAATTTGGTACACTATTTCTGGACACAGCTATTCGCAAACAATTGCGCAAGTTGCTATCGCTCATCGTTTCATGATGTTTACTTTTGGTACGCTTAAGAACCGAAAAGAAACTCACACAAATGTACGTTGAGCCAAACATTTATCACATTAGCGCGGCAGGCAGGCCGCGCGCTCAACCAGCCAAGCTCCTCCCACCACTACTGAAACTACACTACATTCCACCAAGGAGCTCGGAGCACTGGCTTAGAGTGCGGCCGGGAGCGCTGTGTGGATGGCCCTGCCGTATACAGTAGATGACGAGTGGCCCACCAAGACCGATATTCCAGGAGTATCCGTAGTTTCATTTCTAACTTGTAATTTTAAAGGAAGATGAGTATTACGGTAAGAGAGATTCCACACCACTGATGTCACTGCCGTTATCTCTCTCCTGCTCGAAATATCCGTAAAGTACATACAGATTCACGGGACTGTCCTCGAAGTAAGATTCCTCACCCTGTGGTTATCAGCTCACCCCTTTTTGGGGGCGTGGTGGCGCAGCGGTCAAGCTGTTGGCCTATCATCACGGCGGACCGGGTTCGATTCCCGATCAATGCATGTGAGATGTTCGAAGTGAAATGCCATGTCTTGTGGTTCGTATTTCACGTTAAAAGGAGGTCCCTTGGCTCATGACCGCGAGATTGACGGTCACATAAAACTACAAACTTATTTACTTGTTTTCAGTTCACCCTTTACCTTAGCCACCGACATAGCAAAATAAAGTTCTCAAAGAAAGTTTTGGATATGACGATAACACATGGGTGATGGGACGATATTCCAAACATGTTTACAGCACGCACTGTACGTCATGTTTAGAGCCACACAATGACTGTACACCGTACGAATCATTCAATATTTGTCCGATAGGAGGCACGTTTCATGTCCGTCCGTTTAACACCACCACTTGTACAGTTGGTCTTGAGAGCACGGGAAAGATGGAGGTACTGTAGCCCAGTGTAAACATGGCAAGAGTTTGCATTCTTACATCAGACCGCAATCAAATTGAATCGGTCGGCGCTGAAAAGCATCGGGCCATCCAGAATGAAAATTTCACATGTTATTTTACTTTAAAATGGATTTGTAACATAGAAACCACCTAGACCCTGTACAAATGTAATTTACAATAGCACTGAACAAGCGGGAATCTTGCAGTGCGGCCAACATAAGTACGGAATACGGCGCTGAAAGGCAGCAAGTCGTTGACTTAATGCTTTTCTCCGCTGATCACACTATATGTAGCAGTGGTTTCTGGCTTAAACCCACAAAACAAATTGCTTTGTGAAGGATTTGGCCTTGCCAGTGAGCTTCCGTGCCTTTTCTCCTGATGAAAATGTTTTGTGTGTAGCTTAAACAGAAGGCTGACTTAATTCTTTCCTATGCCGTTCCAAGGGCCTTGCGTCAATACTTCATAATACTAATTCTTTAAAAAATGACCATGTTTGGCTTAATGCTTTTCATCTCCGACCGATTCAATTGTAACATCGTTTCAGGAGGGATTCCGACAAGTGGATGTTGCTACTAGTGTTGGAGTGAGTCAAAGTGATGTCTTGAGGGTGTGTGAAAAGTTCAGGGAGACCCAAACAGTCGCTTATCGACCCCAAGAACTGGACGCCCTCGCAAAACCACTCGTAGGGAGGATCGGTATCTGTTGCTTTCAGCACGTCGTAGGCCCATTGGTACTGCCACGTGCTTCCGCCAGGATCTTCGAAGGACCACTGGAGTGAATGTGTCCCGTCAGACAGTGTGCAATAGGCTGCATGAAGCAGGGCTGATGTCAAGGGTGCCTGCGCCAAAACCTCATTTAAAGCCACAGCATAAGGCAGCTCGTGTAAGGTGGTAAACACCTCATTGGACATGACAGCAAGAAGATTGGAAGCATACTCTCTTTACGGATGTGGTCTCCATTGGTTTTCACCCATAGAGTAGGAGCATTGGAGTGTGGCGACGAATGGGTCAGAGAGTTCACGAGCCATTCATCCAGGAACGCCACCAACAGCAAGGAGGTCCAGTCATGATTTGGGGTGGAATCATGTTTGGTTGACGTACACCTCTAACTCCTATGCACGGTAACATGACTGGTCTGGTGTACAGAGACAACATTCTTGAACCAGTCATTACAAGGTTCGCTACCACAATGGGTGAGGGCCTTACACTAGTGGACGATAATGCTCGTGCCCATCAAGCTAGGGTGGTCAATTAGTTCCTTCAGACGCTTGGCATACAGAGAATGGAGTGGCCTGCCTATTCTGTGGGCATGAACTGCATTGAATATGCGTGGAATGAGCTCAAGAGGGCAATTTCGCACCATTCCAATCCTCCAACAATCAAACAGCAACAGATTGATGCTGCTGTCCAAGAGTGGGATAATCTGCCCTAAACCACGTTGGATTCGATGGTGGTCAGTATATCTCGTCGTCTGCAAGCATGCCTTAGAGCTCGTGGTGGACATACACGGTATTGATATGCCCCAACATGAAAACGACGTTTGTGTGCTCAGTCCCACATTATCACTTTTGCTATTCGTTGTGTATGTCTGTCTCTCTTGCTGAGCAGACTGTGTGTTGTTTTTCTTTGTATTGGCGCCAGTCAGATGGGAATGTCGAGGGACCGCAGACCACCAACAACCTTCTCGACGCTCCCATCCGTCGAACCCATACACTGAGAGGATGGGATGTGTTCTCAGGCTAGCCCGCACGAGACTGATGCACACGGGTAGTGTCAGGTTGGGTGAGAGGTAAGTGGTTAAAATCCAGCCCAAAAGAAACACCTCCCTCCCCCCACCAAAAAAAAACAACATAAAACTAGCAATACGAAGTCCAGTCTTAATTAAACGAACATAAAATGTATTCATAAAAAACAAATCCGTAACCTACTTTGGAGGGTAAAAATCGGCTAGTCCGCAAATCTAATAAAAATGATTAAGTCCCTCAACTTAATTCAGGCTAAACCCCCTCGAAGACCTTTCTCAAAATAATCAACCAGCAATCAAGCTAGGAAAGTGATACGAAAATGTTTCCCTGCGCAATACAAAGGTTTGTGAAAAATAGCAATAGTGACACCCTGCATCTAGAGCAAAACAAATGAATTAAATCGTTGACAATCGCAAAGTATTCAATTTACATTTAATAGGACCAATAAATATATCTGAACTATGATGGTATCACTTCCAACATTTAATTTTATTTTAATCTGTTAGCTAAATCCTATTGTACGTTAAACTGTAGACGAAAAGCGTCCACACCAAAAGAAAACCAAAAGCTGGCACGACTTGGTCCTACAATAATAATAAAAACATCTGGCTAGTACACACATATCTAAAATCAATAGGGAAAACACAATGAAAAAAAATACGAGCCTTACAGTAGTCGCATATGATGTGTAACATCTGACATAGAAGAAACCTCACGTGACATTGTTGATACACTGGTATTTTATACCATTATTGGCACAAATATTAATCTATTGTAAAGGGGAGTGTTTTACAGATATTGTAGTTTATAATATGGAACTCTTTTTATTAGATGATTTGTAGCTTCCACCAGCAGTAGCCTAAATAAAGGATACGATATGGATCAACTAGATTAATAGACACGACACCGCTCATAACCTTAAATTCCTTATAAACAGGTCCTCTTTATTCACAGACCAACACGTAATTTCATATGGATTCTGTTAAAATGAGTCATATTGATATGATAAATATCGTTTAAAATGATAATCTGGTAGCAAAAAGACCTACCCCGACGGGATTCGAATCCAAGATCTCTAGATTCACGGTCATAAGCACTAACCCCACGACTATTTCGACTACGCAAATTATGTGCACAAGATGGTGACTTATTTCCACGTTCCAATAATACTGCATTACGGAATTAAGTTTCATTTATATTTTGCTTGTTTCGATAATGTTCCTGCGTGAAATTGAGTTTAAAATGCCTTATGAATAGGCCCTCTGGTGAGTAAAGAGTATGTATTCAGTAATAGTTCACGAAGGCTTGCTCAATTCTCGTATAACCACAACGATTATATTATATTGATGACTGCATTACCGTTATGTGGATTAATATTTGAATAGACATTGTGCAGAAACATAATACCGGCAATGCCGAATACTTACAATGTTTGATATTAAGGCACTTTACCATTTAAATACTGATACGAAGACTTCGAACATGTACCATGCCATTTGTTTCAATCACTTGACACCAGAGTTCGCATGAGCGTTTTCCGTTCAGTATGTCATATACATTCCACATGGCCGAGAGTACGTCCTGGTATCAATTTGCGACACCGCGCGCTCATTGTTTCTCGTATCACTGCCAGCTGGGTCTTACCACTGCCCGCTGGAATGATTGATCGAGTTGGCAGTGCATCTTATAGGCTACTTCCGTTCGTTCCACCGCTGCCAGCTAGTACACTTCCGTTCGATCGATCGAGCTGGCAGTGCATACTTTCGTTTTCCACCACTGCCAGCTAGTACACTTCCGTTCGATTGATCGAGCGGACAGTGCATACTTCCGTTTTCCACCACGGCCAGCTAGTACACTTCCGTTCGATCAATCGAGTGGGCAGTGCATACTTCCGTTCGATCCACCACTGCCAGCTCGATCGTTCCAATCCACTTCCATCCCCAATTTTCAAAATCACTCCCACAAAACTATCCAGCAACCGAGCGGAAAGATGTTACACATCAAACATAACACTCCTAGTTGCCATGCCATTTGCATGTCTACCTGCCCAAATTAAGTACCCTTTGCACTTAATTTTCATCTGCGTACGAGTTAATTAGGTTGGCGATAGCGTAGTGACAACTACCTCCCACATCGCGTGATTACTAACCACCTGTGCGTTCAGGTTGTCACAGCGATTAAAATCCGTCGTCTCAAATTTTGTGTATATCTGTCCCAATTCACGTCTCTAAAATGCAAAAGCGTCAATCGAAGAAAGAAAGTCGAAAAAATAAAAATATTAGTTAAACAATCCATGTCTTAGTTATATTTTTAGATTATTATGTTCAATTTAGGAAAAGAATATTACGTTCCATGACTTTTATACTCAGATTTAGTTCAAATATTATTCCTCATTGTGTGTTTATATAATCGAAGACCCCTACAGCATGGGCTGGTAAGTAGCAAAAACACTACTCCAGTCTCTCCTTCAAATGTGAGAAAATGATCTCAATCAGTACGCTTCATCGACCCAAATAACACATTCGTCCAAATGACGATAATCAGTGGCTCTATTAGCTCACGATAAACCACGGTAGACTGGGCGGCAAAATGGCCTCATGTCCCCTAGAATTTCAAATACACATCGCCTTAAAAGCGGAAAGCCTCGGAGCAATAAAGATAGATCTGCTCCAATAAAAACACAATAATTATGTCGACCTATGTAATACATTTCAGGTCATTAACATTCGCATGCGATCTTATCATTCATTTACAAAAACAAATCATGGTTCAAAATCTCTCCTGAAATACGTTCATTATAATTGAAAACCAACAGTGGGTGTCATCATACAGTGGAAATGGTCAGCCCCAAAGTGGCTGTGACTTCGAAACACGTCATCGAACCCACGACATAGCGTGGAACGAGGCAAAGCCTGCTAACATTGTCAATCAGTCGTCTCCTAAATTGTAATCTGTTCAAACGCACGGCCAGCACCTCCCCTAACACATAGCTGTGCTGACAAAACAAGTTTCTGTTGAGCAGTGTCGAGTGTTATTTCCACTGCCTTTCAAATCTCACAACATCAAAACTTCAGTTGGCTGGTGCAGTATTATATTGCTATGTTGCAGTCTCAACTCCCTAACTCAAATAGACAAAACGAATTCAACAGCTCACTTCACATTATTTACAACAGGTTCTTTCTGGCTTCGCCAAATGCCTTGGGAAATACTTCTTATTCCAGGTAGTTCAAATATCAAGATAAAACAGTGCGCTACTCCGCGTCACTTCCAAACGATACGAAAACCTGTGCTGTTATTCACTTCCGGCTTAACTCAAGCCTTCACAACCATTAAGGGTTTCCAAATCTTAGGAACGAGAGATATATAACACTTAATCTCTCCATCATCTAAATAATGTTGTGTTTCTTTAGACTAAAACTGGGATGAATGTAGCCTAAGCCTGTATAAACATTACTTAATTTCAAAGCGTAGCAAACCAAAGATACTCCACTCGCAATTTTACTTTCAAATACATGTGGCCTCCTTAGACCTTCCTAAAGTGTTTCAGTGATAGTTATATAACAGGACGTTGTCAGGGAAGAGATCTCTCTGCGTGACCTTCACAGTTAGAAAAGCTGTTGAAAAATATATAAGTAAACTAAATTACAAGAGTTGCCTGCCTGCAAGTCGTGCATAAATGTGGTCTCTAAAACTAGTCTACGAGAATCTACTCCTCCACAGAAATCAATGTAAAGACTCACAGACTTGTTGGAATTGTAAGTGCATTTTATGAGCTATGATCATTGGTTTTGAGACCATGCGCTCGACTCCCATGAGCTGAACCATCTTTTCTTCCTGCGTTTCATGATGTAGTTTCCAACTGGAGCATCTCCCCATGCATTTTTCCTTTATTCCATCAGAACTTCCATCTCAATTTTGGGATTATTGGCCTTGCAGTCGAGGTCATGGTCGGTCATGATGCGAATAACACTGAATTTAATGAACAATTCATACTGCGTTAAAGCTCACTGCCTCTACACTTTCGCGGATAGTTTTCAAAGAATGCCCATGATCCGCCAAAGAATTTACAGCACTGTTTGTACAGCGTTATTTCACTGAATTTACTACTTGCAAATCATTAAAAGTTCGCGTTACAGTCCTCTTCTCGTATCAAAATAAATCATTCAGTGCTATTTCAATTTTTTCACTATGTTACCAAAATACCATACTCTCTCCAGCAAATTATTAAGTTCTCCTCGTGTACCTCTCTTAACCATGTGGTCGTCCACAGTCCTTGGTTCGATAAAATAAACCAAATTTTATCACAAATCACATAAACTGTTTGTACTTCCGGCTCACTCGGCCTTATTCTGTGAAAATACACTTTCACTCCACTTAATAACTCTGCCAAAAACGGCATATTCGCTTTCATTCAACCCCGTTTTTTTTAAATCCACATACAAAAGATTACATCCTCACCATGCGGGAACACAATTCAAAGATTCCTTTCCGGATATGAGCAGGTGAGTCGAAAGACCACTCGTGATTTTTAAGCGACTATATTCCCATTTGGCACGTTTGCAATATCAATTGATATTTGTAATGCAAAGTAAAATCTCAAAAAGAAATCCATTTCTCGTCAGGTGTAATTCAGGCTTCTTTTCCATCAGTGAGTTAATACATTTAATTTTCATGGCATCCCATACAGGTTCTTTGGGTTCAAGGAGTAAAAATATTAACTACTCAAGTCAGGATTTTCAGTAGGAGCCAGTTCAAAGCTTCTTTGGTGCATCACAGCTATTGACCAACTTAAGATCATAAAAATGATCCTCGCAGATGAGCTCATCGGGCCCAGTATGTACCCTATATTGTGTTTAATGTGATTACATACACATAGGAAAATGAACAGGTCACTAAATCGCAATATGCAAAACGTTTTTTGAGCACTGTATAATATGTAAATAGACTGTTAATATGAATGAAAACTGAATAAAGTCACATATTGAGAACTTAATGCATATTGCACATCCATCTAGTCTCAAGCTTTATATTTTCAACATTAATTCTACACGCAGACCGGCACAGCAGTTGCAGAGTACAGAGTCGGCAAATATATTTATTGGAGGTGTGCAGAAACGTGAGCGAAGAATAGCAGGAGGGATGAGTGGTCGTAAAAGCACTTAGGACATTTCCAGGGAGTGCCAAGGGCGCACTTGGACGGTGAGAAGACGAGCGAGGGCTAGGCCGACGGGTCATTGAGCAGAAGAACTTGTGTGAGAAAATTGCATTTCGGCAAGGACACAGCTTCAGTTTGGGTACCGCCCTGATTCGACCTACTTAAGAATTAATGAACGGAGAGCAATGGGAGTTACATGGAAGCGGGAGACTCTCAACCTCCCAGAATTGTAATTTGGTGCAATTTGGATGTAAGGCTGATTTAATTCAGTATAAAATGCCTGCCGTGGGGGCGTTACGGCGTCAGCCAATGAGAGGACAAGCGTCACCAAGCCGTGTTTTGCGCGTAAATTGGCAGACAATGAGGGATGATTAGTGATTTCATTTGATAAGAGACCCACGATCGATTCTTGGAAAGAATATCACTAATGAGACATGGAGACCACCACGAGCGCAGTGATATGAGTCAATTCGGGATAGAGCTATTATTTTGGAAATTAATTTCATATTTCTCCTTCCTATGACCAGTTATGCTTCAAACATTTAAATGGCTCCATCTGGGAGATTAAAGTCAATCAATTTTGTGATTCTGTTACGGACACTTCACGTCAGTGGAGTTCGTGATTTGGACTCAGTTATTTTACGTGTCCAGTAGTAAAAATTGAGACAGTATGGCACTGCTGTTGAGATCATGTCCAGATACCTTAACATACGAGTGCGAGTTCTTGTCAGTGTCGAGATAAGATATTGATATGCGCACTAGTTTGCGGCGAGTGCAAGTTCGGCAGAAAAATAGGCTAGCCACTGCGCTAAATGAACATATAAGTTGTGTCGCTAGGAGCTACAGCGGACGATCTGAGTGAATTGAGTAGTTCAGATAGTAGCAAATATTAGGGAATGTTAGGGATATCTGCACGGAACGGTGAGTGCGTGTTACCCTTTGCGCCGCATAAATTAACTGTGTAATTTCATGTCCCCCTTGTCAGTGAGGAGTGCGAAGGAACAAAGAACTGGATCTACAGCAAGGACAATGGAAGGATCTTCAAACGTGGAATTCGTCATGTGTGCAATGATGGTGTGGACAAAAACCTTGGGGCACGCTGCGATGATGGAGAGGATCTGGGACCCAGGATTAGTGATGAGTACAGCAAATTATCTTGCATAATTTAGTTAGGGGTGTACGGGTCAACATGAATGCAATGGCTTTGTGTATATTCATTTCCTAATGTTAGTTGTGTCTTTTGTTGCTTGTTTGTTGATACAACGTGCGTGTAAATATGTATCGTGTGGTGAAAGGTTTCATTGTAGTTTGGGAGAGTAACATTCAGGGGAGATTTGGCCATCAGCTCCTGTCACTGTAAATAAATGTATAGTTGAGAAGGTGGGGAGAGATTGTGCATTTTGTGGTAAGCAAACCAGAGAATATTGAATATTTATGTGGTAAACAAGGTTCGTGGACCGCTGTGGTAAGTCATACCAGGTAATGGTTTTGAAATCTTCGATCGGTGACGGACAAGGCAAGCAAACCCGGCGATTTGAGGTATAAAAATGGAGTCTGACTGAGTGGACTAATTCTTATCGGTAAGTCGTGGATGTTGTGCCCACGTGTATTTGGTTGAGTTGGTGGATGATGGTGCCCACCCATATCGGTAAGTTGTGGATGTTCAAACCCACGTAAGTGTTTTGATAATTCCGTGGATGAGGTAATTCCCAGGAGTAAAAATCACGCCCGTAGGCAGCGTGCTAGGTGATGATTCTGCGAGGCTTGTTGAAATGAGTCACGATGAGCACGTGCTTGAGTCAGTACACGTCAGCTGTGGATGTAGTGAAAGCAGGTAGCTACTCCTCGCCGCGGGGTGTCTATGCTTGGCCTTGAATCTGTCCGAGCTTATTTGGTAAGAGTTAAATGGCTGGTTTGTTTATATATTTTGTTTTGTTCTGTTTGTTGTACTTTTGATTTTATTGTGGGCCCACGTTACTAGTGTATTAGATTTTGTACCCTCTGGGTGGCCGCTAGACGGTTGTAAGTGATGTCCTGATAAATGTTTCATACGGAAACACTTGTACTGTATATTGATTGAGTTAGGCACGTTGTATTTTAATGTAGTGTTTGTTTTGCCTGCATTTCATGCTGACCGTACATGACCCTAACGGAGGTCGTGAAGGGCGACCTGTATACCAAGTGGAACGATCTCGTCTGTACGATTCACTTTTCCCAATATAAGAGCGTTAAAATGAGATTCCAGCTTGTAAAATTTAAATGATTTGATGCTCCGTTGGAGTTTATATTTGTCTGATATGATTAACGTAATGATTTAACTCATGTGGCATTAATTTAACATTTTGAAGTCTTTCTTCTAAAACTCCTGGGGTGAGGACGCGCCACTTTGATCTTTGATATCATTTTTGATTTGTTTGTGTATTAGGAGTTCCATGATCCTGCAGTGTTTGGTCAAACTGTCAGTTGCAACTCTTCAGTCAGTCAACACGAATTTGCCTTATTACTGGTCGGGGTACAATGTATATAACATATGAATAACAAATAAATAACACTTTTGGAAAATATGCATGTAGGCCTAATAGTTATGACCACTTTTATAATGGGTCAATTTTTAGGATTCCGCGTTTCGGCCAAAAGCGGTCGTCATCAGATCGTGATCATTGATTTGAGGTTTAAATGTATATACAGTGTTATCTAACTACACGAACTTTGTAGTGCGTTGAATAGGTATTTATATTTTTATTCGCAGATTGAATCACGTTATGAGTGGTTAGTTTGTTATATTCATATGGGTTCGTGAATTACGTGAATTACGTATGCATATTATGCATGTGTGTACAAATTAGTACAATACAATAAAATAAAATAGAACATGCAGTTGAAATCTATTATGTAATATGAATACTTGTCTACGTGGAACCGTTGGTCGTAAACCGCTGTTACCTACTTGCCTGCAGTGTTATTTACTTATTATTCATATATTATGAACATTCTACCCCGCCCAGTCATTGGGCAAATGCATGTTGACCGACTGAAGAGTTGCAACTGACAGTTTGTATAGGCAAAACTGAAAAAAGGCTTCAAAACTTTACATTACTCTCGGGATGTCAGAAGAGGAAAGAAACATAACAAACCAGTGAGTGATAATAACGACTTCCTAAGACAATAAGAGCTCAGATAGGTTCACCAACAAAGTCACTCAAACAGTGTCTACTGAGATTCTCCGCAATGGGCCGATATATAAGCAGGTTGCCATGGCTACGAAAAGAACGCTGTGCGGAAGGAAACCGCTTCTTCCCACACCTCGCCTCACCCTGCACTCACAATCAAGTGAGCTCCCAAAAGAACTTTTGCTACGGTAGTTCATCATAAAGACTGCCACACACACAAAATATAATGACCTCGTGGCGTAGCCGTGCACGTTGAAACACGCACCACGACCATGATAGGGAGCTGCAGCAACTCCGGAGGTTGGTGATTCAAATCCCGATGCCTACAGTGGCTATCCTGAGTGTGTTATTCCCTCCTTCCTCATCCCTACACACACTAATGCAGTCATCAAAGGAACAGATGTTCAACACACACCCATGTACATGGGCCTGATGACCAAGATAACCCAAGGCCCCAACATAAATTAAGAACAACAAAACATGATGAATTGCCATTCAACAGCTTATCCCAATTATTGGTTGAGCCTTTGGCTGGGGATTTAAAGCCGGATACCATTTCTGACGGCAAGTGATTTTTCAGGTGAAAATTCCATCTCGGTGTCAACAAAATTGGAATTCCGGCCGCCTGAGTGAAAGACGAGCAGTTAAGCACTGCGCCATCACACTCCCCATACAGAACAAAATAAATAATGAGAATTAAGAAAAGAAATGAAAGAAATCGATCGTGGACGGCACCACTCATAAGACTTATGTGCCTAAATATCGGGAGATTTCCCGACTCTTTCTACACTAAGGTTCTGCAAATCTTGATTGGTTTCTTTAGGCACTCGAAAATAACTTTCTACGCCAAGCAACATTTTTTGGGGATAGCGTGAAGGCCCAGGACATCTAGGTGAAATGTAAGCACTGATGAATTGTGATTGATGTATGTCTACCTCATCTCTGCGGGATCAGGTATAAGGCGAGATGGATTTCTATGTGACGAATAATTGTTTACCGCCGGCTGCCCTTCTTTACGCCAACCACATGAGAGGAGTTAATGGGAGATTAAATGCATGAACATGAATGAAACTGGGTAAGGTGTTGAAAGGCCGCGGTCATGGCCTATTTCAAGGCACCGTTCCAGTAGGCTATTTGTCAGGAAATGAAAATAGGAAGCCATTTCAAGGGTGGCTGATGATGGGGATCAAATGCAAGTCTACCTAGGCCGCATGACCTTGCACTGAGCTTTAGCAAGCGTAGCTATTGCTGTCGATCAAATATTTTTGATAATATGATGGTGATAATTGTCGTTTTAAGGGGCCTAACATCTAGATTATTGGCCCCTAATGGTTTGGGTGATCGTGAAGATGATAATGAAATGTGAACTACAACTAAAACTAACTACTAACTTATATACTAGAAGAAGAAATGGAAACAAAAGGAGAATAAGGCAAGTAAAGGACAGGAGGAAAAGAAAAGCGCTCAACCCTCGAAGAATGCAGATTGAGGGACTTGGAACGAAGGAGAGCCATGAAAGGCAGATAGGTAAGTGAAAGAGGAGAGGGTCCGCCCCGGAGGTAATGGATAAAAGGGGGAAAACCGGACCCAGCTCAGGAATCCCTCGGGGTCGCCAACTCCCGAACTCACCAGCTTTGAGCCCCTGAGGGTGTAGCAATATCAGGGGTGCACCTGAAGTGGTGGGGCTACATACACCCTGTCTCCTTGAGGGCCTTGAGCAGAAGGCAGGAAATAACATGAAAAGAAAAAGAAGGCTGACCCATCGCAGAAGGAGGGTATCAGAAAAGATGAGACAAGGGCCAATTAAGGCGGGAAAGGAAGAGACTCCCTAGGCCTCGGATACCCTAATACCGTCGGGATCGGAGGAGAACAAGAGTTAACCAAGTGAGGTCGACAGGAAAGAAGATGGAGAGGAGCCCGGCACAAGTAAGTGGAAGCAATGCCGGACTCAGCTGGGGCCCCATGGTCACCAACCCACGTCCCACTAGATGTGAGCCCCTGGGGGGAATTTTGATAATAGGTTTGCAATTTAAACCTACCATGGAGTTCAATACACAAAGGAAATATCTCTGTAAATGAAATTGATTTCGGTCACTTACCAATAGGGACCGCATTTTTTGAAAATGCATATGCGCATATGCAAATGCATATTTTGTGCGTTTATTGGCTTTTTTTCTTGCATATTCTGAACATAACAGCATATTTTAGCATATAAATTTGAAATTAAGTTTAATTTAAAACATCGTAAACAAAATTGGTTTCGTCTGTGTGTTTGGCATCCCTCGTAAGCAACTTTCTGAGCAACAGATAACGAGATAACAGTTTTTTAAGCCTGGCTATTTCAAGAAATGGATGGGGATGGACATTCCTTCCACCATTTGGGCAGTATCCCTTGTAAGCAACTTTCTGAGAAACAGATGAGATAAAAGTATTTTACGCAAGTTTGCTGCCTGTCTATTTCAAGAAGGGAATGGGGTGGGTCATTCCTGTCACCATCTCGGCAGCCAGTAGCCCGGGGTTAGTCTTGAGAGGAGTTTCTTCAATTAATGTGTTACTTTATTCTTAGTCTGCATATCCTTAACTCAAAATGCCCAAAGAAAAGCAGAAGGTATTTATTAAACCAGTGGGTGTCAGGTAGTAGTGATTATTCAACTGATGGCGTTGTCGTCTATTGTCAAATATGCTCAGAGGAAGGGAAATTTGAAAAGAAATTTCAACTTGAACAACATACAAAACGACTGTATAAATTACGGCAAAGGAGAGATAGAAGAGTGAATAACACCGGTTTATTGTTAAGTGCATATTTTTCAAATTTTAATGCATATTTTCTACATTTTAGTGCATAATTGCATGCATAGTTTAATCGTTTTCAGTGCATAAATGCCCGGTCCCTACTTATCAACAAATCAACCTATAATAAGCTTCGAATCCTCAGATTGATTGATTGTTTAAGGACTATTAACATAGAGCTAGGAAAATCGATTCGTTGTGTACAATACGCTCATTCACAACAAATAACTGTATATTTAACTATCAATTGTATAATTGACCAAGCTTCACGAAATCACCACGAAAATACCAGACTGATGACCAAGATGTCCCAATCCACTAAAATGAATTACCAATCACAAAAACTCTTCACAAGGCTATAGGTCCACTTATCTCCTGATTGGAAGACGAGATGTTTCAAATCTCACCACTGGTCTTTCCTAAATACTTTTCCGTCCTTTTCTGTTGTCAACATCACTTCAGGAAAATACATTTTAACAGGCCACCATCACTTTCTTTCAACTGTTGGCAAGTTTTATAAGTCATCAATAATTTCAATTCTCATCAACTCCTTCAGCAAATACATCTGGCCTTAATAAATATGCCCCATATAAAATTCATTTTATCTCAATCACGGCCCCATAACGTGGGAATGATTAGGGGTATAAAAATTGAATATAGACTCAGGCAATGAATACTCACAGGCGATGAACAGATGGATCCAAGTCACTTGGTATATCTTCCAGACGAGTCCCACCACAGCGACATTCTACCTCGTGAGTATGGCCATCGTCAGTGGTATTCCAACAATCACAAGCGCTACGCATGTTCCACGCGTCCTCTTGTTCCAGGCCTGGTTCGTCAATTACGTTGAATGTTGGAGACTGCAAACTTGGAGACAGTCTATCATGTACACGGTCCTCCACCTCCATGAAGTTGGAGAACTTGTTCACTTCATAGGTTGTCTGTCTCATTTCATTCATTATGTCATTTTCAGGCTTCTGATGAACGTCCGAGGAGAAATGTCCCGTGGGCGTCTCAGTCACCCACCTCCCGCAGCATAGGTACGCCACTACAAGGGACAAGAGGATCTGCCTGAAACACGAAAAGTAATAACAGCAATTAGTCACGCTTGAACCACTCAGCACATCACCACAAGAGACAGGAGGATCTGCCTGCAACACAACACGTAATAACAGCAATTAGGCACGCTTGAACCACTCAGCACATCACCACAAGGGACAGGAGGATCTGCCTGCAACGCAACAAGAAATAACAGCAATTAGTCACGCTTGAACCACTCAGCACATCACCACAAGAGACAAGAGGATCTGCCTGCAACGCAACAAGTAATAACAGCAATTAGTCACGCTTGAACCACTCAGCACATCACCACAAGATACAAGAGGATCTGCCTGCAACACAACGAGCAATAACAGCAATTAGTCACGCTTGTACCACTCAGCACATCACCACAAGGGACAGGAGGATCTTTCTGCAACGCAACGAGCAATAACAGCAATTAGTCACGCTTGTACCACTCAGCACATCACCACAAGAGACAGGAGGATCTGCCTGCAACACAACGAGCAATAACAGCAATTAGTCACGCTTGTACCACTCAGCACATCACCACAAGGGACAGGAGGATCTGCCTGCAACGCAACAAGTAATAACAGCAATTAGTCACGCTTGAACCACTCAGCACATCACCACAAGATACAAGTGGATCTGCCTGCAACACAGCAAGTAATAACAGCAATTAGTCACGCTTGAACCACTCAGCACATCACCACAAGAGACAAGAAGATCAGCCTGCAACACAACAAGCAATAACAGCAATTAGTCACGCTTGAACCACACACCACATCACCACAAGAGACAAGAGGATCTGCCTGCAGCACAACACGCAATAACAGCAATTAGTCACGATTGAAACACTTAGCGCATCACCACAAAGGACAGGAGGATCTGTCTGCAAAACAACTCGTAATAACAGCAATTAGTCACGCTTGAACCACTCAGCTCATCCACCACAAGAGACAGGAGGATCTGCCTGCAACACAACATGCAATGACAGTAGTGTGTTTTGGACAGTTCTGTGACCTCCTCCTACTCGCCCTCCTCACAAGATGGCGTCGGCGCGATATCTCGCGAACCTATGGTTGGATTTTAACAAATGAGATGTGGTTGAACTCGGGCTGACACCCCCTTTTCAAAGGACAACATATTTCCACCCCAAAATAAAACCTACCCCTACTAGGGGGTGACATGTTAATTTTTAGGTAAAAGTCGCTTTCCATGTGCAACATGTGGAAGTTTGTATGCCAATATGAAATTAAACTCGTTCCCCATAAAGTGCATGCATACAATTGAATGCCGCTATGATTTATCATATTTGTTCTTTGTTTTACGAATGCGCAATTGGGGTTTATGGAAAAGGGCGGGCGTTTAGAATAAGGATTTATAGATAAGTTTTTTTAAACAAATTAACCAAAAGATCCAAAAACTAATAGGTCATCTGCTTTTTAATATCTTATGAACTAAGAAGGCTAGGGACTTGTATGAGGAGCCGTTGGACTTGGGCTGACGCCCTGTTTTTGAATGTATTATTCATTTTTTGTCAAAAGGGCCTAACTGCACTTTCGTTAATATCTCGCTAACTAATAATCACAGAGGGTCAAGTGAGGTGTCATAGGACTTAGAATGGCCAACCCTTCCCCATGACCAATGCATTTACCCTAAAAGACCTAAAACAGCAAGGTCATTGACCTAAGATTTTATAAACTTATCATTAGAGAGGGTCAAGTGAGGTGTCATAAAACTACGAATGGTTAATCCTTTCCCATGACCAATGAATTTACCTCAAAAATCCAAAACAGCAAGGTCATTGACCTGAGATTTTATAAGCTAATAATCGGATATCAACATGTGAGGTGTCATAGGACTTAGAATGGTCAACCCTCTCCCATGGCTAATGAATTTACCCAAAATACCCAATACATCAAGGTCATCGACCTGAGATTTTATAAACTAATAATCTGATATGGACATGTGAAATGTTTACCGTGAGTGATGAAAAATAGCTAGGTAATGAAAGAATTATTGCAGGCTACATGTATGGTGACTGACTAGTCTTTCACCATTAGAACTTGTTTTCAGATCAAACTGCAGTACAGAGAGAGTATAGGTTGTAGGTACGGGTTAATAAATGGCAAATGGTGTACACAAAATCTGATTTATCGATTCAAGAAATAAGAGTAGACAATTTTTAATTGATTGGTTAAAGAGGATAGCTAAAATCCAAAATGGTGACTATATCGAACTAAACTGATCCAAGCTGAATCAAACCCAACTCAACCGAACTAAACTGAATCAAACTTAATCAAAAACAAGCCAAGGGTTTAAGTGTAAAACTTGTGGGTGAATGTGGTCATTGGTAATGTCAGAAAGGAAAGGGATAACGCTTTACCTATAGAGGGTAAGGTAAAGCTAGTGCATGGTGCTAATGCACACACACAAGTACATGAACCACACACAACTAACCTACACTGTTTTTATGGGTTGACTGTTAAAACTTGCTCAGTGGTTACTGGGACAAAATGGTCGCTACACACAACAAGCTTTAAATACTTGAGGCTAATAATCTATATACACACACACTCGCTTGTTCTAAACTAAACTGTCTTGCTGACAGTGCTCACACTGTATGCAGATGACAGAAATGCTTGGCTAACAGAAATACAATCATTCCCGGTTGTCTAATGTTACCAGCTAACAATTTTGTGCTGCAGTGGCGAGCACATGTGCCTCTTGCACTCGAGATTTTAACTCGATTTCCAGCTCTAAGGCCTAGAATGAATCAAACTAAGAAGGAAGGGCATGGTGGCGCAGTGGTTAAGCTGTTAGCCTTTCACTAAAGTGGACTAGGGTTTGATTTCAGGTTATTACGCATGTCATAAACATATGTAAAAATCAGAGATAATGTTTTAAACCTATTATACTTGTCTCTTTTCAAATTATTACTTGTATTACAAATACAAAGGTGGACTGGGTGTGATATACAGTTAATGCTGCCTATCGCACACTAAACTGTAAGGAAGCCATATGTAGAGCTATATGTAGAGAACTACCTATCGATTTCATGAACTGGTATAGCTATGTCGCATAAACGGTGCAGGATACAATCCAGCAACTATAATTCGTATCTTGAGGAACAGAGAAAATGCACTTTTGCCTTGATGGATAACAAATGTGTGCAGACGAATGACCTACGCATTAGCCTACCAAGGGGTTATAACCACGAGGAAGAGGTGTGATTTCTATATTTTATTGTTTAGAGACATGGCTTTTGTAATCAGTAGATTTAATTGATTTAGTATTTTGTAAATATTTATTTTTGTAATTGTAAATAGTTAATTTTTTGTAAATAGTGGAAACCAGTTATTTTTGTAATGGTAAATGTTAAATGTATAATTAAAGTTACTTACGATAACCTGCTACACGCTGTTTCGCTGTCCACGAGCTGGGGAAACAATGTCACTGGATTTCGTAACTCGCACGGCACTTCGTCACCACACCTCTGTCGCTCAGGAAAAACACGCACTAGCTCAGAAACACACACCCACAGAAAACTCGGTCCCCTCACTGTTGAGGCCTCTTATATAGCAGGCTGGTGACTCAATGAATTCTAGAATCGTCCAAGACACACGGCTTCTCGACATTTCTGGACCATCCCTTTCACTTCGCAGCCCGTTGCGTAACGCGCACGTAATACACTGAGGCAGAGCACACACAGCCCGGGGCAGCTGTGACTCATGCGGCGAGCGATGAAACAAACTCACAGCCGTAACATTATCTTTATTTCTGTACAACTTGAATAGGCTACAAAAGTTTGGTGCTTTTCAGTCGGTCAACACGAATTTACCCAAAAAGAGCGGGGTTATGTCCTAATCCTGAAATAAATTACATGAGATTAATAAATACACTAGGATGACCAGTTTCGATCGTCAAGCGATCGTCATCAGATCCATTACACTTAGGCTATAACATCTAGTTTGAGAATACAGGTGAATAATATTTACAATATGTACAATTATTTAGTTGCAGTATTGGTAATGCAACTGTCGGTGTATGCTAAATGTAGTATATCTAATGTTAGATGAAATGCTAAAATGGAGATAAAAATCCAGAGTTTGTCTGTTTGGGGTGATTATAAGGATATACAAAATCAACTATGGTTATACTGTAATAATACAGGCTGATACTTATCCGGTTGTCTTCCTGACTGGAACTTCAAGTAGTTTCGTGTTCACTCTGGCACCAGTTTTGGTCGACTAACCCGGGTGTCAACTGGACGAAACTGTTTTTTCCTTTCTCCCCCCTTTGTTGCTGTGTGCTTTCTGAGGTCAGTGCTATGTTTATTTGTGTGACGTTGCCAAATCTAGATAAGAATGTATGTTATTGAATACAGGAAGATCTACAACTATTAAAGACCGTGGAACTGTCTTTGCCACGCGGGGACTAAAAAGCCATTCAACTAAGTGCTGCGCTGCCCGGTCTATTGAAGACGTCCTGGCACCTTAAATACTGCCGCGCATACCGGCCTAGGTTTATTGCAGAAAAAAGTACATAGTACACCTGATCCAGATAACATTGACCCATTAACCACTACTATCCCCCCCCCCTTTTTATCTAGCTTGGCTGTATCGCTAAGTTGTGTCTTGTTTCCTACAGGGTGTGTTTCTTAGTAGAGTGAATAGGGGTGAACTCTACATAAAAGTGTGTTCATTTAGATTGTTGGGATTGTTTCGTTTGGCTAGGTGAATCTCGATTGCTTCCTTTATGTCGAGAGCTCTGCCTTTCGATTCGTGATGAATTATTTTTAGGTCAGTCTCGATTTTAGTAAAGCTGTGCCCCGTGTCACACATATGTTCGCATACGGCTGAATGTGTTCCGCATCTTATCGCATTCCTATGTTCATTATAACGTGTATCTACTCGTCTTCCACTCTGTCCAATGTAATTAGCTTGAAACCAGTGTCTTGGCATGTAATAGAATATACCCCTGACTCTGAATACGGGTCTTGTTTATTTAGATTACTATTTTGCAGGTGCCTTCCGGTCGTATTGTTCGTTGTGAATGCTATTTTTATGCCTTGCTTTTTGAAAAGATTAGTGATTTTATATGTGTTCGTATTCACAGAGTTGATGCCCGCTATTTTTTTCTCATTGCTGTCCGGTTTGGGAATCGTTTTATCTTTATTTTTATGTTTGGCTATAATTTGGTCTATTTTGCTTGGCGGGAAATTGTTTTCCTTTGCTATTTGCTTAATGGTTGTTATTTCCTTATTATAGTTGTCTTTTGATATGGGTATGTTTAAAGCCCTGTGCACCATTGAGTTGAACCCCGCTAATTTGTGCGTACTGGGGTGATTAGACTGATCATCGATTGTATACGAGGTATGTGTGACTTTCCGGAATATGGAATATGAAAGTTCGTTGTCTTTACGTTCAATGGTTATGTCGTGATAATTAATTTTTCGGTCTGTTTCGGATTCCTTAGTGAATTTGATTGAGTGGTGTAGGCTATTAATAGATTGGAAAATTGTTTCTTCGCTTGTTAGTTCAGTAACGTAGATGCAAATTACACCATCTACGTATTTTTTCCATATTACTATTGCCTTTGTTGAAGTCTTTTCTAAGAACTCATTTACTAGTGCATTAATGAAGATGTCAGCGAAGAGTCCGCTTAGTGGTGATCCCATCGCTAGGCCTTCTGTTTGTGTGTACATTTTATTGTCGAATTGAAACACGTTTTGGCTGAGGACGACCCTCAGTAATCTCACCGGGCAGCGCTTAGTTGAATGGCTTTTTAGTCCACGCGTGGCGAAGACAGTTCCATGGTATTTAATAGTTGTAGATCTTCCTGTATTCAATAACATACATTCTTATCTAGATTTGGCAACGTCACACAAATAAACATAGCACTGACCTCAGAAAGCACACAGCAACAAAGGGGGGGAGAAAGGAAAAAACAGTTTCGTCCAGTTAACACCCGGGTTAGTCGACCAAAACTGGTGCCAGATTGAACACGAAACTACTCGAAGTTCCAGTCAGGAAGACAACCGGATAAGTATCAGCCTGTGTTATTAGAGTATAACCATAGTTGATTTTGTATAACCATATAATCACCCCAAACAGACAAATTCCGGATTTTTATCACCATTTTAGCATTTCACCTAACATTAGATATTGAACCCTTAATATAATTATCATGATATTAGTGTTCATATTTTTGCTCATTGAGGAGATGTAAGATGGAATTATTTTAAGACACTGCTGGAAAATTTATATTGAAATAAGAGTCTACCTGGGGGAAGCAAGGCGCGCCTCATATCCTGCCAGAACAATGAAGGAAGGGTTTTATTGGAATGCGGCCAGAGCAGTAGAAATAACCTGGACACCGTAAGAACGGAGGTCAAGAACCGAGTTTGCGCGAAGACCTTATGAATCACCTTGAAAATGTCTTTGTGAGCGAGGGAGAAGATGAAGACGGCCAGTGAACTATTGAAAAAATATGCTGTCGTTAACGCCTACTGGGGCGGAGCCTCGGAATATAGCGCGAAGTTGTGAATTGCATCCACAAATGATAAGAGGGCACGCGGACCTGTTCGCGCTCTTTTGAAAGCACGCAGTCACCTAGATTTATGGAGGGATCTCGATTTTGATTAATCCTCCGATCAAAATCAGATCCGCAAGCAAGAGGAGTACGGTTCGCACCAAGGCGAGTTCTATGATACAAGCTATATGTCCGTGCGACATCTGCTTAAAAAGATGGATATTTTATCTAGTCCCACCCCCACATTCGGGCTGATAATGTATAAATACGGAGTGAAGAGTTCACTCGAGGCTCATTTGGAAGCTCCACTTTGATAGCTCACTTGTACTGCTCATTTTGTAAGGCTCACTGTAAAGGTCCACTTTGAAGGCGCAAGCTATGCACTTTTGTTCTGAAAATCTACGTTATATTTTTTTGAAGATGTTCCATGTCTGTGGACTTAGTGAATGTTCGTGTCAACTAAGAGTAAAAGACTTAGACTTTGAACTTAAACATTGCTGATAGGAGATGTATTCTAATTCATCTCGTGTGAATATTATTTTAAGTGTTTTGCGTGTGAAGATTCATTGAGATAGCACCCTGCTACAAAATTAGGGCCAGTCGACGTTTTTATATTGCTCATAGGACTTGTAGATGGATATAGCAATCTACTCGAGCAATCTAGAAGGGATAATGTTGTGAGGAATATATTTTAAACTAATAAACATTTCATTCAAGCAGCGGCAACAATGGAAAACGTGGTGTCCACATCTGGAGGAAGGAAGTCCATGCTGAAATCAACTACGATGACAATGGTTGCTTGTTAGGCATCATGGAGGGGTCATGACGAGATGCATCAGTTCTGATGGAAGCCATTAGGATGAGTACCAAATGATCTATTTCATTATGTAGCCTAGCTTTGGTTATCGGGAATCGTTGTGTATAGTTTTGTATTTTTGTAGTATTTTCTTGTTGTGTGTGTTTTGTTTTAACCGGCTACTATTTTAAATGTGGAACTCATCGTGGTTATTTGTTGTATTTTATGTAAGATTTGTGCGGGACAGTAGGTTAAATTGTACTCGCGTGTACAGTGAGTGTATTTTGGCAAATACAGCACAGGAATGAACTGGATAGTTGGTGACAAATGAAGCTTTGGTTAGGTAACGTAAATAAAGCATTGGGGGGGGGGGGGATATGGAATTTTATTAGTGAAGGTTTCGGATTACACAGGCTGTAATGTTATGCGATATTGCATATTTTATAGCAAGAAGCCGTATGCTTCTGTGGTAATTATTTTGAAACTTTTGGAGCACATATTCAATTATTGTGTCGTTGGAACACATTTCTGTGAGGGTATTGTCTGCGATCTGATGCATTTTTTATGAAGGAGAAGTGTTGAACTTTGGCAAGGTATTATTTACTGCACGGGGTGTGACAAGGGTCACCTACCTGTCGGCTGCAAGTCTTCAAAATCAGGGCGCTCAATGGGAGTGGCTACTGATAATTATTCTACAGTCCTAAATTGCGGGATGCAATTTTTGGGGACGTATCTGCGATTTATGTGTTTTATTTCAGTTGGTGTTTTTGCTGAATTTCTACGGTTCTCAAAGCTGGTGGCTTGAGACAATTATGACCTGCCTGGTATTACAACACATTGACAAGGGCTACTGGAGTCCGTACTGCGAGCTCAGATCACAGATAAAGATAACTGAGGCAATTAGAGCCGTGTTGTGTGCTCATGTGAGATAACGATCAGTATTGAAGCCTGTATAATCGGAAGCAACTTAGATGATTAAATTTTGGCAGTTCTTCACATCAAAAGTTCAGTTCAGGAATTTGTTGAATTGTATTTTGTTGTCTTGTTTATCTACTGTCTCATTAATTTTGTTGTTAGCTTTGAAGCATGTTTTGTGTGCTAGTTGTAACTTTGTTGTGTCAGGGAAACAGGCGGTTTTCCCAAGTGTTAGCTGCTGATGACCACGATTGAGGGTTCACGATATATGTATGTAAGACCCATATTTTAGGCAGTTTGATTGTGTGCATTTAGCACTTATGTAAGACTTCACTCGGAAGTATTTGTATCATAGTTAAGGGTAGCATAGCGGGTTAATTATTATTTACTTGTTAGCCATTTAAGTGTGGAACCCGATACCAAGGTCTGGTGATATTGCTCATGGATATGCAACCTGCGACTTGGTTCAATGGAGGCATATCATATGACCAGCGTACTCATCCTAGGCTAAGTTTTGTCATAAAGCTTCGCACGCAAAGACACAAGAATGAGTGGAGTAAGGACTAGGTCCAGGTATTTTATTTTATTTAACAGCATTTGCCGCTGTAATTTCATTCACTATTAACTGTTTGTTTTGATTGATTATTTTGTTGGTGATTAAATAAGGGTTATTTGTTGTTGGTGTCTATTTATCGGTGTATTTAAGTTGTTTATTTGTTAAACTTTTGGGTCATCTTTTCTTGTTAGTTATATTCTCCCAATGTTACCTTGTGTTTATGGAGGCAAAGTACAAAATTATCCAACCTTACGACATGGACTGAACACCCCCGTATATTAGTCTCGTGTACACTTCTACAAGGGGCCAATATAGTTCATTTAGCATAACCGACAGTTGCATTACCAATACTGCAACTAAATAATTTTACATATTGTAAATATTTTTCACCTGTATTCTCAAACATAGATGTTATAGCAGTAGTATGTGGGCCTATTTGGAACACCCCCCTCTTCTAGGGTTAAATTTAACCATAATTTTATTTAGTTTTTAAGGTTAATTTGGACTATAAAATTAACACCACTTTTTTGGGCGCACTTGGGAGCACAGGTTAAACTAACCATTATATTAACATTTTTATTATGGTCTAAACTAACCATAATAAAAAAACTTTCTTTACCGAGAACACTAACCTCTTTTATAGTTAAGCTAACCCAAACGATAGCACTCACAAATTCTATGGCCAAAACTAACTATAACATTAACACACATTTTATGGTTAAAATAAACCATGATATAAATGTTTTTGGTACCGAAAACACTAATCGATTTTGTGCTCAAAATTAACCGTAACGTTAACACACATTTTATGGTTTAATTAGCTACAAAAAAACGTTTCTACCACCGAGAACACTTACAAATTTTAATGCTTAAAAAAAGCATTAAACTAGTCCTATAATTTCCAACGACTTCTCGACGTAAATAATGGTTCAAACTAAGAATACAATTCCCAACGACTTAATGTTCGAAACTAAGCATACTATCTCCAACGACTTTTCCCATAAATAATGGTTACTACTAAGCCTACAGTCCTAAGAGAAGACGTCCTGTAACGTATGGGGTAGTTGGGAACACCCTCTCTTCAAGGTTTAAATTTAACAATAATTCTATTTATTTTTTAAGGTTTTATTTAACTTTAAAAATTAGTTTACTTATTTTATTTTTATGGTCTTGGCCTACCTTAACTTATTTTATTTTTTATGCTCCTATTTAACCTTAAACAATTATTTTACTTACCTGTAGGATATGTTCTATAGGGGGGTACCCGTGTATTTGATTGGCTTGGTTATGAAGGAGAATTTTATATATTTTTAATGCCCCAAGAGTATAAAATGTTTACCTTTGGGGCAGAAAAAGATCCAGGACGGGTAAAAAAACAATCATGAAAGTAATTATGAAGATTATTGTATTTATTCTGTTTGAATCAAGATCTGGTAACCTTAGTAAAGGTTAAAAGTTTTAAAAGTTAGGGTAATTTATACAACGCATATAGGTACTAATTAACAACGTAAAGAAGTGGCGACTATTGAAGACTATGAAATATTTCTTGTGACCGGGGGAGGGCCAATGGCCCTTCTTGGTTCAACAGAAACTAAACCTAAAAAATGTTTTTAATGGATTTTAATTTTATTGATTTATTTTTAAAACCACGAGTATAATGGTTTATTGACAATCTTTCATAATATTGAAGATTATGAAAAATTTTCAGTGACCCAAACCAATATATCTTATTTAGTTAGGACAGAAGAACTACTAACTTTTTAAAGAATTATAGATAAAATAATGGTTAAAATTTTTGCAAAACTCCGACATTTCGGAGAAACCCCTAGGGGTGTTTCGAAGCCAGCGCTGGTTTTCTAATTTCTCCTCGTCGACACCCCTAGGGAGTTTTTTTTTTCCTTTTTCAGCTTCTCCTTCCAACTTCTCATTCCTTTCCTTTTGAGTGGCCACTCCCATCTACTTTGCATCTCTCAGAATGCCTCTAACAGACCCTGGAGAGCATTTGCTCCTTACTCCTCTTTTCTCTCTCTATTAATGACTCAGTTATTTTTTTGAAAGGATTGAGTGGGATTCGAACCATAGAAAACGGGGCGCCTCCGTTTCTAAGCGAACAAATCTCAACAAACCAAACACTTGTCCTCCTGAGCTACGAGGAAAGCTATGGGAAGCTTAGTTTGAACGCCTTATGTGGTGCAATTTCTTACGAGAAGTGCACTACGAAGAGCTTTTATTGTTTGCTAATAGATCGCGCTGCACATACTACGTAGTTTCTTGCTTTGCTACTAGTACTTCCGGTGTAACAAGACTAACAGCTGGGGGCTAAGTAATATTTAATTTAGCACATCACTTCCATGCGAGTGAGCGGATGGCACAGAGAGAGAGTGCGTGCTGACAAGGTTATCTTATCGACTAAGAGCGTATCAAGGCTAACGGAGTTTCCTGGTCAAGTTCACTGATAACTTATTTTTAACTTCTTCCTTCTTTTTTCGCACTGTGCTCAGCCGAAACTATTAGTTTCTTTACTTGCTCTTCTAATTACATTAATGCCTCACTAATTTCTACACAGTCACTTTCATCACTAACGCGTGCTAAGATAGTTAGTTGCAAATTTTGCAGCTTGAGGTAGTAATCGAAGACTATTTTCTTAATACACTCAGGCACATTATTTACGTCGACGCAACGGACGATAACGGCGTATTCAGGTTCCATATTTATTAACTGTTTTTTATATCTATAAATAACAAAATTTTGCAGACTTAATTGCCTTTTCACCTAAAATATCATTTTCTTAATTCTTAGTTTTTAAGTTCAATTAAACTTAAAAACTAAACTCTTACTAATTAAATAATAACAATAGTTATTTAACCGAAACTATTAGTTTCTCCACTTGTTCTTCTAACTCCTCTAAGGCATCACCAATTTCCATGAAATCACTGTCATTACTAACGCGTTCTAAGATTGTCAGTTGCAAATTTTGCAGCTTAAGGTAGTAATCGAAGACTATTTTCTTAATACACTCAGGCACATTATTTACTTTGGTGGGTGTATTTGAAACACAACCCCCTTTTAAAATATTTGTCAGGCTGCAAGGCATTATATTATATTCGGGTTCCATATTTATTAACTGTTTTTTATATTTATAAATAACAAAATTTTGCAGACTTAATTGCCTTTTCACCCAAAATATCATTTTCTTAATTCTTAGTTTTTAAGTTCAATTGAACTTAAAAACTAAACTCATACTAATTTATTAAAATGAATAACAACTACTTTCACATTTAAAAGTTTTCAGTTTGCCGAAGTCACAATTTTTAATAAAGATAGAGGTTATACTTCGCCAGAACACTATAAAACTTTTGTTATTGATAGTCTAATTGATAATGAGTTGATGGATAACAGAAAAAATGGTTCACTTTCAACATTTAAAAGTTTTCAGTAACTATTCCATGCTTAGCATCATAGGTTAAATTCTTTTTACCGTACATAATTATATAAGCAAGCGTATTTTCTGGTATATTGGCATTAAATGTTGCTACCAATTTCATACTGGTTTTCTGAGGTGTTACTACATTTCTACGCCGACTTATATTGATAACATAAATAGGATAAGAAGCAATGAACTCTGTGGGAGTTACAACAACATCATACTTCAGCTCAGTTATACGCTTAAAGTCCCTAAAAGCATAATAGGCATTTAGATAAGTATTAGGAGGATTGATATTCCACATTTCTTCCGGAAACATTTAGTTTCTTCCGTTTTTCATGTAAATATTTTGAAGCTGAACATGATCAAATTTGGAACTATTCATATCTTGGTTACCTTTTTTATGAGTTTGAAATACAACAAAAATGAAATATGGCAGATCAAACTCCATTGAATTGTAGTAATTAGTAATATCTATTTCAAAATTCCTTTTCCCACTTAGGCCTGAAATTTCTTGAGTTTGAAGGTCAAAGAATGATATAGGTATTCGTGGTTCTTGCAGTATTTTTTCTCTCAGTTCAAGCTCATAATTTTGTTCGTATTTTACAACAGGAATTTTTATCTCCATTGACTTTACGGTAACTTTTCCTTCCTCCGGGAGAGTTCCAGGTGCATTGCCCCCATCGGGATTCTTAGTCCACCATCTATACAGAGCATCGTTCGCATTTTGACTCCATGTAAATGTAACAGTTAAATCTCCTTCCCACATAATCTCTTTAAAATCCTTAAAAAAGCCACCAAGAAGACTTAAAGGGTACCTTAACTCATTTGATTTTTTCTGCAATTTACCATTATTAAGAAAATTACCTGAATATATCATTTTATCACTATAAGAGGCTGTTAAATTAAACAGAACCGTTGAAGATATATTTGGATGGTCAATTCGATAGATAGTGTGTCCTCGTTTTTTCACGGTTACAGTGCTCCAAAATTGAGTGGGGTAATTGTCAATTAGCTTTACATTTGACTTTCCTTCATAGTTAGTGTAATCAGTTCCATCAGCATGAGTTACATCGAAAGTAATATACAGGTGCGCATTATTATCAACCCAACCATCACCAACTTTAATATCTATTTCCACGTCCTTGTTTGGCAAATTTAAATTGTTTTTAGTCTTTTCATTTACAGGAAAAGACTGCCACTGGTAACTTTCTACTTTGTTCATTTATTATAAGAAAAATAATAGAAAATTAAATGAAGAGGAAATAATTAACTCATCTCTAAAATTACAGTAACTGTTGCGCCGTTGAAATCTATTACTTCGTCATTCTCATTGGTCACAGTAATTTTTAAATTCTGAATTTTATCGAAAACTGGGCAAAATACAGGATAATTCGGCTCATAAATTATTGGAGCACTAAATTCTAGGGCTGGTTTAAATGATGCTATAATATTCGTTTCACGGTGAAAATGCTCAGAGTCTTTTACAAACATTCCATCCGCTAAATTGAAATGAACGCGGATATTTTCGAACGGAATTATTTTAGGTATGTTCCGAGCAAGTGTTTTGGTTTTTGGTTCTACAATTTGATTATTAAAACCTAAAACTGAACCAATACTTTCTTCTTGGTCAAAATATATTTTATAATCACTAATTATTTCCAATCTGTTTAGAATTTTATTTTGTTCAATGCTAATGTTAGGTTCTTGACCTTGAATAGCTTTTTGTAAATTTTCTACATTATATTGACCTGGTGGAATAAACATTTCAGTTATCGTGCCTGATACTTTTTCATAGTGTACTTTATTGTTTTTTGTTGTAATATTTGGTGTTAGGAAGGTTGAGTAAAACCCTATTAATCCAACTTTTCTAAATTCATCTCGCAATGGAACATTTAACCTTTTCTCTAAAACCGAAGTTTTACCACTTAGTTCAAAAATTCTCTTCATTTATTAATTCATTCATTAATTAATAAAATAAACGAAAATGAGTAAACGAAATGTTGTAGATTGGGACCCACAAGTAAGACTTGTAGAAAAGCAAGTAAAGAACAAACATGGCAAATTATTACCGAATTCCATTCGTTGTGCTATAATAGGCCCCAGTAATTGTGGTAAAACAACCTTAATGATAGACAATTATATTTTGGCACCTGGATGGTTAAACTGGGAAAAAATAAACAACCTTTACATCTTCTCTAAAAGTTTAGATCAATCTAAGTATCAACAGTTTATGGAAAAATGTAATAAAATCGAAGAGAAGTTAGGAAAGTCCATTGCACAATTTATTCATGACGATGAAAGCATAATTCCCCTGGATAAATGTGAAGATAGGTCAGTTGTAATTTTCGACGATTTCATACTGGAAAACCAAGACATAGTTCGAGAATATTTTACACGAGGAAGACATAAAGGGATTGACTGTTTTTACTTAGCTCAAACGTATTCAAAAATACCAAAACAATTAGTTCGTGATAACTTAAACTTCTTAAATATATTTAGGCAAGATAATACCAATTTAAATCATATTTATCAAGAATTTGTTGGTGGCGATATGAAATTTGAAGACTTTAAGAATATTTGCAGCAAATGTTGGAATGAGGAGTTTGGTTTTATTACTATTGATATGAATCGCAAAGCTAACAATGGTAAATATAGGAATAAAATTAAAACGTTTCTAAATGTTGGGTAACTACTCCAGGGGTATTGGCAGGTTTTGGGTTGAATATTCTAACACCAACATCGTCAGCGTACAACGTACAGCGTCAACGTACAGCGTACAACGTACAGCGTACAACGTACAGCGTCAATGTCAGCGTCAAATGTCAAACGTCAATGTTAGCATCAAACGTCATTTTTTTTTAAATTTCACCTATAATAAAGATGTTTGCAAAATACGATCAAAAGGTAGTTCAACAAGCAAGAAGGAATAGGAAGAAATTTGAAGAATTAAAAGACGAATTTCGAATATGGAAGAAGCAGCCTATAACGGAATACGAGAAGTATAAAAAAGAAGATCAACCTGTTATTGATGCTGTTAATGTTTTAGGCAACAAGTTAAATGACATCGGTGAAAATGTTATTAAAGCTATAGAAGAAAATAGAGAAGTGGAGAAGCAATTAATTCCTTACAGAATTGACTATAAAGAAGACTTTCCTTCAGATTCCGAAGGTTCCCATTTCTTGGATGAATATGATGTCACTGATGAGCAAAAAGAAGCTTTAAAATCGGCAAGAAAGGTCAGAAAGAATTTAGAGTCGCAACTTCAGAAAGAAAAGGGGAGGAGTTTATTTCAAGAGGCCGATGAAGAGTATGATAAAAGTGAAGAAAATGTTAAGAGGAAAGGCATAACTGATTATTCTACGGTCCACTTAGGGGTAATAATTTCAAAATATTTACCTAGAATTAGTGACCCTAAATTTGGAATAAGGTATGATAAGAACTATCAGGGTTATTATATAGGTGACTCAAAAGTTGAATTCAGTAATGACGATATTATAATTAAGGGTAAGAATTTTAAAGCTACAAAGGGTTTAATGCTATTTTTAACCTTAAATGATATACCTAACGATGATGAGTGTACAGACGAAGACCGCAGCACATATAAGACTATTTTAAAAATTACAAATGCTATGTATCAAAACAATAACCCAAATAGCACTAAACCTAAAAGTAGTATTGGCAAAAAATATAATACGTTGATAAAGGATATATGGCTTTCAGAAAAAGTTAGTAGAAAAGAAAGAGCTGCATCTCTAACCACTCCTCCTAAATCAGGATTTGGTTTTGTAAAAAAATATTCAAAAGCACCGATTGAATATGTGTGGCTGGATGATGTAAGGGAATTAATAGACAGATTAATGGTAATTCATGGCGAAGAAAATGCTGGAAACAACGTCTATCACAATGAAAAGGTTGGAATAACGAAGATGCTTACGAGTAAGTTTAATGACTTCATTGTTAATAATCCTAAAGGTATTCCATATCTAATTAGGTTTTTAAATAACATTCCCCATACATTCTGGGAATCTGAAAAACATGGAAAAGGATTAGTTAATTGGATGATTAATAAAATAGGTGAAAATAATATTGACTTAACACTCCCGGGATATAAATTGTGTGGTCCTGGTAATCCATTAGACAAGCAACTAGCCGAAGGTGTTCAGGGTTCCAACCCATTAGACGAAGCATGTAAATTACATGATATAGCATACCGCGACCATACAAAATTAGAGCACAGACATCAAGCAGATAAAGAATTACAAAAGGCTGCAAAAGAGAGAATATTCAGTAAAGATGCTAACATGAGTGAGAGACTAGCAGCTACAGCCGTTACTGGAATAATGTATGGAAAAAGAAAAATGGGAATGGGTTAGATGAAAATGGTTGGGGCGTCTGAGTATAAATTTGTAAAATTTTTGTTTATAATTTTTTCATTAAATAAATGAAAGGATTTAGTATTGATTACAACGTTTCCCAAAAAGGGAAACTAAAACCCAAAGCTATTAAAATAAAACTCTCCAACGAAGATCTGAAAAAGCATGACTATCTAGATGAGTACTTGACAGATACACAAAAGAAGCAGAAAGCAAGAAAAATTCAAAAAGGTGGTAGCTTACTTATAAGTTTGTCCATTCCAATTGTAAAGAAAATATTCGAATATCTCAGTAGGAAGAAAGAAGGTTCTGGAATTAATGAACACCAAGGAGGATTTTTGCCATTAATATTAGCTGCATTGGGTGCCATTGGTTCGCTGGCAGGTGGCGCTGCAGCCATTACAAGCGCTGTTCATAAAAAGCAAAAAGAAGATGCGGAATTGGCTGAACAAATTAGACATAATCTGGTGATCGAAAAAAAGACTGGGCAAGGTTGCTTGGGAATAACTAAAATTAAAAAAAAAGAGAAATTTCATCGATATTGAGTGATATACTTTCCAACTATAAGCACCCTTTAAGTAATTTCGATATACTTAAAATAATACACGAAATAAACATAAAGCATTTTCAAAATGTTTTATGATCGATGAATTGCCTACAAAACCTAATGATTGTGAATCAGGAATTGTAAACTTGGATACGTCGGATCATGCAGGTACTCATTGGATTTGTTACTTTAAAAAGGGTAACCAAAAATTCGTCTTTGACTCATTTGGTGGTTATTTACTGAAAAACTAGTAAATTATTTGGGAGCTAGCAACCTATTTTATAACGCCGAAAGAATTCAAATGTTTGATGAATATATATGTGGTCATTTATGTGTCCTTGTTTGAAAGTTGTTTTCGAATTTGGGTTCCCCTAATCCCGCTCATTTTAACGAAATTATAGATTTAATAAATGGACATATTTGGAAATAAAATTATAAACGGAGAGGGTAGTTCATTAAATATTAAAGCTATCACAAAGGATGATTTAGAAAAACGATTTTCAAGGCTAGTTACGGCTCTAAATAAACGCCTTAGTGAGCTTTTTTTGTTTCAAAAACATGGATTGATTTTCAAGGTAAAAGGATAGCGAATATTGAAGATCCAATCAACAATAAAGATGTAGTTAATAAGCAATATCTCTTAGAAAAGCTCAAACCACTTACTACTGAAGGGGATTTTCCTAAAGATAACTACTTCACGAAAGAAGAAATAGAAAAATTGTTCTCGGAATATGCCACTACTTGTCTTGCACCAGTAGCAACATTAACAGAAAAGGTTGACAACTTAGAAAGAAAGGTGTTTGATAGGATAATATTACAAAAGGACCTTTTTGCAGAGAAAGATAAAATTAAGCATATTTTTACATACAACGCAACGATTAGGAAAATATTTGTTCGTATCGTAGACCCAGATAAAGTATTTACTTCATATACAGATGACGCTATTAAAACAGTATTAGACGTTTATATTGCACGTTCCAAAGAAGAAAAAATTATGGTAGATACTAGTAAGCCCTTCAACGTTAAATCTGGTGATGCTTTATGCTTTAAAAATAAAATGGGCAGCGTAATTTTAAAACTTCCAATAAATGTTAGTGTGACGATGTTTGGTGAAGTAATACTTGATGCATATGAACCTCATCCTGATGAATCGGTCGAATAACACTAATGTTAAAATGTTTTAGTTTTTAATGGAGAAAATATCCATTAAAAACAGTCTAATGTAACAGGTTTTTATACAACATCTCTATTGTTCCTTTAAGAAGATCAGGAGTAAATGGAATATTGAAATGGTTTCCCGAATAGCTAATTTTTATTTGTTCTTTCATAAGCACATACAACCTTACGCTATTAGGATCATTATATTTTTCATAAACTATCTCACAATCGGGGTGCCGCCTGCATATTTTTTTGATTGCTTGATTCACCTGTTGTCTCTGCGCCCTTATTGCATATTACCTGTACTTTTCGTTTGGTTCATGCTTATCTATAATAAGCAGACAATTATTCTTACTAGTTTTAAGTGCAAGAGGTGTGGCTAATGGGGTAAGAGATTCGTTTTCTGCTTCCTTTATTTGAAGTTTCTGCATTAACCCAACTAGTTGGTTCTTATATTCTTCTTTAATTTTGTATTCTCCGTACTTTCGAATTGATGGAAGGACTTCTTTCGTTACCCATTTCTTAAATTTTTTAGCTTCCTCTTTTTTAGATGATAAAATAAGCGAATACAAACCAGATTCATTAATAAATATGGTTTGAGGATGTATATTTTTTAACCCCGCCAAAACGGCGGGGTTATTTAAGGTATCGAATGTACCTTTGTCTTCAATTGCAACGTGTTTTCGAATTGCTTTATCTGTATCTCTATACTCCAATATTAAAGCAATATCTTTAGCTTTAAACCATGAATCGTTATTTTCATCAATAGCAATAACCACTTGTTTGCTATTATAGACAAGTTTGCTGTTCAGAATATCGGCAATTGAATCCAGTAATTAATTAATTAATTAATTAAAATATAAATATAAAAAGTTAATTTCCTCAACAAAGGGTAGACCCTTGTTTCTTGTAAGTTAGTTTGCGTTCTTCAATGTTGGGTGTCTGAGTAAACCAATGCTTATTTTATAATTAATTTTAATTAATTAATTAGTTAATAAATGAATAATCACATTTGGTGTTTAAAGTGCAAAACGTTTACTCAAACTCTGCATCCTCACACCCTTTCGACAAAAAATGGTCGAACTAGAATCGAAGGTTTATGTTCCGAGTGTGGGAGTAAGAAAAGCCGGTTTGAAAAAAAAAAAGTTAATGAGAGTGTAAAAATAGGGAGTTCTACCCAAATTAGAGAGCCACCCGTTAGCATTCGGGAGGAAATTATAAACGAAATTCATAAGCCCATGAGGAAGAATTTTCCGAGAAGGAGGGTTACAACTCACGGCATTAATGACATTTGGCAAGCGGATTTGGTAGAAATGGACTCTGGAAAAATAAAGGGGATATCGAAGCTTAATAAAGGCTACAAGTATTTGTTAACAGTCATTGATGTATTTTCAAAGTATGCCTGGGGTGTACCAGTCAAAGATAAAACGGGTAAAAGTGTTGCTGAAGCGTTTGATGATATTTTAAAAAACAGAAAACCCAAAAATCTTCAAACAGACAACGGTAAAGAATTTTACAATAAAGAATTTTCAAAATTAATGAAAACATTTAATATCAATCATTATTCGACTTTTACTGAAGTAAAAGCTTCAGTTGTAGAACGATTCAATAGGACCTTAAAAGAGAAAATGTGGAAGCAGTTTGATATTCAAGGAAACTACTGCTGGGTTGGTATTTTACCAAAGTTAATTAATGGCTACAATAATACGACGCACACAACTATAAATATGAAGCCAAAAAACGTAAACAAAGCTAATGAAGAACATTTGTTGAAAACTGTTTACACTGTAAGCGTAGGAGCGGAAGAAAAAGCGAAATTTAAAGTTGGCGATCAAGTCAGAATTAGTAAACTAAAAGGTATATTTGAAAAAGGATACACAGGAAATTGGTCGACTGAAATATTGGAAATAAAAGATATCGTTTATTCCGACCCTATTACGTACAATTTGAAAGATGTAAATGCGGAAGAAATAAAGGGGAACTTTTATGAGCAAGAATTACAGAAAACAAAGTATCCAGAGGCATATCTTGTTGAAAAAGTTTTAAGAAAGAAAGGAAATCGGGCATATGTCAAATGGTTGGGTTTTGATAATTCTCACAATAGCTGGGTTAATAAAGAAAATGTTATATTATAATATTTCTGTAAATATAAATGGACGCCCGAGTAAAGCGAATAACCCTTTCTTTCTTCCTGTTTTTACTACATCCTACTGAAGATGTAGAAGTATTTATAAATCAGTTGTCTGAGGATAGTATAGATTATCTTTTTGAACTTAATGGTGATGACATAGATAGCTGTTACAATTTTCATAAAGCTACGAAGGAATCCTTAATTTTACTTTAATTTTGGTATTTGACTTTAATGGTTAGTAACCATTAAAACCATAAATTTTCTACTTAAAATGTGTCGAGGAGTTACGAAAATTTAAGAAAATGTTTAAAAGAATTCAAGATTGTGCGCTTTGCAACCACCATAGACTTCTTTTGTACCGTGGTATACCATTTTCAACCCTATCATTTTCTTTTTTTCCTTTCCACAACTTAGCACCTTGTTGTATTTGTCAGGCAATATAACCTTAAATTCACTATCAAGTTCTAGAAAAGTTTTATTTCCATATTTTGTATTTATGCCTTCTACATTCGTTATAAGGTATTCGTTCCCTATTTCTAACTCACTGAGCTTTTTAAACGTCTTTTGTTCGTTAATGCTATTGAGCTTTTTGAGAAATTGTTTCTTTTCCATTTATTATATACAAAAAAAATAAAAATAAAAAATAATTAAAAAATATTATATAATAAAGGAATATTAATATGGAACCCATGCCTTGTAGTTTGACGAATATTATGAAGGGGAGTAATAAAGCTGAATTTGTAATAAGAAAAAATATACCCAATCATCTTAGAGATCTAGTACACCATTACCAAATCGCCCTACAGAAATTACAACTGACGATCTTAGAATATGTTGATGATGATGATTATTTGAATGACATTGGTAAAGGTTTTGAAGAATTAGAAAATCAAGTGGAGAGGATAATACAAAAGATGGTGTAATGACTTTTAATAGGATTCGTCTTATTAAAGGACACGCAACCTTGAGTTTTCGGATAATGTTCCAGAAGTATACCAATAAAACCGCTCGTAAAGATTTTTTCTAATATAAAAAATTGATTTTTTACAAAAAATGAAATTTTTAAATAAAATAAATTAGTAAATAAAGAATTATGTCGGAAGGAAATAAATATAACTATGCAGATAAACACTGCAACAAGTGTAGTATGGACATCACATATAAAAACTGGTCCAGACACTTGAAATCAAAGAGTCATCTTAAGAATGACCCAAACAATGAAGTAAAGAAAGAGCAGAAAAAAGATGTAGTGACTCTTAAAACTCTAAGAGATATGGCTAAAGACTTCAATCTTACCGGTTTCTCGAAATGGTGTAAACCACAACTTATTAAGGCTTTAGACAAGGTCAGTGATATTTTATACAAAAGGAACGATTTAGAAAGGCTCACGGTACCACAACTAAAAGAGATTGGAAAGAAACAAAACATTAAGGTAACTTATAGAATGAGAAAACCTGAAATTATTGAATCCATTTTAAAAACCCAAGACATTGTCTTCCAAAATAAGGTAGCTCAAGAGCTAAGCTTTCACGAGGATTTGATAGAACCACCAAAAAAACAACGAAAACCACCATACACCATCACAGAAACAAACTCTCGATTCATTAAGAAATTTAACGCCACGGAAGTAGACTACACCATTAAAATTGATAAGATTATGGAAGTTGAAAACGCCATCAACGCAATAATTAAACTAGCCAAAGAGAAGGGAAATTACAAGAAAGGAGACAAGTTAACTATAGTAGCAAGCAATCCTAATTTCCACCACGATATTTCAACTGTAGTTCAATCCGATGTTAAGGCTAGATCCTTCATGAACCACATTAGCAGAATTCTATCTTCAAACGAAAACCTAAATATTACCCAAACCAGGTTCAATATCAAGATTCTGAATATACCAAGAGGTCAAAAGACATCAATGAAATTAATAAATCTAGCAGATGACGTAAAGACCAAAAAATGTATCACTCAAATAAAAAACAAAGATAACTTATGTTGCCCTCGGGCCATAGTCACCGCTTTGACGTACCACTCAAATCAAGTGCTAGGTAGGCAACTGAGTGAAATGGATATTAAACAAGTAAGGATGGGCAGAACCATTCAAACAGAGTTGACTGAAGAGTTGTGTAAGAGGCTTGGGAACTACAACGAGGAAGGTTTCACTTTAGAGGATATAAAAAACGTAGAAAAATTATTACAAGTTCAAATAAAGGTTGTTTGTGCCGAAAATTTTAATTCAGTTATATACTCAGGTAAAGAAAGGGATACCAAAATTTATCTATACAAAAACGGAAACCATTTTGACGTCATAAACAGTATGAAAGCTCTCTTAGGAAGCTCGTATTATTGTGATGCTTGTGACTCACCTTACAACAACAAGGACCAGCATAAGTGCAAGAGGAAGGGGAATGTGTGTATCTTGTGCAAGAAACCTGCACACTCTCCTGAAGATAAAGATAAGGTATACTGTAGTAAGTGCAATAGGTATTGTTATAACCAGGAGTGTTTAAATAATCATACTGAGGTTTGCAAGGAAATTTATAAGTGCAGAGGTTGTAATATTATTTTATCGAGATCTAAAAAGCATAAGTGTGGATATTCCTTTTGCTACAATTGTATGGAACCTTGTAAGACTAGTGAACATCAATGTTACATACAGAATAAGCGGCAAAAGGGCGGGAAGTGTGAAGAGTTGTGTGTTTGCAATGCTAACGATCAAAGAAAGTTTCTAAAACAGTTTCTAGATGAAAATAGGTTAGAACTGTTCAAGAAACCAAATATTAAAAACCTTCAAAAACAATTCTTGGCCAAAGAAATTTCAGAAGAAAGGTACAAAGTACTATTCAACAACGAATTAATTGACGTTATTACTTACCAAAACGGCTGCAGTTACACAGAAAAATACATATGGTTCGATTATGAAGCGGAACAAGAGACTGGGGTGCACATACCCAACCAGATAGTAGCCCACTATATTGATAGTACAAAAGTGTACTTCAACACCAATGAAGAATTTTGTAAATGGTTGATATCAAAGAATCACAAAGGATACACAGCCATCGCCCAAAATGCTAAAAGTTATGACTCACAATTTATCTTGAAGTATTGTATAGAGAATACATTGAAGCCTTATACCATATACAACGGTACAAAGTTAATGATGTTGGAGGTTAACGGTCTAATTAAGGTTATCGATAGCCACAATTTTGTGGCTTCTCCCTTAAGCGAGTACCCCAAGACATTTGGACTAAAGGAACTTAAGAAAGGTTACTTCCCCCACTTCTTCAATACACGGGATAACCAAAATTACGTAGGGCCAATTCCAGCTACGAAATACTATGGTGTTGATACAATGAAACCTGATGCTAGAAAAGTATTCTTAGAATGGTACGCTAAGAAAGTAAAAGAAAATTATATATTTGACTTTCAAAAGGAGTTCTTAGACTACTGTAACTCTGATGTAGATATTCTGCGTAGGGGGTGCCTTGAGTTAAGAAAACAATTTTTAGAGATTGCTAATATAGACCCGTTCCAGTACATCACGATTGCCAGTGTTTGTATGGGTATTTATAGGTCCAAGTATCTCCAGGAAAATACTATGGCTGTTATTAAGACTGATAAGAAAGAAATGTATAGTGAATCCTCTATAACCTGGCTCAACACCTTCAAGGGTGTACAGCACGCTTTGAATGGTGGTGAAGTCAAGATTTGTGGGGCAAAGGTTGACGGTTTCAATAAAGAGACCAACACTGTTTACCAGTATCACGGCTGCTTTTGGCATGGATGCCCTGATTGTTATCAAGAAGAGACTATTAACAATGTTAACCATGAGACTATGGGAGACTTGTACGAGAAAACAAAGCGAAGAAGTGTTCAGATTAAGGAAGCAGGGTACAATTTAGTAGAAATGTGGGAATGCAAGTGGGTTAAGACTAAAGAATATAAGAAAGCGCTAAACACTTCTTCAACAGTTGTGGAGGTGGTAGAGCCACTAAACCCTAGAGATGCTTTCTATGGAGGAAGGACCAATGCGAGCAAGCTTCAAGTACAAAATAGAAAATTGAAATATATAGACGTATGCAGCCTCTACCCCACAGTTCAGTATTTTAATTACTACCCAGTCGGCCACCCTATAAAAATATTCAAGCCGGAAGCATATAACAAAGATTGGTATGGTCTGATAAAGTGCAAAGTATTACCACCGCGAAAGCTGTATCATCCTGTACTACCGGTTAAGACGGAGAAGCTGATGTTCGGGTTGTGTAGAAAGTGTATTGAGGAAAAATGTACTAAATGTGAACACAGTAATGATGAGAGAGCATTTGTTGGTACATGGACTACAGACGAAGTTAACAAAGCGATAGAAAAAGGTTACAAGATAGTAGAAGTATACGAGGTTTGGCATTTTAAAGAAAAGAGTAATGATCTGTTTAAAGGATACATCAAAGACTTTATGAAAATAAAGCTTGAAACGAGTAGGTGGAAAGATGACTTTAATACTATTGAAGAGTATGTAGGTGCGGTTAAAAAATGCCTTAATATTGACCTAAATCCTGAAGAAGTAGTCCCGAACCCTGGTAAGCGTGCTGTTTCTAAGATTTGTTTAAACTCGTTGTGGGTTAAATTCGGACAAAGACAAAACTTGACCCAAAGTGAATATGTAGTAGATGTTAAAAGGTGGTACCAAATTCTGTTAGACGATAGGTTAGAGATAAGTAATATGATCTTTATTAATGATAATATTGTACAAGTCACCTACAAATTCAAAGATCATTTTGTTGAAGACTCCTATTCAACCAATGTGTTTATAGCCGCATTCACAACATCAAACGCGCGACTTAGGCTTTACGATATGTTAGACAAATTAGGGAATAAAGTAGTGTACTACGATACTGACTCGGTAGTTTATATCGATAATAGTAAGAATACCGTTCAAACAGGTTGTATGTTAGGGGAATGGACCGATGAACTTGGAAAGGATGATCATATCACAGATTGGATCTCTACAGGACCAAAGAGCTACGGGTACTTAACAAGTAAGGGGAAAGAAACCATGAAAGTTAAAGGTTTTACTTTAAACTATGAAAACTCCAAGGTATTAGAAATAAATACCATGAAGCAAATTATAAATAAACAAATTAGAGGTCAACTTGATAAAAGCAGTAAAACTAAACTAATTAGAAAACGTATTATAGAAGCCGGTAAAGACATAAACACAATAACTATAGCGCAATTTCCTACTATACTTAATTCATTAAATATAGGTTACGATGAGAATAAACTTGACAGTTTATACTTTGAAGTAACTAACAAACAGCCTCTTAAATACAATATGATACCAAGAAATGTAAGAACTAAGAATTTAGTAAACAAACAGGTTAAAAAAGTCTTTAGTTTAGATTATGATAAAAGAATGATTAAGCCCGAGGTAGATGATATTATTGAAACGTATCCTTGGGGGTATTAGATAAGATATAAATAGAATAAGTCTAAAGTTAAAATAAAAGCATAAGTTAAATAATAAAATTAAGGTAAACCAAGACCATAAAAAATAAGTTAAGTAAAATAATTGTTTAAGGTTAAATAGGAGCATAAAAAATAAAATAAGTTAAGGTAGGCCAAGACCATAAAAAATAAAATAAGTAAACTAATTTTTAAAGTTAAATAAAACCTTAAAAAATAAATAGAACTATGGTTAAATTTAAACCTTGAAGAGAGGGTGTTCCCAACTACCCCATACGTTACAGGACGTCTTCTCTTAGGACTGTAGGCTTAGTAGTAACCATTATTTATGGGAAAAGTCGTTGGAGATAGTATGCTTAGTTTCGAACATTAAGTCGTTGGGAATTGTAGTCTTAGTTTGAACCATTATTTACGTCGAGAAGTCGTTGGAAATTATAGGACTAGTTTAATGCTTTTTTTAAGCATTAAAATTTGTAAGTGTTCTCAGTAGTAAAAACGTTTTTTTGTAGCTAATTAAACCATAAAATGTGTGTTAACGTTACGGTTAATTTTGAGCACAAAATCGATTAGTGTTTTCGGTACCAAAAACATTTATATCATGGTTTATTTTAACCATAAAATGTGTGTTAATGTTATAGTTAGTTTTGGCCATAGAATTTGTGAGTGCTATCGTTAGGGTTAGCTTAACTATAAAAGAGGTTAGTGTTCTCGGTAAAGAAAGTTTTTTTATTATGGTTAGTTTAGACCATAATAAAAATGTTAATATAATGGTTAGTTTAACCTGTGCCCCCAAGTGCGCCCAAAAAAGTGGTGTTAATTTTATAGTCCAAATTAACCTTAAAAACTAAATAAAATTATGGTTAAATTTAACCCTAGAAGAGGGGGTGTTCCAAATAGGCCCACATACTACTTATAGCCTAAGTGTAATGGATCTGATGATGATCGCTTGACGATCGAAACTGGTCATCCTAGTGTATTTATTAATCGTATGTAATTTATTTCAGGATTAGGACATAACCCAGCTCTTTTTGGGTACATTCGTGTTGACCGACTGAAAAGCACCAAACTTTTGTTTACTTAGGCAACACTGAAAAATGGCTTCAAACCTCACAATGTTGAATAGGCTAGGTGCTTATCCTCGATAATATTTATGCTGATCAATTTCAGATCCAATCCTATTATTACCTGTTTGTTTATTATGGAAACACGCCAAATTACTTAAACAAATTGTGTAGAAATGGAATGCAAGTAAATGGTATATCCTAAAGGCAAACAGGCTGAAGATATTTCTTGAAGCTCCAAAGTAATACGGGGATTAAAAGGAGCCTTATGGTGAGTTTCACTTTATCTTTGTTGGGTCAAATCTATTTTCAAGATGCATAGAGCAAAAGTAATTAGAAGAAAACTACACTCAGAATATCCAGGAAATGTCACCTACCATCACAAGTCATTAGACTTCCCATTTAATTTCACGATCGTATCGTCTACCGCCTTCTTCTAGATTGTCCTCATTAATCCGCCCTTGGACTATTTGCCCTCTTTGTTATTTTCGCGCCAATTCATTCAATAAGGTCCACAAACCATAAATTATCCATTTCTTGCTATTTTAAAGGTGCCAAAAACTAGAATAAACGCTTCGTACTGTTTATATGAAACTTTTATCATAATTCGTGTACCACACAATGACTACTAAAATAAAGACTCAAACATGTAGGCCTACATTATTAGCAGTCTGTAAGTTAAAGTGTCTCTAGAATATTGGAGGTGTATGTCCTTCATAACAACCACTTACGACGTGAAGCTCTACTCTACAACTGAAGAAGACGATCGACAGAATATAATCTAATATACATCCTTTCAACCTTTCCTACTCTTAATTTGCCATTCAGGAGAATCACTGAATTATTTTAGTTTTACTGTACCGTATAATTACTTCAACGCTACAAATAGTGGACGAAAATGTTTCAAATGGAATAAAACGGATCAATGAAACTTCTGGGGATCAACTATCAATGTTTTGACTACGATGGTGGGTGGAATTAAGACTGCAAATGAGTATGCCGTATGTTGGAGAAAGTAAGGAAGAGTCGAGGTGTGTTTTGTAAGCGTTGCAGGGAGTACGGAGATTATTATTGTTCAACATCCTCGAGGCATATCCTACGAAGAAAAGTGGAAAAATTAAATTGGTCCTATGAAGTATTAGACTGTAGCCTACGATTTGAAGTAGGCAATGCGCAAAATCCTTCCGTGGAGACAGCGTATGCCAAGCTATTCTTTACCATTACAGAAAGTCACTGTGCTGAGAAAATCACGGCTTGCATCACACAAATTGTAGGTTTCAGGGCAATTTTGTAACTTGTGGAAAAATCGATTCGGGAGTTCGAACCATGAATAGATGATTGGCGAGGGTTTCTTCATCGGGTTGCCTCAATAAAAGCAAATAATGCTTGGTAACTAGGGAGGAAGGAGAGTGTATAGCTCCTACACATATAAAAAGGGACAAAGTTGAGCGAGCAGCGAGAATGCTGATGAGTACGAGTTGGGGAAATGAGATGGGGGTGATACTTCGCATCACTGAGGTTGGTAACACCATGAACATTGCATGTTACTTCTTTCAAAAGAAGGACTTATCCAGATAAAATTGTCTGAAAAATTCGATGTGCGGTTATTTCTCGAGCAGCTGGATTGCTAAAAGTAATGAAAATAATTAATTTCGATGACTAAGAAAACACTGAAAAATGTCCTTCAACACGATAATGGACTGCTAACTGAATTGGATTCATCCAAAGAAACCCCCTTCTATTTCATGAAAGTGTGTTATATTAATAATAAATATGTCATGTAACATTTCTTTTAGGTTAGGGTGTATAGATACTTGTTTACCCGCCTATTAATTTTCCCTCGTATTAATCTGTAATCACATCGAGGGAAAGGCAATAGGGTTCAGTATCGTTCGCAGGATCTGCTTGCAGTGCATTAGTCCATACTTGATGCCAGCAGAGAAATATCAACCTTCCTGATATAAACGCTAATTGGGCTGTATAACACAATACTATTAGGGGCAGCTGATTCACCTGGTATATACATAATTGATTTAATTATTGGACCCGTACATTTAATGAAAATTAATGTAGGTCATTGATACAACAAACCCTGCTAATTACCTGCTTTTTGAATTGATTTCCCGACGAGGTATTGCATTTCTACTAGGCCTATACGAAACATACTAATCGTCACTTGCATATATTTTCTTTATAATATTTCTTTTATAGAAATCGATATTTTTAACACCTTTCCTTTTCTCTCTTTTATTATTATTATTATTATTATTATTATTATTATTTAAAATATTTGCAAATGGGGTAATTCCCCGTTGGCAAATTGTTCAATTACAGAAAATTACCAACAATAACATCAAACACAATATACACAACTCGCAATTTGGGAACTATAGTAATTACATCGTAGTATTTACACAAAATTCCAATCTTCTCTTAAACACATCAATACCGTATGATTGGGAAATGCTCCAAGACTGTGGCAGGTAATGAATTCCAATTATCAATACCACGATTAATGAAACAATATTTCCCATAATGTGTACGCTGCGGTCGGCTCTTAACTGCATGTGGATGATCTGCCCTGCACAGGTAGGTGGGATTTCCCAGACGTTTGCTTAGTTCTCCCCAACCTGGCCGATTAGTTTAAGTGTTAAACATAGCGTATAGTCTGGATTTCCCCCTTCTATCTTCCAGAGATTCCCACCCTAGTTTTTCTATCATTTTTCTATCATATCTTTGAAAACAGTTCTATCGTTCACTGTTTCTCGCTTTTTTCCTTGTCGGTGATGCCAGGGCTCTCACGTGTGAAGTTAGTTTTAGTGCAGAAAGGTTCTTAGTCATGACATGGGAACCTTATTGCAGTACAAGTGTCTTATATGGTAGATTCTCTTCGCTAACAATACCAGAGTTCCTTTCTGTCAAGAATATAACACTATGTGCTTAGATTTAGAAAATAGTAAGAAATTAATTTCACCAAAAAGGTGACGTAAGTTCCCTTCTTTTATTATGTAATCAATTCTCCCACTTGATCAAATGTGTTTTTAGAACATTCTTCATTTTATAACCCCCCTCGATATTCATAGCACCATTTCGAACACCAATTAGATTGCCTGTTCATTTTTATAGAGTCCTAGATCTGACAGATGGGAGTGGGACTCCGTCACTCCTATAGGTCCAAGTCTTGTTCAGCACATTTATAATAGTAATAATAATAATAATAATAATAATAATAATAATAATAATAATAATAATTGGCTGATACGTTTCAGCTTCTAAAAGGAAAGAAAGTTCCAGAGTGTGTTTTTGAAAACAATGAATACAAGTTGAATTGGGACAGAACTATTCTAACTGATCAATCGGTATCACACAACAGGCCGGATCTGGTGGTTGTCGGCAAAAATTGAAGCAAACTACCTCGATTGATGTTGCGATTCCTAACAACAGGAATCTCCAGTCAAAACACATAGAAAAGATCAGCAAAATAGCGAGTTGGTCGGTCCTATCATAAGGCAATGGCATGTAGAACGTGTAAAGACCATACCTATCATTGTCTCAAGTACGGAAGTGACCCCAAGTACCTGCTCCAAGGCCTTAATGAACTGGATCTGGATACTCAACTGTACAAACTAATGCAGAAGGCAGTAGTTCTCCCAACAACCCGCATCGTCCGGAAGTTCATGGGTAGCGATTTTCCAGGTTAGAAGTGGCTGTTTCAGTAACTATTCTTTGGTTCCCTGAAGCCCGTTTAGTTATGTTGTGATGTGCCAGAAATGTGTTATATGTACTGTATACAATAATAATATTCTGTATATTTAAAACACAAGGCGTTTTCTTTTGCAAATCGCCAAAATCTCCCAACTGGACCGATTTTTATGTATTGTGATTTTGATGAACGGTACCTACTGTATATGTAGGCCTATATGTGCCATCACTATTGTTTTCTTTATTTCAACTATTATTAGTATTTTATTTCATGAAATTAACTTGCTCATACCGGGTGAGTTAGCCGTGGTCGTAACGGCATGACTGCTGGCAGCCACTCACATCCGGGAGGCGAGGAGGTTCGAATCCCCCCGCCGGCAACCTTGAAGATGGTCTTCTGTGGTTTCCCATCTTCCTACCAGGCAAATGCCGGGGTTGGTCCCTAACTATAGGCCCCAGCCACTTCCTTCCAACTCCTCGACCTTTCATTCAAACTTTCCTCCCCAACGGTACTTGTAGCTCTCCCATTGGGTGTCCGTCTCGAAGCAGCTACCAAACCTGGGGAGCCGATGATGATGATGATGATAATTGTTGTTTAAAGGGGCCTAACATCTAGGTTATCGGCCCCTGATGGTTTGGGTGATCGTGAAGATGAAAATGAAAAGCGCTCTTAAAACTAAAACTAATTACTAACCTACATACTAGAAGAAGAAATGGAAAACTAAAGGAGAATAAGGCAAATAAAGGACAGGAGGAAAATAAATGCCCTCAACCCTCGAAGAAGGCGGATTGAGGGACTTGGAAGGAAGGAGAGCCCTGAAAGGCATATAGGAAAGTGAAAGAGGAGAGGGTCCGCCCCAAAGGTAAGGGACAAAAGGGGAAAACGGACCCAGCTCAGGAATCCCTCGGGGTCGCCAAGTCCCGAACTCACCAGCCGTGAGCCCCTGAGGGTGTAGCATTATCTAGGGTGCACCAAAAGTGGTGGGGCTACATACACCCGGCCTCCTTGAGGGCCTTAAGCAGAAGGCAGGAGATAACATGAAAAGAAAAAGAAGGCTGACCCCTCGCAGAAGCAGGGAATCAGAAAAGATGAGACAAGGGCCAATTAAGGCGGGAAAGGAAGAGACTCCCTAGGCCTCGGATACCCTAATACCGTCGGGGTCGGAAGAGAACAAGAGTTGACCAAGTGAGGTCGACAGGAAAGAAGACAGAGAGGAGCCCGGCACAAGTAAGTGGAAGCAATGCCGGACTCAGCTGGGGCCCCGTGGTCGCCAACCCACGCCCACTAGGTGTGAGCCCCTGGGGGGTGGGGAGCCGAACATGTCCTCGGACACTCCCGGCACTAAAAGCCATACGCTAAGCGACTTATACAAGGCCGATTTTCATGCTGTTTGCTTTACACTAAAGATTAATATTTCTACATTCTACATCATTACATTATTTTCCGTTTATAGATACCAGATTAAAGGAGTTTGTCATTATTTGGGAAAAGGTTCCTCTTGGCCCCACACAGCACTTTCAATACTGCGCCCGCCAGACAAGGATGTCGGAAGACCGCTTGACCGCAACGGCCCCTCGACACCCCCATCCACCGAACCCACAACCCTAGAAGGATCAGATGTGCATTCTCAAATCAGCCCGCACGGGACTAGTTACCTCAGGGTAGATCGGTGTTAGTGAGATGTGGAAATGTTATGAACTGACCCAAGAAAGCACATTAAAAACAACAAGAAAAAGAAGAAGTCCAGTCTTAAGTTACCTTCTTTGTTTATTTAGAAACAGCACCCTAACCTACTTCTGAGGGTAAGAATCGGATAAGCCGCTAACCTGGATACATGATGAATAATCCCTAAATGACGTTAAGTTACCCTCTTGAAGTCCTATTATACAACAAAACAAAAAAACAGCAAACTAAGGGAATAATACGTAAGTTCGGCCCTAAGCAATTACAATGAGAAATTTAATTAAAGCAAAACAATGTGTATGAAACTAGGCTATGATGGTATTATCCCTGACATTTAACGTTAAAGTTATGTTCTGATTTGATCCTATCGTAAAGTTAATCATAGACGTGACGCGCCTATGCAGAAAAAAAACAAAACTATCACACAATTGGTTCACTAAAAATACATCAGTAACAAATGGGAACACAAGTCAACAAAACATAAACACACAATAGAATACACTCTTATATTCAACATCCTCCCTACACAAATCGTCGACTGTTTGTAGACGATTGTCATCTGAATGCATGTCAATGTAGGTTGGCAACAGCATGAACACCGTCATGTCTGACGTTGCATTTGCAAAGTCCAGGCTTCCGTGGATTCGCCTAGAAATTACATTCGAAGATTCAAGGAGTGTCAGCTTGATCTAATGGTATTTAGAAGCATCACCTTCAAGTGAAAAATCGAAGATCGAATCATGACAACAATATACGAAAAATTACATTATTAAAAAAAACTGAAGTTCAAAACAATTTAATTATTTATTTAATTATTAATTATTTATTGCTTTCAAAATAAAACTATTTCATTATTATTATTATTATTATTATTATTTATTATTATTATTATTTATTATTAATATTTATTATTATTATTATTATTATTATTATTATTATTTATTATTCCAGGAAGTGTATTTAATATTGTCATTAGACACGAAGAACAGAATCAGACCCAATAATAAACTCTCCCTTCGAGAAGCATCAATCATCTCGATTCTACAGCATCATCAAACATCTTCATATGAGCCTCACCGCTCAACTTCAATACACGCCAGTCACAGCTGAACTCGTGTTTACAAATACCAATACGTGTGGTCACCCAACACACACCTTATAAAACGGTCGACAGTGGTATAAACATCACCTGTCACCTAATTAACATCACCATGAGCGATAATGCATCGTCTTCATGTGGAACAAATTACCCAATCACAATATAGCACGTTGCCCTGGTCTGATACATCTTCGGTCTGTACAAAATTAAGTTAATGGCTGCCCAGAACAGCTGTTACAGCTCTTAAATAATGGTTTCAATCTAATACAAGTTACATTTTACTTAACAAATTTATTAACCTTATGGGAGTGTAAATTCATTGAGAAAATACTGCTGTGCAGTTCTACGCTAAGTGTAGTATTGAGTTTGTGTGTGCCTTTAGTTGTTGTATAACGTGACATGTGAATGACGCATTTGCTTGCGGCCGGTATCTTCGAGTGTCCGCCACAGCTTTCAAGGTCCCAATACACTCTCCCGCTGACGAACAATCGAGCTCAGACGCTCATCGCTTGCTTTATAACCAGTTCTAAATCCACACATTCAGATGTACGATTGTGATAACGCCACACTTCTGGCATAACAGAAGAATAATGTTGTATTTCAGGTAGACCAAAAATATAGATACTGTATGTCACTCTTGTGCAGTGACTTGAATATATTAAAATGATACGTAGGAGGTATTAAAAATGCTTAAATAAATTATACTGCAGTCATTCCGTCGTGTCTATCGACTGCCATACCTTCCCAAGGATCGTGTGTTCGAGAATAACACACTTCCACCTTACTTGAGTACATGAAGTTACAATTGCGGTGTTCTTCTTCAATTATTGCATAGTGCTCCCAATGCCTTTCTTAACCATTATATTTACAAATTGCCACGTAGAAATAGACCGACAGGAAATAATAGTTAATCACATAACTACCAAAAAAACAAATCCTGCCTATAACCAACTGTGTGAATACGTGCGGCCAATATATTATGCTAATTATCCACCACAATTCTACCGTACATAAATGGTTTTATTTGACTTACTCGTTCATGGTTGGTTGTATGAGATGGATGGCTCTCGGTTTGAACCTGGTCCTCGGTTCACTCACCGACCTTAACCATCGTTTCTTTCTCCCCATGGTATTATTTGGCATCGGCTCTTCCCATGGTTGAATGGTTTACTCGGACATTCCTCCTGCCATAAGGATGGCGGTAGCTTCCGAGTAGTTATAGGCCCCCATGATGGTAGTAGTATTACACGTTGTAAAAGCCTGAATCACTGAATTTATCGGAACAATAGTTGTAAAATTTCCACTGATTCTAAACTGTGCGGATATTCAAAATTGCCTTTCTATTTCCGCCACTGACTTGATTGACGCATCTGCATCATATTACACAGACTTTACAACTTTTCTCACTCCACAATTACACGAGTTTGATAATAGCACTTCAAAATGTTGACAATTTACAGTTCGACTAGTCACGAATAACAGTTTCAATGCACTTTCCAAATATAAAAGTCTGTTCGATAATAGTAATATTAATGGACTACTCGTCCTTACCCTGTCCATTACCCGAGATCCAGTTGCGGCGTTCTTCACTCACACACGACATGACACAGTACTGTCTAGGTAATGGCGACTAGTGCTTCTTCCTCTTCATGGCCGGGCACCGCGTGAGTCGTTTCCTGACTATGTTAATTAACCGTTTATAACCCATCATATCATTTACACAACCAGCACTCTCGAAAATTATAGAAAAAAAATCATTGGAGTGCCCTCGTTGTCTGAATTGTCCTGTGGTTCATAATCTCACTATTAAATAAATATGTCACTTCAGTTGGCGACTTCCCCTGGTAGGTTAGTGTTCCATGGTTGGATGTGCGGTTGAGCTTCTTTGGGATTTTTTTTTTTCGGCAACCAATTTTCGATGAGCCGGAAATGGTCATGGGGTCATGAGCCTTTTGGTCTCAATACCTACAATCAGTTCCAGTAACTGTCAACAGATGCCAGCACTATTGCATCTATATATTGAAAATACTAAGATATGGCGCGTTTTCATGAGAATTATAAATGAGGGGAATATTTCCTATGATGTTTCCACGATATATATATATATACTGGAATAGAATTATAAAAGAAGGGAAATGTTGAAGAACCTTAACTGACAGTTGAATGTGTATGTTGTTTATGTAGCTTAATATTGCGTAACAATTCCAATGCTTCGGTGGTCCAGGCGGTAGCGTTCCACACTATGAATTATATTATGCATCGTCGAAGGAGTTCGAGTCCCATCTCCGATATATATATATATATATATTTATTTATTTATTTCCGTATTCTTCTTTCTTGCTATTGGTATAACATTGTCGAAACATATTTCACTTTTAGCATTCCCGTATACTAATTCTCCGCGATTTACGACGCCATATACTTTAACATTATTAAAGAAAAGTGTAGTATTCCAGGCACTCGCCCGTGCCCACAGTCAGTTTCACCATGAGAGACAATTGGCGAACATAATTATTTTAAGGCCTCCGACATCGTGGTCACTCAGCCCCGTGTAATTTGGTGTGTGTATAATTTTTTTCTGATAACCTGCGTTTTTGTGATGGCTGCATTAATGTGCGTATTTCTAATTAATTAAGGTGGGGAATGGGAAGGAGACGGCCGAGACCTTAAGTTAGGAACCATCCCAGTATTCGCCTGGAGTGGAAGTGGGAGACCACGGAAAACCACATCCAAGATTGTTGAGGTTGGATCCGAACCTTCCTCTTCTTAGATATGCCTCAAGAGACTAAGTGTGCCCCGTTTTTGCCCTAAGACCAGAATTAAATTTCTTGGCAGAGGAATCGAACCAGGATCTCCGGGGCGATAGCCAAGAAGCCTTAAGTGTGGGATTCCCTGTGTTAATACGATTTTTGACATGTACGGGACATAGAATTCTAAAACTGCCTTCATTACGGTGACTGGCGAAGTGAGTCTAGCTGGGCCTATGCTCATTCCAGTAGTTGGTGACGTGATTCTATGCTCCCCTGCAAAGTTTACTGTCATGGAAACGCGAAGGATTGTACCTATAACAGGTGATGGAAATTGCTTATTTAGAGCAGTTTCGTACTGTTTATATCAAAATGAAGAACGTCATCCTGAGCTGCGTTTTCAAGCTATTGCAAAAATTGTCGCTGGCAGGAATAATTATAAGGATTGTATTATAGGCTATCAGTCTCATCGCATTCTCCTCAGCAACCAACTTGAGTATGAAAGTCTCTGAATGGTGAATACACTGGACAAGTTGAACTTCGTTGTATAAGCCAATTGTTTATTCTTCTAGATTATTTCTTTAGAGAACTAAGTCTAACTATGCTGTTGATTTTGGCAATGGAAGTATTATTTGCCACTTAATATTTAGCGGCTCCGTTGATGCAGGATACTATAGTGTTATCGAATAGGACGTTAATTTGGGGAGAAATTTTACTATAAATAAACCCATTCGACGAAAAAGAACATTGACCGCAAAAAGGTGGGAAATCGGAGAAAATACGAAGCCACTTTTAAAATCCAATATAATTAGGCCATTTCAGAAACAATTCCAGATATTACAAGGTCCTTGACGATCAAACGCAAACATTGTTCTACATTGTATTTCTCTCGCGTGAGATCAACGCTTGGTTGCTTTGGTCCTTGCTGGTGTGATGGTAAAATTGATCTGCTGGAATATAAAATATTTGAGAGACTGCAACAATTTTTCACTGGAGATGATATCTCAAGGAATTTCAGAGAGAATACTCGGCAGTAAAACAATGCTTTGCCCTTTGTTTCCTTTCGTGCCAATGTTACCGTGCCACATGAATACGGCCCATATTATAATACAATTTATGGAATTGCACATCATCGCATTTCTTCCTTATATTCCAAAAATACAAGCGACGCACAGTGTGCCGAATCCCAATTCTAGGTGGAAAAAATTAATAACTTCGTTAATAGTTCTGGGATTCTATTAAAAGTTGGAAATATACCATTTTCGAGATCGCTGAATTCATTTCTGGCATCGTCTAAAGTGTACGATCTTCGGGAGGGGGGGGGGTAAATATATAGGGGTGAGGGGTAACGTGAGGTGTAAAAAATGACCGAAATCAACACAAAAATCATCCGTTTTTGGTAGTAAAAATCACGATTTGGATGTTTATATGATAGTTTATGACAGAGGTAAACATACTATTTAAAACTGGATAAAATATGAATAACAATGAGACTTTCAGTCAAATATTCTTGTTACACCTTATTTGAGGGAATAGACGAAGTCACTGTATGTAAAATCATCCAGATTAAAAACGTATATTAAATTGTTATTAAACATAGAACAACGAAATATGCACAAAAAATAAAATTTATTTCCTAAAAATAAAAATAAATATTCGTCAAAATCATACCAAAAATTTCCTTATAACAAAATGTAATTTTACAGTCCTGTTAATGACGTAGTTTTAGTAAACACTTCACACACGAAAACAATATTATTTCTCTAGAAAAACATGGAAATAAAGACAACATATATTAAATATTAGGCCTATTTCTCCTTTTGCAAATAAAAAGAAAACGTCCATTCGTCAAGTAATGTTCTCTTTAATCTCACTCCCCTTAATAATAACAAAATGTCTAATGTTCATTCGTCACCTGATTCTTCTGTAGAGTGCAGAGCATCGTAGTCATTGCTATACTGGTGTTCATCATTTGATGTCAAAGTTCCTTGGGGGTCATTAAGTAACTCAATAGCTTCCATAGGTAGATTACCTATGTACGTGGCATTGTTCTTCCTGCACTCTCCCATTTTTGTTAATATTATGGGATATCAACATAATTTTGTTTCTTAGCTCCTGCACCTGAGTGTCAGTAAGAGTTGTAGGATCAAATTTATTCATAACATATTGAAATATGACGTCTGTACGCCCCTATTTACGACACGACCGCCACGCGTTGAAAAATTCTTCTCGCGGTAATGCTCACATAGTTACTGAAAATAAGAAAATAAACCATCATGCACATTCGTGCGCAACCAAACCACTACAGATCCTGAATCTACATTAAATTTCCTATCGAACGACGTTTAAAGTAAAGTGGCACTATGAGGCACTCATAAAGTAAATAATTTATTTAATGCAGAAAGCTTGTATTACGCATAAGAGTGCGAACACATACCTCTTTTCACTATTCCATGAGCCGCAGAAGACAACACCTCGTTGTACTCACTAGAATCACAACGTTCGGTTCACTCCTACACATCCTATCAAATGACCTGATAACTGCCAAGAAGAAGTTTCAGCACCTATAACCTCCCTCCTACGCACCAGAGAGCGGAAAGGAAGACCGAAGGTCACCATCTGGTTTGTTCACTATCGAATGAGCCAGTTTTCGCTTTCATGTGCAACAGTGAATTTTTCCCACCTAGATATGGGATTCGACACACTGTGCGACGGTTCTAATGGTCAATTTTATATATTAGACTCCTCTAAAGGTAATCAAGTCAGATCTGCGAATAAAGCGAATTCATGCACACTTCACATTTTAAAGAATATTTTGCAAGAGCATAATCCCTACATTCAACATTCAAAATACCTCTAAATTAATTTGCAATCCAGCTGACGATATTCGATTAGCATGGCTCATAATATGGGATGAAGCCCAAATGGCAAATATTCATTCATTAATGTGTTTGAATCGACTACTAAAATACACTGTGTAACAACAACAACAAACGACGCACCGGGAAGGCGTTGTCCGATTGTAAGGCAATTACGTATGCAAAGACATTCGGACCGAACATGCAACTGATTAAAGCTCCGTGTCCAATGAATGAATAGCGGGAGCTCTCGCGCATTCGAACTGCGCACGCATCAGGTGTATATAAGGTGCGATTCTGAAGCGTATGCTCAAAGTCGCTGTTGCAGTTGATTGCGATATCTGAACGTCGGCTGTAAGAATGCCACGCCGATGGATTTGTGCTCATTACGAGCAGATGTCAGAATTTGAAAGTGGTCGTGCGATCGGATTGAAAGAAGCTGGTTGGTCGAATCGAGCTGTCGCTGGACATTTGGGTCGAAGTGATGCGGCGATCAGACGATGCTGGAAAGCGTGGGTCAGAAACGGCAGGCATCAGCGTCAGGACGGCAGTGGTCGATCGAGGGCCACAACAGCACGGGAGGACAGAGCGATTGTCAGAACAGCTGTCACAGCACCGGAGTCGTCGTTATCAACGATCCAGCGTGTGACCCGCACATATGTGTCCACCATGATCATCAACAGATGCCTGAGCGACAGGATTTCGCGCTCGCGCCGCCCGTTACCCCGCTTACCACTCACGCCTGTTCACAGTCAAGTCAGATTACAGTGATGCTGCGCTCGAGCAACATGGAACTGCGCTGACTGCGGACGTACAGTCTTTAGTGACGAGTCCCGTTTCCAACGGTGCCCTGACGACAACCGCAGACGTGTTTGTAGACGTCCAGGTCAGCGTGGGGATCCTGCCTTGACTATCGCACGCCACACAGCCCCACAACAGGGGGTGATGATCTGGGGTTCCATCTCCTTTGATAGCCGGACCCCTCTGGTAGTCATTCCTGGCACCTTGACAGCACAGCGGTATGTTGATGACATTCTACGGCCGGTTGTGTTACCGTTCCTTCAGCGACATCCAGGCCTTACTTTCCAACATGATAATGCCCGGCCACACACGGCACGTGCTGCTATGGACTGTCTTCAAACTTGCCCTATCCTTCCTTGGCCTGCTCGGTCGCCTGATCTCTCTCCCATAGAGAACATTTGGGACGTCATGGGAAGGCGATTGCGAACATCCCGGAACGTCGACGATTTAGCCCAACTGTTGGAGACCATTTGGCACCAAATTCCGCAGAACACCATCCGGGAACTTTATAAGTCCATGCCACGTCGAGTGACGGCTTGCATCCAGGCCAGGCCAGGAGGACCTTATTGACGTCCTCACTATGTAACGCTCTAACTCTGAAATAAATCATTCGATTGTTGTTCTGCACTTTTGATCGTTAGTTTTTCTGTGTCTGTTCCTCACATCCACCAATTTTTCTCGCCATCGGACAATTCCTTCCTGGTGCGTCGTTTTTGTTGTTGTTATACTGTGTATACATGTATTACACATAACGACATTATTCCTTTTTGTGGGAAGATTATTATATTTGGAGGAGACTTCAGGTACGTTTTGCCTGTTGTGCCGCACGCTTCTCGCCAAACAGTTCTTCACAATTGTATCAAATACTCTTCTCTCTGGCCCTTCTCAAAAATACGCCGCTTACATGAAAATACGCTATCTAAACCAGGTGAAATGGAATTTCTAATTTTTTGCTACTTGTTAAAAACGACTACTCCTTTGTGGATGGTTAGGAAACAAATGTTACTGAAATACCAGCTAGAATTTCAACCCATGAGAGTATCGTGACAGATTTAAGGTGAAACATTCACTTCTGCGAAGAATATAATGAATTTCTCGAAAGTTTGCATTCTTACACCAAAAAATGAACAATGTGATGATATTAATTTTAAAGTCATTGAACTTATATCCAGTAGTTCAAACACATACATCAGCGTTAACATATTAAATACTGAAGATGAAAGCCTGTTCCTTCATTTCCCTACTATAGAATTCTTCAATTCCTTGGAATTAAATGATTCGCCTCCACATACTCCAATCGTTTGGGCCATAGTTATTCTCCTTACAAAACTGAACGTTTCCTAAGGGCTCCTATATGGAACCATTATTGTAAGAAATATGTATGAAATTGCTTGGACTTGGATATAATAAATGCAGAAAATATTAGTCAAAGAACTCTAATCCTACGACCTGATTTAACACCTTCCGATAAAACACTTACAGTATATTTTCTTTCAAGAGGCAACAATTTCCAATTCGCTTGGCATACTTTATCACAATCAATAAAGCTCAAGGAGAAACTCCGGAACGTATAGGTCTCTATTTACCTCATACAGTTTTCAGTCACGGCCAGCAGTATGTTACAATGTCGATAGTTCAATCTTTTGACGCCCTGAAAGTTGCAATAGTGCCAAATTGTAATCGTACAAAGAATGTAACTTACATAAGAAACTTCTTCAGTAAAAATATTTTCCATTATCCGTCATGTATTGACGGGTTTCAATTAATAATAATAATAATAATAATGTATAAAAGTCTATTGGTGTCTGTTTGTTACTCAATCACGTACAAATAACTCAACCGGTTCAGCTGAAAGCTTGCATGATCATAGCTTATATACCAGGGAGAATCATAGGACTCTTGCCGTTTCGAATTGTTTCACCGTTTCAATATGGTGGCAAAACATGGTGCCAAAGTTACTTTTCATTTCAATACCTGGAGCTGCCGTGCCGCGTCCCGCCCGTTGAAAAGGTGTCCATGGCGGGTTACATATATTCACCCTTGCCCACGCTTTTCGCTGCAAAATTTTCACTTTCAATTCAGAGTTTATTTTTGTTGCTGTTAATTCATTTGGGGGACTTGGGACATATTGATCATCAGCCCCGTGAGTTGAAATTGTCTACTAACCTGTATTTATGTGTGACTGTAGTAGTGTGTGTAACTGCATTAGGGACAAGTATGGGGTAGGTCCCACTTGAAGTACGGTACAATATCGGCATTTGCCTGGAGGGAGTGTGGAAAAAACGGGGGAAAAGGACACTCAGGATAGCCACTGTCAGCGCCAGTATTTGAACCTGCGATCTCCGGATTTGATGCAACTACCCTCACGGCCGTGGTGCACGATGTAATACGACTAAGCGTACCCAGTTCCAGCCTACAAACGCTTGTTAAGATGTGCATTTTAATTCCAGGTGTGTATGTTATAATTCCATACACTTTTTTGATGACTTGCTAATTAGTAAAGAGGCACTTTCTGAACAAAGCCTCCGAATCAGAGGACCTTAACAATTATTCATTCAGTAGTTATATTATTGAACCACGGAGGCCTCGAATCTGCTTCCATCTTCATGGAGTAACTTTTCTCCCACACTGCAGTAAATCACTGCACGTATGCACAGAATGAGATTTCCTCGTTTGCGAGTTTCCTAGCCGGCTGGCTTCGGCTCCTGCTCAACTAATGCTGTGTTGATCTCGTTTACAACTCGCTCCATAATTAATGGCATCGTTTCATCCCGTAAAACAGAACTGAGATATCTTCCCATACAGCACGATATGGGAAACACGGACAAAGTGGAAAGAGAAAGAAAGAAGATCCTCACGTCTTCTTGAGTTCGTGGTAATACCACACAAGATGTTTAGGGAATAGAGTACGGACGGTACGTGGTGAACCTTCAAGGTCGCGGCAAAGTATGAGTGGTTGGGAGTCGGAACGCTGGTTGGTTGGTTCCTCTGTTTAGGGGCTGCGACAACGCGATCATGTAAACCCGTGTACTTTGGGTGTGTGTAGAATTTGTCTGATAAGCGGTGTTAATTGTGATGGCTGTATTAGTGTGTGTTATCAGTGATTCAGGTAGAAGGACTGCAGACGATTAATATTTTCAAGTAGATCCTACTTTTGCTACCAAATGCTACCGTCCACGACACCTAGCTGCGGATGTGGCTACTAAATGCCATCGCAGTCAGCACCTGGCGGCAAACGTTGGAACTAATATAGCGTTATCAAACTAACCTACAAATTTTAGCTTCCAGAAGTGTAGTTAGTGGAAGGTTCTTTTTCATGCCATAAATCTATGACGTGGGACCGCCGGCTTTACTTCCCCTCCAAAGGAAGGCCTACTGAGGGATTTTTAACGCTCTTAAAAATCTGACAACTTCGGCCGGGTTAGAACCCGCGATCTTGGGCATAGAAGCTCAGCATGCTACCAACTACGCCACCGAAGCCGACAGTCGGAACGCTGTAGGAGACACCAAGCTCATGACGATTGCATGCACAGATTAAGCATTTACACCCAATGTCGACAGCACGGCGGACGATGTGTAACTGCTGTCACTGCCCCCCACCACCACTAAACCGTGCCTGGAATTCTGTCTGCCCAGAGCGATCAACTTGACCTTGAAGCCTCACCACCTACCACCCGTACCCTACGTCGTAGCGTCAGAAGAGGACGTTAGTGGGATCCCCTTCTAGTTGCTAATCTGGATCCAAGCGATGAGTCTCTGCTTCAGGGAAATAGCTTTGGTTAATGGAGCATCAGTTGTTCTCGCTGATATACTCCGGAAGTCTCATACTCCCAGTACACTATGTAATTATAACAGCTGTTAGCTCCAAACAAATGTATCTTCTGCTGTAACTTCACTAGGTATACAAAACTTTGTACTCCAGTAAATATTCTCGAGGACGTCATGCGAGCTAGACAAAGTCTCACGTATTGTGATATGTAAATGGCATGTGAATCTCATTAACTATGGTAATGAGCTAATCTACTAATGTGACATATCAAAAAAGGGGCATTTTTTTCAGTTAATTCTACTAGTTGTTGTTGTTGTTGTTGTTGTTGTTTGAGTATTCTGTCTTTCGACTGGTGTGATGCAGCTCTCCATGCTTCCCTGTCCTGAGCTAATCGTATTATCTCTACATAGCTACCAAACCCTACATCCCAGGCAATCTCTACAACATATTCTAATCTTGGTCTACCCCTACAGTTCGTATCCTCGACCCTTCCTTCTATAACTAAGTTTGCTATTCCGTAGTATCTTAGTATGTGTCCTACCAACCTATCTCTTCTCTTCATTAGCAGTCGCCAAAAATATCTCTCCTCTCCCACTCGTCTTAATATCGCTTCATTCGCAACCCTATCTACCCATCTGATCTTCATCATTCTCCTGTAACACCACATGTCGAACGCTTCAATTCTCCTCTTTTCTGCTGCTCCAACAGTCCAAGTTTCATTTCCATAGACTGCCACGCTCCAGACAAAGGCCTTCAAAAATGTCTTCGTAATACCTAATCTATATTCGATGTCTACAGATTCCTTGTCTGTAGAAATACTTTCCTTGCCTGTGCTAACCTACTTTCTATATATCCTCTTTGCTTCGCCCATCACTGGTCACCTGCGTTAGGTAGCATTTCACCTGCCAATTCGACTTCCTTAGGGTTTCTAATTTCTTTCGACTGCATTCCAATATTTTTGTTTTACATTTATTAATTCTCATCATGAATTCTTTCCTCAAGACAGAATCCATACAATTTGAAAACTCATTCAAATCCTCGGGTGTGTCGGCTAAGGTGACAATGTCATCAGCAAATCTCAGAGTTGAAATTATTTCTCCTTGAATCTTTTCTCCTACTTTGATTTTTTCTCCAATTCCCTCCATTGCTTATTCAATGTATAGATTGAAAAGTATGGGTGATAAGTTGCAGCCTTGCCTTACACCTTTATGAATACCAGCTTCTCTATCATGACTTTCCGCTCGAATAACTGCTGTCTGGTTTCTGTATAGATTGTAGAGCACCCTCCTATCCCTGTGCTTTATTCCAATCGTTTACAAAATGTCAAACAACTTACTCCAATCAACGATATCAAAAGCCGTTTCTAAGTCTACAAATGCCATGAACGTTCTCTTATCCTTCCTTATTCTAGCTTCCAAAATCAGCCTAAGACTTAGTACAGCTTCCCTTGTTCCTACGTTTCTCCTGAAGCCAAACTGGTCTTCACCCAACTCTCTTTCTATCTGTGTTTGTTGTTGAAAGTTTTGAATGTCCAATTTGTGTGTACCTTTTAGGTCATACCTTATAACCAGGCTGCGGGATTATAGTACGTAAACAGTGCTATCAGATTAATATCGCACGAAATGAGATGACGCACGCCCTATGAACTGCTAGCCCGTCCACAACAGGCGACGAACCATGCGATAAGTCCATTTATCCTCTGTACGCCACATATGTATGTTCATAGGTACACCCAAAGGTCGCTGGAGGAGCTTCCACGTGTCCTATAGTACGGTGCGTTCTAACTTCATTGCGCACGTACTAAGACCCCGTAGCCTGCTAATAAGAAGTATGGATTTGTGAACAGTGGATATCCATACTTTATATCACATTCACTTGGCATTAGTCCTGAAACTGATTAACAAAGGTGTGTGAATCCACTTACGATACAGTCAGGGATGCAGTGACTCTGATAAATTAGCAAAATTGCAAATTCCAGTAAAGGAAATAGGCTACTTAATAAAGATCAATGGCTTCATACCTAGACCTTACAACGTACTGTTACGTGCCACCCCCTAGTGGCAATTCCGTTAACTGGATTACGGAGGGTAGAAAGCACAACACCAATTACTGCTTTAAAGAGAAGTTAGCTTTATTGCTTGCAGGAAAGATACGCCACTCAACAGCAAATTCAAGCAATTAGAACCTTAATCCAGTCTCCTCAAGTCTCTTCCTTGAGCGCTCTTGCCCCTTTCACTTCTCAACAAACCACAGAAGTTAAACCGTCTTAATGAGTCCGGTGGTCTTGACAGAAGCTACCTGCACCTCTTCCTCATGTACACCAACTACAGTTACTTACGATATTCCGCTACACGCAATTTCGCTGTCCACAAGCTGGGGGAAACAATGTCACTGGATTTTGTAACTCGCACGGCACTTCGTCACCACACTTCTGTCGCTCAGGAAAGACGCTCGCACTAGCTCGTAAAACACACACCCACAGAAAACTCGGTCCCCTCACTGTTGAAGCCGCTTATATAGCAGGCTGGTGACTCAATGAATTCTAGAATCGTCCAGGACACACGGCTTCTCGACATTTCCTTCACTGGCTGGGTCACGAATATTCTGGACCATCCCTTTCACTTCGCAGTCCGTTGCGTAACGCGCACGTAATACACTGAGGCAGAGCACACACAGCCCGGGGGAGCTGTGACTCATGCGGCGAGCGACAAAACAGACTCACAGCCGTAACACCACCCCCTTCCTAAAAGGCTGATCGACCCGATCAATCATTGGTCCGTCTGTGTCCCTCCGTAAGCTGCCAGGTGATCTCGATATATGATCGTCATCTTCGCCCTCGGGCTCCGCTGGATCCTGTAGACGACATCGTTGATCCGTTCCACGACTCGGTACGGGCCCTCCCAGGACTTCTGCAGTCTGGGCGACAGGCCTTTCTTCCGTAATGGGTTGAAGAGCCACACCAGGTCGTCCTCGTAGAATCCGCCGGCATCCGTCTGTTGGTCGTATCGGGTCTTCATTCGGTCGGTCTCGATCCGCAGTTTCCTCCTCGCGAACGCGTGCACGTCCTCCAGTTGGTCGACCAGTTCTTGACAATACTGGCTTACCGGGACCGCATCATTCCCAGGACGGCCGAAGGCAAGATCGACAGGTAGACGGAGCTCCCTTCCAAACATGGCCCAGGCTGGTGTGCACCCGGTGGCTTCAAGCACGGCGGCGCGGTAGGCCAGGAGAAATAGTGGAAGATGTTTGTCCCAATCCCTCTGGTGCTCGCTGACGACTATTCGGAGATGGTTCTCGATGGTGCGATTGAATCGCTCTACCATCCCGTCGGACTGAGGGTGTAGCGGCGTTGTCCTTGTCTTCCGGATTCCCAGCAGCTGGCATAGGTTCTGGAACACCTGCGACTCGAAGTTCCTCCCTTGGTCGGAGTGCAGCTCCAGGGGTACTCCGTACCGGCTGACGAATTCCTTCACCAGGGTCTCTGCGATCGTCGCGGCTTCTTGGTTAGGGAGCGCATACGCCTCCGGCCATTTGGTGAAGTAGTCGCTGACGACCAATATGTAGCGGTTCCCTGCCTCGCTAAGCGGGAATGGCCCAGCAACATCGATGGCCACTCTCTCCATGGGGCCGCCCACGTTGTAGGTCTTCAGTGCACCCCGTCGTCTTCGTCCTGGGCCCTTGCTGGCTGAGCAATCGTGGCACCTCGCGCAGTGGTGCGCCACGTCATTTCGGCATCCGATCCAGTAGAACCGCTCTCTCAGCTTCTCCAGGGTCTTCTTTATCCCTAGGTGTCCACCAGATGTTCCTCCATGGACTTCCTTCAGGACTTTCTCCGTCATAGCCTTTGGAACGACGACTTGGTCCCGAGATGTCTTCCCGTCGGTGCTCTCCCAGGTACGGCATATGAGGCCATCCATCACAACCAGCGAGTCCCACTCGCGCCCAGTAGGACTTAAACTTTGGGCTGCAGTCACTCACAATGTTCCACCCGGGTCTAGGGACACAGGCCCTCTTCTATTCGGCTATCAGTCCCAGGTCATCATCTTCTGCTTGTGCCCGCAGCTCCAGCTCCCTTGAAGTTCCACGGTAGTCCTTCGGCACTGTATCCTGGTGTCTCCTCCCTCCTAGTACAGAAGGTGCAATTTTCGGGGCATGGTCTTCGTGACAGGGCGTCGGCGCTAGAATGCAGTTGGCCTTTCCTGTGCTGAATCTCAAAGTTGTACTGTTGAAGCCTCTCTAACCACCGCGCGAGTTGACCCTCGGGCTGCTTGAAGTTCAGGAGCCACCGCAGGGATGCATGGTCGGTCCTGATGAGAAATTCTTGCCCGTACAGGTACTTGTGGAAGTGTTCAATGGTCTTCACGATGGCGAGCAGCTCCTTCCTGATGACGCAGTAGTTCCTTTCTGGCTTTGACAAGGCCTTGCTGAAGTAGGCCGCTACTCTCTCCTCGCCGTCCACTACTTGCGACAGGATCCCCCCTATGCCAAAGTCGCTAGCATCGGTATCGACGATGAACCTTGTTCCAGGTCTGGGGTAGGCCGGAATAGGCGCGGTGCACAGAGCCTGCTTGAGTTTTTCGAAGGCACTATGGCATTCTGCTGTCCACGTGAAGAGTTGGTCCTTCTCAGTCAGTCGATGTAAAGGTTTGGCGATGTCGGCGAATCCTCTCACGAAGCGACGGTAATAAGTGCAGAGTCCAAGGAAGCTTCGTAGTTGGGACTTGTCCTTCGGAACTGGCCACTCCCTCACAGCTGCGGTCTTTTCTGGGTCGGTGCGCACCCCTTCCTCGGAGACAATATGCCCAAGGTACTGGACCTGCTTCTGGAAGAGCTGACACTTCTTGGGGCTCAACTTCAGCTGGGCTGCCCGTAGCTTCATCAAGATCTCCTTCAGGTTGCTGTAGTACTCCTCGAAGCTTTTTCCCAGAACGATGACGTCGTCTAGGTAGACCAGGCAGGTCTTCCAGTGTAGTCCCCTCAGAATGGTCTCCATTAGCCTTTCGAAGGTCGCAGGGGCGTTGCACGGACCGAATGGCATGACGGTGAACTGCCAGAGCCCGCTGCCCACAGAGAACGCCGTTTTCTCGCGATCCTTAGGGTGGACTTCCACCTGCCAGTAGCCACTCTTCAAATCCAAGGTGGAGAACCATCTTGATCCTGATATGTTGTCCAGCGTGTCGTCGATCCGGGGTAGAGAGTAGCTGTCCTTCTTCGTGACGTCATTCACCCGCATGTAATCCACGCAGAACCTGGTGGAACCGTCCTTCTTCTTCACTAGCACGACCGGAGAACTCCAAGGACTATGTGATGGCTCGATCACCCCTTGCTCCTTCATCTCTTCTACCATCCGATCGACTTCGGCTTGCTTGGTGAGCGGGACACGTCGGAATGGGGCCCTAATCGGTGCGCTGTCCCCAACGTTGATTCTATGCTGGACCAAGCTTGTCCTGCCGAAGTCTTTGCTCTCCACGGAGAAGACGTCCTGGAATTCGCGTAGCAGGTCCTGAAGTTGGCGTGATTGTTCCTCGTCTAAATGGTCCTAGGATCCTTGGTACAGCTTCTGTAGTTCTTCTGGCAGTGTGCGTCTTCTTCGGTTGTCCGTCTGCAGGTGTCCCTCCGTCCTGTCGGTGATGCGGGCAATCCAGGTAACGGGCTCGCAGACTCCTAGGTTGGTGTCCCGGTGAACCGTAATGTCGTAGTCGTTCAGGTTGGACAGGCGGACGTACGGCCGAGACGTCGTTTTGATGAGGGTCTTGGCAACTAGCAATCCTTTTGTCTGGATGTCCTCATATTTTGGCTCGACGACAGCCGCCACTCCCTCAGCAGTTCCGTCGACAATTACGGCAGCGCTGACCTTCGTCCTGGCGGGAACGATGACGTCTTCTCTCAGCCTTACTCGTCGTGCGGTGATGGACTCGTGCGCAGGTTGCAAAGCAAGTTCCTCACCTCCAAAGTGCAGAGTGTTGGTACTCAGATCCAAGATGATGTTGTTCTGGTCCAGGAAGTCCAGTCCGATGATCACTTCATTTGATACGTCAGCCACAAGCACTGGATGCTTTATCGCCCGTCGACCAATGACGAACTCCAGTGATGCTTCGCCATGTACAGGTGCGGTCTCTCCAGTCGCGGTTATTAGCTGGAGGTTCCTTTGTGTGGGTTGCACTCTCCACTTCGGGATCACGGTGGGACTGACGATGGTCCTCGATGCTCCCGTGTCGATTAGCATGGGCCAGCTCTCTCCGTTGATGACTCCGTCGACCATCAGTCTGCTATTGTCCCTCTATAACTTCGTCACACGAACCTGGACTGCCGGGGCTTGACGACTGTCACAAGCCAACCTTTGCCCCCCCCCCCCCCCCCCCAATGCTGGCTAATACTCGTTTCCCTGGGTCGCGCGGTTTTCAGACGACTGATTTCCCGTCGGATACCCTCGGTGGCGGCGATCACCGTAGTCCTTGCTCAGGTGGCCTTTCTTACCACAGGTCCAGCAGGTCGGTAGTCCTCTTCCGGGCCGCCTCTCCGGTTGCCTTCCGGCTGTGTCGTTACTGGTTGTGCCGCGACTATCGAAGAAACGGCTTAGCGCCTCCATTAATTCGTCGGCCAGGGGCTTGGTCTCGTTGGTTTTTACTGGTTCGTTGACGTCCACTTGACGCACCCGCGCGTGCATTCTGGATGCCTGTTTAGCCGTCTCGAACTCAAGTGCGTGGCTCAGCGCATCTGTCAGGGTCTTATTGCGCGCGAGTCGCAAGGCCTGTTGAGTGTCCGAGTCCCGTAGCCCGTCGGTGAAAGTCTGCGTCGCTATCTGCTCCAGAAAGTCGGCCGGCGCTGTTGGGTAGGCGAGCTTTACGAGACGTGCGATGTCCATCTCGAACTCCTGCAGGGTTTCCGCGTTCTTTTGTACCCGGGTCCGGAGGTGCATCTGGTAGGCCTACTGAAGATGGCTATCTCCATATCGGGACTCCATATGGACGATTAGTGAAGCGTAGTCCTGGGAACCAGTCGGGATGGCCCGAAGGACGTTAAGGGCGTCCCCTCTCAGCGCTACAATGAGAGCTGTAGCCTTTTCCGTGCTGTTCCAGTTGTTTATTGAACAGGCTGCCTCGAACTGACGTAAATAGGTGCTCCACGGGACCTTCCCGTCGAATGTTGGGGGCGTCACTCTGCTGTGTCCCGTTCCTGATATTCCCGGTGTACCTGTGGACGGGCGTCGGTGCAGCTCGGCAACTTCCTCTTGAAGAGCGTTGAATCTCGCTTCCATCCCCATCGACGGGCGTTGGTTCAGTTCAGAAATTTCCTTTTGTACAGCGTTGAATTTTTCTTCCACCCCCGTCAGTGGGCGTTGGTGCAGTTCGGCAACTTCCTCTTGTACGGCGTCGAACTTCTTGTCTACTGCCGTGAATTCCACACGTAGGCCCTGGCAGACGGTGTTGACTTCCTGACGCAGACCCTGTTCTAATTTCTTTTGACTTTCCTGTAATTTCGTCAGCAGACACTCTTCCAGATTTTTCTGGCCATCCAGAAATTTGGCGGTTAGGTCCTCTGCTAGCTTATTCTGACCGTCTTCTAATTTGGAAGTTAGGTCCTCAGCTAAACTTTTCTGGCAGTCTTCCATCTTCTTCAGGTCCTCCGCTAACTTATTTTGACCGTCTTCCATCTTCTTCTGGCTGTCTTCTAATTTGGCAGTTAGGTCCTTGGTTAAATTCTTCTGGCCGTCCTCCATCTTGGTTTCCATGCCATTTAACTTTTCTAGCAATGCTGCCAATTGCGCCTCCATTTTAGTTGTTTGTCTTGTAAAGGGCATGCATCACAGGAAAATTAGAGAAAATGACCTGCTCGGGTTTTGAAACCAGGACCGCCAGGTGTTGTGCTTGTGCTTGAGTTCGTAATCCCACTTCTGACACCAGTAGTTACGTGCCACCCCCTAGTGGCAATTCCGTTAACTGGATTACGGAGGGTAGAAAGCACAACACCAATTACTGCTTTAAAGAGAAGTTAGCTTTATTGCTTGCAGGAAAGATACGCCACTCAACAGCAAATTCAAGCAATTAGAACCTTAATCCAGTCTCCTCAAGTCTCTTCCTTGAGCGCTCTTGCCCCTTTCACTTCTCAACAAACCACAGAAGTTAAACCGTCTTAATGAGTCCGGTGGCCTTGACAGAAGCTACCTGCACCTCTTCCTCATGTACACCAACTACAGTTACTTACGATATTCCGCTACACGCTATTTCGCTGTCCACAAGCTGGGGGAAACAATGTCACTGGATTTCGTAACTCGCACGGCACTTCGTCACCACACTTCTGTCGCTCAGGAAAGACGCTCGCACTAGCTCTTAAAACACACACCCACAGAAAACTCGGTCCCCTCACTGTTGAAGCCGCTTATATAGCAGGCTGGTGACTCAATGAATTCTAGAATCGTCCAGGACACACGGCTTCTCGACATTTCCTTCACTGGCTGGGTCACGAATATTCTGGACCATCCCTTTCACTTCGCAGTCCGTTGCGTAACGCGCACGTAATACACTGAGGCAGAGCACACACAGCCCGGGGGAGCTGTGACTCATGCGGCGAGCGACAAAACAGACTCACAGCCGTAACATTACGTTCGTTGTACTGGAATGGTCAATCCTAGGACCTCTGTTTCTCCACTTGTTTACAAATGTCCTGCTTCCCGTCTTTGAATAGAGTAGATTTGGGCTGTGCTGAAAAATCTCCGATTGCACTTTGGTACAGAATGTTAAACACTAATCTGGTTGCTGGAGTAACCTGTTGCCCGCATCCGATGTTCAGCACTGTACACTGTCCGCGGTGTATAAAAGTTTATTTTTCAGTAATCATACTGCTCGGGTCCAAGCTGCGTGAACCTGAGACTGAGAGGAATGTGGATCTTGGGCTATGAGAAGTGATGCTGACGAGTGATGAGGTTTCCCGGTCCGTGCGTAGTAACAGAACGAATTACATTGGTCGGTGAGTCACTCACTCATTCGCAACACCACAGTGGTTTGAGCAACGGCCCTATGTTAGCAGTATTGGAATAGAAAGGAATACCACATATCACGGTGGGCTGTTGATAGATCCTTCTCTTCTCGCCTGACCCCTTCGCTACCCCTAACCCTCACCCCACAAGTTCGAGCAGCTTGGACCCGAGCAGTACAAGAAGCTTACTTCACTAGGCCTATCAGATAACAAGGCAACAGTGAAGAAAATGTTTCCTAAGTTTCTGTAAATGGCAAGGGCCTACCATAGTCAGCGCTCCTGTTATGTTTATGGCTAGGGCCTACCATAGTCACCGCTCCTCTTCTGTTTATCGCAAGGGCCTACCATAGTCACCGCTCCTGTTCTGTTTATGGCAAGGGCCTACCATAGTCACCGCTCCTGTTCTGTTTATCGCAAAGGCCTACCATAGTCACCGCTCCTGTTATGTTTATCGCAAGGGCCTATCATAGTCACCGCTCCTGTTCTGTTTATCGCAAGGGCCTACCATAGTCACCGCTCCAGTTCTGTTTATGGCAAGGGCCTACCATAGTCACCGCTCCTGTTCTGTTTATCGCAAGGGCCTACCATAGTCACCGCTCCTGTTATATTTATCGCAAGGGCCTATCATAGTCACCGCTCCTGTTATGTTTATCGCAAGGGCCTACCATAGTCACCGCTCCTGTTCTGTTTATGGCAAGGGCCTACCATAGTCACTGATCCTGTTCTGTTTATCGCAAGGGCGTATCATAGTAACCGCTCCTGTTCTGTTTATGGCAAGGGCCTACCATAGTCACCGCTCCTGTTCTGTTTATCGCAAGGGCCTACCATAGTCACCGCTGCTGTTCTGTTTATCGCAAGGGCCTACCATAGTCACCGCTCCTGTTCTGTTTATCGCAAGGGCCTACCATAGTCACTGCTGCTGTTATGTTTATGGCAAGGGCCTACCATAGTCACCGCTCCTGTTCTGTTTATGGCAAGGGCCTACCATAGTCACCGCTCCTGTTCTGTTTATCGCAAGGGCCTACCATAGTCACCGCTCCTGTTCTGTTTATGGCAAGGGCCTACCATAGTCACTCCTCCTGTTCTGTTTATCGCAAGGGCCTACCTTAGTCACCGCTCCTGTTATGTTTATCGCAAGGGCCTATCATAGTCACCGCTCCTGTTATGTTTATCGCAAGGGCCTACCATAGTCACCGCTCCTGTTCTGTTTATGGCAAGGGCCTACCATAGTCACGTATCCTGTTCTGTTTATCGCAAGGGCCTATCATAGTCACCGCTCCTGTTCTGTTTATGGCAAGGGCCTACCATAGTCACCGCTCCTGTTCTGTTTATCGGAAGGGCCTACCATAGTCACCGCTCCTGTTCTGTTTATCGCAAGGGCCTACTATAGTCACTGCTCCTGTTATGTTTATGGCAAGGGCCTACCATAGTCACCGTTCCTGTTCTGTTTATGGCAAGGGCCTACCATAGTCACCGCTCCTGTTCTGTTTATCGCAAGGGCCTACCATAGTCACCGCTCCTGTTCTGTTTATCGCAAGGGCCTACCATAGTCACCGCTCCTGTTCTGTTTATCGCAAGGGCCTACCATAGTCACCGCTGCTGTTCTGTTTATCGCAAGGGCCTACCATAGTCACCGCTCCTGTTCTGTTTATCGCAAGGGCCTACCATAGTCACTGCTCCTGTTATGTTTATGGCAAAGGCCTACCATAGTCACCGCTCCTGTTCTGTTTATGGCAAGGGCCTACCATAGTCACCGCTCCTGTTCTGTTTATCGCAAGGGCCTACCATAGTCACCGCTCCTGTTCTGTTTATGGCAAGGTCCTACCATAGTCACCGCTCCTGTTATGTTTATGGCAAGGGCCTACCATAGTCACCGCTCCTGTTATATTTATGGCAAGGGCCTACCATAGTCACCGCTCCTGTTATGTTTATGGCAAGGGCCTACCATAGTCACCGCTCCTGTTATGTTTATGGCAAGGGCCTACCATAGTCACCGCTCCTGTTATGTTTATCGCAAGGGCCTACCATAGTCACCGCTCCTGTTCTGTTTATCGCAAGGGCCTACCATAGTCACCGCTCCTGTTCTGTTTATGGCAAGGGCCTACCATAGTCACCGCTCCTGTTATGTTTATCGCAAGGGCCTACCATAGTCACTGCTCCTGTTATGTTTATGGCAAAGGCCTACCATAGTCACCGCTCCTGTTCTGTTTATGGCAAGGGCCTACCATAGTCACTGATCCTGTTCTGTTTATCGCAAGGGCCTATCATAGTCACCGCTCCTGTTCTGTTTATGGCAAGGGCCTACCATAGTCACCGCTCCTGTTCTGTTTATCGCAAGGGCCTACCATAGTCACCGCTCCTGTTCTGTTTATGGCAAGAGCCAACCATAATCACTGTTCCTGTTCTGTTTATCGCAAAGGCCTACCATAGTCACCGCTCCTGTTATGTTTATCGCAAGGGCCTACCATAGTCACCGCTCCTGTTCTGTTTATGGCAAGGGCCTACCATAGTCACTGATCCTGTTCTGTTTATCGCAAGGGCCTATCATAGTCACCGCTCCTGTTCTGTTTATGGCAAGGGCCTACCATAGTCACCGCTCCTGTTCTGTTTATCGCAAGGGCCTACCATAGTCACCGCTCCTGTTCTGTTTATGGCAAGAGCCAACCATAATCACTGTTCCTGTTCTGTTTATCGCAAAGGCCTACCATAGTCACCGCTCCTGTTATGTTTATCGCAAGGGCCTACCATAGTCACCGCTCCTGTTCTGTTTATGGCAAGGGCCTACCATAGTCACTGATCCTGTTCTGTTTATCGCAAGGGCCTATCATAGTCACCGCTCCTGTTCTGTTTATGGCAAGGGCCTACCATAGTCACCGCTCCTGTTCTGTTTATCGCAAGGGCCTACCATAGTCACCGCTGCTGTTCTGTTTATCGCAAGGCCCTACCATAGTCACCGCTCCTGTTCTGTTTATCGCAAGGGCCTACCATAGTCACCGCTCCTGTTCTGTTTATGGCAAGGTCCTACCATACTCACCGCTCCTGTTATGTTTATGGCAAGGGCCTACCATAGTCACCGCTCCTGTTATGTTTATGGCAAGGGCTTACCATAGTCACCGCTCCTGTTATGTTTATGGCAAGGGCCTACCATAGTCACCGCTCCTGTTATGTTTATGGCAAGGGCCTACCATAGTCACCGCTCCTGTTATGTTTATCGCTAGGGCCTAAGTAGTGTGTTTTGGATGATTCTGCCCCTCCTCCTCCTCGCCCTCCTCACAAGATGGCGGCAGCCCGATAACTCCCGAACCCGTGGTCGGATTTTGACGAATGAGGTGTCATTGAACTCGGGCTGACACCCCCTTTCCAGTGGACAACATATTTCCACCCCAAAATAAAACCTACCCCTACTAGGGGGTGAAATTGTAATTTTTTAGAAAATCTCTCTTTCCAATTGCAACATGTGAGAGTTTGGATGTCGATATGGATGTAACCATGTTCTGCAAACCAATAATCAAAGAGGGGCATGTTAGGCCTTGAGGTGAGAGCCCCTGTTATTGTTGTCGAGCCCCCTGCTGTCGGGCCCCTGTGGATGGGTTATTGTTGACAGGTCCTTGTGGACGAGTCCTTGTGGACAAGTCCTTGTGGACAGGTCCTTGTGGACGAGTCCTTGTGGACAGGTCCTTGTCCCTTTGGACTGATCCCTTTGGACGGGACCCTTTGGCCTGGTTCCTACGGACTAGTCCATGAATTTATTTAAATTATGTCAAAGGGCCTAACTACATTTGTGTGTGTTGAATTGACGTTGTTCACCACTACTATAATGGAATAACGATATGAAAGGAAAGTGACGAAATACATGTGAACACGTGTGAAATGACCTTATTACCGTCCTCCTTGTGAAACAAGTCACATCCTGTTTTGCTTCATACGTGAGAAAATGTGAGTTCGAACCCGTGGTCGGATTTTGACTAATGAGGTGTCATTGAACTCGGGCTGATACCCCCTTTCCAATGAACAACATATTTCCACTCCAAAATAAAACCTACCCCTACTAGGGGGTGAAATTGTAATTTTTTAGAGAATCTCTGTTTCCAATTGCAACATGTGAGAGTTTGAATGCCGATATGGTATAAAACGTTGTTCCACACAAGAGACATGTGTTTGGTGGATAGCCACTATGAATTAACATGCTTGTTTTTGTTTTTTGTTTTTTACGCATGCCCACTCATGGCTTTTGTAAGAGGGCAGGCTTTTTAAAAGATGGCGGCTGTAGTGTAACCTAACCTAACCCAACCCACGAGTGGTGATCAAAAAGTATTTTAAGTGACGCTTGTCGATTGGCAAACCAATAATCAAAGAGGGATATGTCAGGCCTTGAGGTGATAGCCCCTTTTGATTGATCCCTGTTGATTGATCTCTGTTGATTTGTCCCTTTGGACTGGTCTCTGTTGACTAGCCCCTTTTGGACGGGCCCTTTTTGATAGGGGGTCATTTTTGATGGATCCTTTTTGACAGGTGCTTTTCGACGGGTCCCTGTTGACGAGTCATTGCTGACGGGTCCTTGTTGATGAGTCCCTGTGGACGGGTCATTGTTGACGGGTCCAAATTGACAGGTCATTGTTGACAGGTCATTGATGACAGGTCATTGTTGATGGGTCCTTGTTGACAAGTCCCTGTTGATGGGTCCCTGTGGAAGGGTCCCTTTAGACCGGCCCCTTTGGACTGGTCCCTATGGACCGGCCCATGAAATTTATCCAAATTATATCAAAGGGCCTAACTACATTTGTGCGTAAAGCAGTGTGTTGAACTGACGTTGTTCACCAGTCCTTACTACTACAATTGGATAACAATATGAAAGGAATTGATTAACCAGACATGAGTTAACTACCAACGAAACACTTTGGCGACTCTGCTTGTTATTGACCAATGAGTAGGGTTTTAGAAAAACTGTTTGCTATTTTGGGTTATATACAAAAAATGCTTAGACCTTTTGAGTGACTATGTTTGCTAAACAAGACATTATACCAGACACGATTAGGATTCTTATGTAGCTCAGACAAGGAAAGAATTTCTACAGAATCTGTTGACATTGAATATAGATTTAGGTATTAGGAAGTCATTTTGAAGGCCTTTGTCTGGAGCGTGGCACTCTATGAAAGTAAAACTTAGACAATTGGTGTAGCAGAAAAGTGGAGAATTGAAGTGTTTGAAATGTGGTGTTACAGGAGAATGATGAAGATTAGATGGGTAAATAGGGTTACTAACAAAGAGGTATTAAGACGAGTGGGGGAGAAGAGATGTATCTGGCGACTGTTAATGAAGTAAAGAGATAGGTTGGTAGGACACGTACTAAGACACCCAAGAATAACAAACGTAGTTAAGGAAGAAAGGTTCGAGGACGAGAACTGTAGGGGTAGACCAAGTTTAGAATATGTTAAACAGATAGCCTTGAATGTAGGGTGTGGTAGCTATATAGAGATGAAACGATTAGCTCGGGACAGATAGGCGCTGAGATCTGCATCAAACCAGTCAAAGGACTAAAGACTCAAACAACAACATGTAAGTTCACTAAAATAATGTTGTGTAACGGTATATGTTAGTCAACGAACAGTAATGCATTACTAAAACCCATGACACGATACCTAAGAGCTTTTCTAAAATGATTTTAAAATGCCTTTAACCCTATATTGAACACCCAGTTCACAAGACTCATAACTGCAATGTTATGGTAAAACAAAACAAAATCTATATTTCAAAACAAGCAAGTGGTTTAGTCAATGTATACTGGAAAAAGTTTTGTAAACACTCAAGTCCTCAAGACTAATAAAATTAGTAACTGTCAGGTTGACCGAGTGGTTAAGGTGTTTGACTTAAGATCAAATTTTCTGTATAAGGAAGCAAGGGTTCGAATCCCTTACCTGACATAACTATTGCCTTGGCATGGCTTGGCCACACTGCATTATTATGACACTCGGTACACAAACCATAGATATAGTGTATTGTTTAAGGCCACTCTCTTTCTGAACATAGTCAGAGACTGTTGGTGGTTAACAATTGTATTAATAGTGGGACATGGGGATAGTAATTAAGAAAAACAGACAATACCCATACAATATTTTTATTAAATTCATTTTATAATAGTTACACACTGAATTCAACTCTATCTCTTTACCATTGTTCTATATAGATTTTTAAACACAACGCTTGTTGTAGATCCTTTTACAACTTTCTCCAGGTACTCTTGCTCTTAAAAACTGGGGAAGCCGCAATGGTTTTATAAACATAAAACCCTCATCCTCTTCTTTTTCATAATTATCATCGTCATTATCATTATCATCATTATGAATATTATCATCAAAATTATTATAGTCATTGTCACCATCATTATCATCATCATCATCATTCTCAACATCACTAGAACTATCCAATTCCTCTTGTTTGTTTTCCACAGGGACCTCTTGTAGAGTCTGCGTTGCTTTTGATAGTGATAAGGGTTTTTTGAACGATGGTATTTGTCCTAACATGTCTTTTTGAGGTGATGATGAATGCTTTTTAACAAACAATGCACTATCTTGAGCAGCAATATATTTTTCTTGGACTTGCTTTTTTACCTGGGTTAGAGTATTTTGCGTATTTAAATGTGTATTAATTTGAGATTCACAATGATGTTCTTTTGAAGTAAGTACGTTGGAGTCTTTTGTTTTAATCATTCCTCGACACTTTTTGGATCGTTGTTTTGAACATCGCCAAATAACAGTTCCATCTTTATTGGTTGTTTTTACAATATATGTATATCCTTTATAGAAGACACATGGCTTGCCATGACTGGTTGTTGAGACTTCCATATCAACTAATACATATGAATTAAATTTTAGTAAAGTCACATGAACAATCTTTAGATTACAAGTGATTTACACACACACACACACTTTCCTAAATGTCAAGATTTATGGATGTTGTTTTCCGCCAACAGCTGCTTACTGCGTATGACAAGGCTGGAGACTGGTAGGTGAGACGGTCTTTCACGATGTGAACACTGTAACAGGCAGTAGTCAACTGACAATATTCTTATACCCTAGTCAAGGTTAACAGGTACTTACTGCGTATGACAAGACCGTACACTCGTAGGTTAGACCGTATTTTTTGTTTGTTGCTAAGGATCCCATATATACCCTAGACATGTTAGTTCTGAACACTTAGTGGTTAATTGTATATATTGAATTTAAATACACAGCTCACACAAGCACGTTTTGCGGATGGGAGGGGTGAGAGGCTGGCAAAAAAGGAAATGTTTTAGTTTAATGAAACGTCATGTCCTAGTAGGCGTGATTTATAGTAGACGCAATTGATAGTAGACGTAATTGATAGTAGGTGTAATCGATACTAGACGTGATTAATAGTAGACGCAATTGATACTAGGCGTTATTGATAGTAGGCGTGATTTGTAGTAAGCGCGATTTATAGTAGACGCAAATGATAGTAGGCGCGATTGATAGTAGGCGTGATTGATAGTAGACGCGATTGATAGTAGGCGCAATTTGACATGGGCGCGACTCAGATCATTTTTGATATCATAAAGTTACAGTGTCAATGTTTATACAAAGTACAAGGTAGAGGGTATTTTAAGACATAACCTCAGCTCACTTAACATAACCTAACTTTACCTAACCTAACTTTGTCACGTGACATGTTCTACAAGTTTAGACTTGCTTTAAGACTGATTATGACGTCATAGATTGATGGGAGGGGTGAGAGACTGACAAAAAAGGAAATGTTCTGGTTTAATGAAACGTCATGTCCTAGTAGGCGCGATTTATAGTAGACGCAATTGATAGTAGGCGCGATTAATAGTAGACGCAATTGATAGTAGACGTGATTGATAGTAGGCGTGATTTGACATGAGCGCGATTTATAGTAGACGCGAAAGATAGTAGACGCGATTGATAGTAGGCGTAATTAGACATGGGCGAGATTTATAGTAGACGCAATTGATAGTAGGCGCGATTGATAGTAGGTGTAATTGGTAGTAGGCGCGATTTGACATGAGCGCGATTTATAGTAGACGCAAATGATAGTAGGCGTGATTGATAGTAGACGCAATTGATACTAGGCGTGATTGATAGTAGGCGTGATTTGTAGTAAGCGCATTTCATAGTAGGCTCAATTGATAGTAGATGCAATTGATAGTAGACGTGATTGATAGTAGGCGCGATTGATAGTAGACGTGATTGATATGGACGCGACTTAGATCATTTTTGATATTACAAAGTTACAGTGTCAATGTTTATACAAAGTACAAGGCAGAGAGGGGGTATTTTAAGACTTAACCTCAGCTCACCTAACATAACCTAACTTTACCTAACCTAACTTTGTCACGTGACATGTTCTACAAGTTTAGACTTGCTTTAAGGCTGACTATGACTATGACGTCATAGATTGATGAGAGGGGTGGGAGGCTGACAAAAAAGGAAATGTTTTGGTTTAATGAAAAGTCATGTCCTAGCAGGCGCGATTGGTAGTAGACGCAATTGATAGTAGACGCGATTAATGGTAGGCGCAATTGATAGTAGGTGTGATCAGGTACTTACTGCATATCAAAAGGCTGTACACTCATGTGTTAGACACTCTATCTTGTTAAGGACCCCTATATATTCCCTATACAAGGCTATACATGTTAGTTCTAAACACTTAGTGGTTATTTGTATTTTAAATTTATATACACAGGTTATACAAGCACGTTTTTTCACACAGTAAAACTTTGTCAAATAGCCACATGCGACACGCAAAGTATGTTTCCGCTATCTAGCGGTGACTATGGAACCTACCTGAACATATCCTAATCTAATCCTAGCTAACTTCACCTGACGTGACCATACCGGTTTGTAAGCAACAACAACAACACACTAAGATTCCATGAATTCCAGAGTACTTTTAGATTAATTATCCACTCTCAACTCTTATAACTATGTCTATCCCACTCTGTCAAAAACACGATATATATATTTTTTAAATTTTTGCTTGATGTCAATACTAAAGTGATAATGGGTTTTCCGATCCTATCACTATAAATTCATTACCCCCACTCTTATCTCGGTCTCGACAACAACCATGCCTATTTTTATTATGTCAGATGATGTAATGTTTGAGTGCAAAGTGGGTGTAAAAGTGAGTGCAAAGTGAGTGCAAAAGTGAGTGTAAAGTAAGTGTAAAAGTAGTTGTAAAAGTGAGTGCAAAGTGAGTGCAAAAGTGAGTGCAAAAGTGGGGTGTAAAAGTGGTACCCTATTTGTAATGGCTTATTTGACAAGTTATTTTGTGGTACCCTATTCGTAATGGCTTATTTCACAAGTTGTTTTTGTCAATGTATTTAGAGGATATTTCTCTTGTTCATGGAAAGTATCTCAGCCCTTTTTATGATAGCATAATGCTTACCGTCATGTTTGTAAGCAACAACAACACACTAAAATTCCAAGAATCCAAACTACTCTAAGGTTAATGATGGTCTCTCAACTCCATTCCACGCCTAGTCAAAAACATTATACATTTCAAATTTTTCAAAAAAGGTAAATTGAGAAAGTAGGCTATATATTTAAACTAAAAAATCATATGCTAATTCCAACACCTACGTCTATCCCATTCTCAGTCAAAAAAAATATATATATTCTTTAAATTTTTCCAAAAAATATTTGGAAAGTAGGCTATAATTTGAAAACTAATCATCCTAAAAAGTCATATATAGACTCAAACCAATGGCTTTTATGTCCTTAATCGTTAGAATAAAACATGGAATTTGACATTTTTCCAAATATTGATCATTTTTAAAAATGGGCTATATTTTGTAAACTATGAATTACACAAAAAATGTGTTTGACATAAAAAGGACAGGTATTTACCCCCTCTACCCACAAACCAAGTCCCAGGTCTCTGAGACAAAATCCAAAAAGGTTCAATTTTGAAAGTAGACGATATTTTGAAAACTAATCATTCTAAAAAGTCATATATAGACTCAAACAAATGTCCTTTAAGTCCCTTAACGTTAGAACAAAACTTAACATTTTTTTCATTTTTTCAAAAAAAAAGTCCAATTTTCAAAATTGCCTATATTTTGGAAACTAAGAATTAGTTCCAAAATGGCGGTCGTAGCTTAACTCAACCTAACCTAACCCTACTAGGTGTGATCAAAAAGTTCCAAAATGGCTGCCGTAGCTTAACTTAACCTTTGATTGATCCCTGTTGATTGACCCCTTTTGATTGATCTCTGTTGATGAATCCCTTTGGACTGGTCCCTGTTGACTAGCCCCTTTGGACGGGTCTTTTTTAAAGGGGGAGTCATTTTTTTACGGGTCCCGGAGGACGGGTCCTTGTTGACGGGTCCCTGTGGGCGGGCCCCTTTGATATAATTTGGATAAAATGCACGGGCCAGTCCATAAGGATCAGTCCAAAGGAACCGCCCACAGGGACCCGTCAACAAGGACCCGTCCTCCGGGACCCGTAAAAAAATGACTCCCCCTTTAAAAAAGACCCGTCCAAAGGGGCTAGTCAACAGGGACCAGTCCAAAGGGATACATCAACAGAGATCAATCAAAAGGGGTCAATCAACAGGGATCAATCAAAGGTTAAGTTAAGCTACAGCAGCCATTTTGGAACTTTTTGATCACACCTCGTAGGGGTAGGTTAGGTTGAGTTAAGCTACGACCGCCATTTTGGAACTAATTCTTAGTTTCCAAAATATAGGCAATTTTGAAAATTGGACTTTTTTTTTGAAAAAATGAAAAAAATGTTAAGTTTTGTTCTAACGTTAAGGGACTTAAAGGACATTTGTTTGAGTCTATATATGCCTTTTTAGAATGATTAGTTTTCAAAATATCGTCTACTTTCAAAATTGAACCTTTTTGGATTTTGTCTCAGAGACCTGGGACTTGGTTTGTGGGTAGAGGGGGTAAATACCTGTCTTTTTTATGTCAAACACATTTTTTGTGTAATTCATAGTTTACAAAATATAGCCCATTTTTAAAAATGATCAATATTTGGAAAAATGTCAAATTCCATGTTTTATTCTAACGATTAAGGACATAAAAGCCATTGGTTTGAGTCTATATATGACTTTTTAGGATGATTAGTTTTCAAATTATAGCCTACTTTCCAAATATTTTTTGGAAAAATTTAAAGAATATATATATTTTTTTTGACTGAGAATGGGATAGACGTAGGTGTTGGAGTTAGCATATGATTTTTTAGTTTAAATATATAGCCTACTTTCTCAATTTACCTTTTTTGAAAAATTTGAAATGTATAATGTTTTCGACTAGGCGTGGAATGGAGTTGAGAGACCATCATTAACCTTAGAGTAGTTTGGATTCTTGGAATTTTAGTGTGTTGTTGTTGCTTACAAACATGACGGTAAGCATTATGCTATCATAAAAAGGGCTGAGATACTTTCCATGAACAAGAGAAATATCCTCTAAATACATTGACAAAAACAACTTGTGAAATAAGCCATTACAAATAGGGTACCACTTTTACACCCCACTTTTTCACTCACTTTTGCACTCACTTTGCACTCACTTTTACAACTACTTTTACACTTACTTTACACTCACATTTGCACTCACTTTGCACTCACTTTTACACCCACTTTGCACTCAAACATTACATCATCTGACATAATAAAAATAGGCATGGTTGTTGTCGAGACCGAGATAAGAGTGGGGGTAATGAATTTATAGTGATAGGATCGGAAAACCCATTATCACTTTAGTATTGACATCAAGCAAAAATTTAAAAAAATATATATATCGTGTTTTTGACAGAGTGGGATAGACATAGTTATAAGAGTTGAGAGTCGATAATTAATCTAAAAGTACTCTGGAATTCATGGAATCTTAGTGTGTTGTTGTTGTTGCTTACAAACCGGTATGGTCACGTCAGGTGAAGTTAGCTAGGATTAGATTAGGATATGTTCAGGTAGTTTCCATAGTCACCGCTAGATAGCGGAAACATACTTTGCGTGTCGCATGTGGCTATTTGACAAAGTTTTACTGTGTGAAAAAACGTGCTTGTATAACCTGTGTATATAAATTTAAAATACAAATAACCACTAAGTGTTTAGAACTAACATGTATAGCCTTGTATAGGGAATATATAGGGGTCCTTAACAAGATAGAGTGTCTAACACATGAGTGTACAGCCTTTTGATATGCAGTAAGTACCTGATCACACCTACTATCAATTGCGCCTACCATTAATCGCGTCTACTATCAATTGCGTCTACTACCAATCGCGCCTGCTAGGACATGACTTTTCATTAAACCAAAACATTTCCTTTTTTGTCAGCCTCCCACCCCTCTCATCAATCTATGACGTCATAGTCATAGTCAGCCTTAAAGCAAGTCTAAACTTGTAGAACATGTCACGTGACAAAGTTAGGTTAGGTAAAGTTAGGTTATGTTAGGTGAGCTGAGGTTAAGTCTTAAAATACCCCCTCTCTGCCTTGTACTTTGTATAAACATTGACACTGTAACTTTGTAATATCAAAAATGATCTAAGTCACGTCCATATCAATCACGTCTACTATCAATCGCGCCTACTATCAATCACGTCTACTATCAATTGCATCTACTATCAATTGAGCCTACTATGAAATGCGCTTACTACAAATCACGCCTACTATCAATCACGCCTAGTATCAATTGCGTCTACTATCAATCACGCCTACTATCATTTGCGTCTACTATAAATCGCGCTCATGTCAAATCGCGCCTACTACCAATTACACCTACTATCAATCGCGCCTACTATCAATTGCGTCTACTATAAATCTCGCCCATGTCTAATTACGCCTACTATCAATCGCGTCTACTATCTTTCGCGTCTACTATAAATCGCGCTCATGTCAAATCACGCCTACTATCAATCACGTCTACTATCAATTGCGTCTACTATTAATCGCGCCTACTATCAATTGCGTCTACTATAAATCGCGCCTACTAGGACATGACGTTTCATTAAACCAGAACATTTCCTTTTTTGTCAGTCTCTCACCCCTCCCATCAATCTATGACGTCATAATCAGTCTTAAAGCAAGTCTAAACTTGTAGAACATGTCACGTGACAAAGTTAGGTTAGGTAAAGTTAGGTTATGTTAAGTGAGCTGAGGTTATGTCTTAAAATACCCTCTACCTTGTACTTTGTATAAACATTGACACTGTAACTTTATGATATCAAAAATGATCTGAGTCGCGCCCATGTCAAATTGCGCCTACTATCAATCGCGTCTACTATCAATCACGCCTACTATCAATCGCGCCTACTATCATTTGCGTCTACTATAAATCGCGCTTACTACAAATCACGCCTACTATCAATCACGCCTAGTATCAATTGCGTCTACTATTAATCACGTCTAGTATCGATTACACCTACTATCAATTACGTCTACTATCAATTGCGTCTACTATAAATCACGCCTACTAGGACATGACGTTTCATTAAACTAAAACATTTCCTTTTTTGCCAGCCTCTCACCCCTCCCATCCGCAAAACGTGCTTGTGTGAGCTGTGTATTTAAATTCAATATATACAATTAACCACTAAGTGTTCAGAACTAACATGTCTAGGGTATATATGGGATCCTTAGCAACAAACAAAAAATACGGTCTAACCTACGAGTGTACGGTCTTGTCATACGCAGTAAGTACCTGTTAACCTTGACTAGGGTATAAGAATATTGTCAGTTGACTACTGCCTGTTACAGTGTTCACATCGTGAAAGACCGTCTCACCTACCATTCTCCAGCCTTGTCATACGCAGTAAGCAGCTGTTGGCGGAAAACAACATCCATAAATCTTGACATTTAGGAAAGTGTGTGTGTGTGTGTAAATCACTTGTAATCTAAAGATTGTTCATGTGACTTTACTAAAATTTAATTCATATGTATTAGTTGATATGGAAGTCTCAACAACCAGTCATGGCAAGCCATGTGTCTTCTATAAAGGATATACATATATTGTAAAAACAACCAATAAAGATGGAACTGTTATTTGGCGATGTTCAAAACAACGATCCAAAAAGTGTCGAGGAATGATTAAAACAAAAGACTCCAACGTACTTACTTCAAAAGAACATCATTGTGAATCTCAAATTAATACACATTTAAATACGCAAAATACTCTAACCCAGGTAAAAAAGCAAGTCCAAGAAAAATATATTGCTGCTCAAGATAGTGCATTGTTTGTTAAAAAGCATTCATCATCACCTCAAAAAGACATGTTAGGACAAATACCATCGTTCAAAAAACCCTTATCACTATCAAAAGCAACGCAGACTCTACAAGAGGTCCCTGTGGAAAACAAACAAGAGGAATTGGATAGTTCTAGTGATGTTGAGAATGATGATGATGATGATAATGATGGTGACAATGACTATAATAATTTTGATGATAATATTCATAATGATGATAATGATAATGATGATGATAATTATGAAAAAGAAGAGGATGAGTGTTTTATGTTTATAAAACCATTGCGGCTTCCCCAGTTTTTAAGAGCAAGAGTACCTGGAGAATGTTGTAAAAGGATCTACAACAAGCGTTGTGTTTAAAAATCTATATAGAACAATGGTAAAGAGATAGAGTTGAATTCAGTGTGTAACTATTATAAAATGAATTTAATAAAAATATTGTATGGGTATTGTCTGTTTTTCTTAATTACTATCCCCATGTCCCACTATTAATACAATTGTTAACCACCAACAGTCTCTGACTATGTTCAGAAAGAGAGTGGCCTTAAACAATACACTATATCTATGGTTTGTGTACCGAGTGTCATAATAATGCAGTGTGGCCAAGCCATGCCAAGGCAATAGTTATGTCAGGTAAGGGATTCGAACCCTTGCTTCCTTATACAGAAAATTTGATCTTAAGTCAAACACCTTAACCACTCGGTCAACCTGACAGTTACTAATTTTATTAGTCTTGAGGACTTGAGTGTTTACAAAACTTTTTCCAGTATACATTGACTAAACCACTTGCTTGTTTTGAAATATAGATTTTGTTTTGTTTTACCATAACATTGCAGTTATGAGTCTTGTGAACTGGGTGTTCAATATAGGGTTAAAGGCATTTTAAAATCATTTTAGAAAAGCTCTTAGGTATCGTGTCATGGGTTTTAGTAATGCATTACTGTTCGTTGACTAACATATACCGTTACACAACATTATTTTAGTGAACTTACATGTTGTTGTTTGAGTCTTTAGTCCTTTGACTGGTTTGATGCAGATCTCAGCGCCTATCTGTCCCGAGCTAATCGTTTCATCTCTATATAGCTACCACACCCTACATTCAAGGCTATCTGTTTAACATATTCTAAACTTGGTCTACCCCTACAGTTCTCGTCCTCGAACCTTTCTTCCTTAACTACGTTTGCTATTCTTGGGTGTCTTAGTACGTGTCCTACCAACCTATCTCTTTACTTCATTAACAGTCGCCAGATACATCTCTTCTCCCCCACTCGTCTTAATACCTCTTTGTTAGTAACCCTATTTACCCATCTAATCTTCATCATTCTCCTGTAACACCACATTTCAAACACTTCAATTCTCCACTTTTCTGCTACACCAATTGTCTAAGTTTTACTTTCATAGAGTGCCACGCTCCAGACAAAGGCCTTCAAAATGACTTCCTAATACCTAAATCTATATTCAATGTCAACAGATTCTGTAGAAATTCTTTCCTTGTCTGAGCTACATAAGAATCCTAATCGTGTCTGGTATAATGTCTTGTTTAGCAAACATAGTCACTCAAAAGGTCTAAGCATTTTTTGTATATAACCCAAAATAGCAAACAGTTTTTCTAAAACCCTACTCATTGGTCAATAACAAGCAGAGTCGCCAAAGTGTTTCGTTGGTAGTTAACTCATGTCTGGTTAATCAATTCCTTTCATATTGTTATCCAATTGTAGTAGTAAGGACTGGTGAACAACGTCAGTTCAACACACTGCTTTACGCACAAATGTAGTTAGGCCCTTTGATATAATTTGGATAAATTTCATGGGCCGGTCCATAGGGACCAGTCCAAAGGGGCCGGTCTAAAGGGACCCTTCCACAGGGACCCATCAACAGGGACTTGTCAACAAGGACCCATCAACAATGACCTGTCATCAATGACCTGTCAACAATGACCTGTCAATTTGGACCCGTCAACAATGACCCGTCCACAGGGACTCATCAACAAGGACCCGTCAGCAATGACTCGTCAACAGGGACCCGTCGAAAAGCACCTGTCAAAAAGGATCCATCAAAAATGACCCCCTATCAAAAAGGGCCCGTCCAAAAGGGGCTAGTCAACAGAGACCAGTCCAAAGGGACAAATCAACAGAGATCAATCAACAGGGATCAATCAAAAGGGGCTATCACCTCAAGGCCTGACATATCCCTCTTTGATTATTGGTTTGCCAATCGACAAGCGTCACTTAAAATACTTTTTGATCACCACTCGTGGGTTGGGTTAGGTTAGGTTACACTACAGCCGCCATCTTTTAAAAAGCCTGCCCTCTTACAAAAGCCATGAGTGGGCATGCGTAAAAAACAAAAAACAAAAACAAGCATGTTAATTCATAGTGGCTATCCACCAAACACATGTCTCTTGTGTGGAACAACGTTTTATACCATATCGGCATTCAAACTCTCACATGTTGCAATTGGAAACAGAGATTCTCTAAAAAATTACAATTTCACCCCCTAGTAGGGGTAGGTTTTATTTTGGGGTGGAAATATGTTGTTCATTGGAAAGGGGGTATCAGCCCGAGTTCAATGACACCTCATTCGTCAATATCCGACCACGGGTTCGGGAGTTATCGGGCTGCCGCCATCTTGTGAGGAGGGTGAGGAGGAGGAGGGGCCAGAACCATCCAAAACACACTACTGGCCTACCATAGTCACCGCTCCTGTTCTGTTTATCGCAAGGGCCTACCATAGTCACCGCTCCTGTTATGTGTATGGCAAGAGCCTACCATAGTCACCGCTCCTGTTCTGTTTATCGCAAGGGCCTACCATAGTCACCGCTCCTGTTATGTTTATGGCAATGGCCTACCATAGTCACTCCTCCTGTTATGTTTATGGCAAGGGCCTACCATAGTCACCGCTGCTGTTCTGTTTATGGCAAGGGCCTACCATAGTCACCGCTCCTGTTATGTTTATAGCAAGGGCCTACCATAGTCACCGCTCCTGTTCTGTTTATGGCAAGGGCCTACCATGGTCACCGCTCCTGTTATGTTTATGGCAAGGGCCTACCATAGTCCCCGCTCCTGTTCTGTTTATGGCAAGTGCCTACCATAGTCACCGCTCCTGTTATGTTTATAGCAAGGGCCTACCATAGTCACCGCTCCTGTTCTGTTTATGGCAAGGGCCTACCATAGTCACCGCTCCTGTTATGTTTATGGCAAGGGCCTACCATAGTCACCGCTCCTGTTCTGTTTATGGCAAGGGCCTACCATAGTCCCCGCTCCTGTTCTGTTTATGGCAAGGGCCTACCATAGTCACCGCTTCTGTTCTGTTTATGGCAAGGGCCTACCATAGTCATCACTCCAGTTATGTTTAAGGCAAGGGCCTACCATATTCACCGCTCCTGTTCTGTTTATGACAAGGGCCTACGAAAGTCACCGCTCCTGTTCTGTTTATGACAAGGGCCTACCAATGTCACCGCTCCTGTTCTGTTTATGGCAAGGGCCTACCATAGTCACCACTCCTGTTCTGTTTATGGCAAGGGCCTATCATAGTCACCGCTCATGTTATGTTTATGGCAAGGGCCTACCATAGTCACCGCTCCTGTTATGTTTGCAATATGATTTATATTTCTTTTAAAATTTTCTTGGACTCATTCTTCACTGAGTGAGGGAGTAATTAAATAATGAAGTACCGGTAATTAAGTTGTTATTGCGAAGTTTATGAAATACGTTTTGAAGACTGCTATTATATTGTGCTTGAGAATCGTTATATTCCAGTTCCTCATTCGTAGTTCAGTTCTCTGGTCTCACATATTTGAGCAACAATCCCTAGTTCGATTTGAATTTAGTTTGTGAGTTATTAAGACACACTGTATCATGTATTTAATAATTTTATTATTGCAGCCAATGACCATGTCCTTTTCTTTTCAGGACTGGTCAGGGGAGGGATATTGGAAGGAAATCGGCCGTAGATCTGTTGAAAGGAACAGTCCTGGCATTTGCCTGTTGGTGAAAATTGGAAACCATGAAAACCCTTTTCAGGACGGCTGAGGTCGGATTCGAACCCTCGCTCTCCCTATGCCAGCGAGGCACGAGGTAGCGCGTTAACGCTCCCGGCCACCGCGGCCGATTCATGTATTTGGAACAGCAATTGCTAATCTAATATTGTAGTAGTGTGAGTCTATTCGAACATGTGCCCCTGAACTTAATATAAGGTGCCATTCCAACCTTAAAGAGGGGGAAAGTGTTGAAAATTGCGGGGAACCCACACTCAGGATGGTCACTGACAGTGCCAGAATTCGAACTCTGGACTTCCGAATGCTAGCTACCCAGTCATAGAGTATGATTCAATCCCCTCGGCTATGGTAGTTGGTGCATGCATGTTGATAACAGCAACTTAGCTGACTAATGATGGTCTTCACTTTCTGTCTTCAAATATTGCAGCCTTGATGTTGTAGACTTCAATACAGTGTGGAAAGATATCTGATGTCATATCAAAGGTAGTAAGACGCAGTAGGCTATGCATTAAGAAACACGTGTTGCTCCGTCAGGAGGATATTCCATCGTGACCTGGGAACGCAATGTTCTGCTAGTACGAGTATAAAGCGACAGGGATTCACGACCTCCATCTGATATTCCTTGGTCAACAAATATTTTACTGCATAACATCCATAGTCACTAAGCTATTAAACCAGTAAGCATTTCGCTATACATCAAGAAAATACCAGACCCTCTCCATTTTGTACGCATGATTGTATTGCCTGCGGCAAGATGGCGTCACAGTGAGAGTGTAGTGAAATAGCAGCTAGTGTAAATATTTGATAAAAGTGGTAAAATATTATAACAGAGGTTTAAAATCCATAAAGTTACTTTCCTTAGGTCAAGTGAAATATGGAATATTGATAGTATTTAGAAATTCTTATTGATAATTTAATAAACTTAGTTCCACAACGTGTATCCAAAGATTCGGTGACTTCTTCAATCACTGTTTGAACCAAGTAGAGCAGTGGTGCTTTTACGAGTTTTCACCCGATTGGAAGATATACGTATTTCACATTCTTCTTTATTGGTAGGGAATTAGATTAATTCATTTAGGTAGTAATAATTAACATAAATTTAGTGTAATTTGCTGTAAATATCAAGGCTAACTTAGATCTCTAGTATGTCGGCAGTAATCAGTGTTAGTGTCTCGTCAGGTAATGTAACCGTTACGGATTTATGCTCGTCGTGCAAAATAAAAGTAAAAAATGCAAATAAAATCATCCCAAGATCTCAGGTAAAATTGAGTGAGGAGAAAAGTGAAACCGATTGTCGTAATGTAGGCCTACCGGTACCGTCATGCGAATGTCATAACCTGAGAAACGAACTGTCCTCAAAAGATGAAATTATAAAGCTGCTAAAGGAAGATATTACCAAGTTAATGGAAGAGTTGAATAAATTAAAAGGAAACAGAGAGGAAAGCAAGGAAACTTGGTCCAAAGTGGTTGCTGGTAAGGTAAGATTGAATATGCCTAGGCCTATAAATGGAGTACCGGCACATGTAACTGAAATTCCCGTCTCAAATTCATTTGGAGCGCTCGTCGAAGAAAATGATGACTTTCTTCAAGAAGAAAATAAGAAAGTGATAAAGAGAAAATCCAGGAAGATGCGGATATTTGCGGACAGTCACGGGCGAGATGTAGCAGCAAGCGTATTGGAGAGAAGCGGAGAAATGGAGTTCAATTCGACAGTAAAGCCAGGAGCACCCATTGCAGCGGTCACGAACGAGATGATAGGAGAGTGTGCAACCCTCACTTCAAAGGACTATGCAGTAATCATCGCTGGAGCAAACGACATCTATAGAAATGAGAGTAAAAAGGTAATCAAAGATTTAAAGGGTACATTGCCATCCATGCTTAACACAAATGTCATTATCGTAAACATTCCGCAGAGATGCGATTTAATTCCCAAATCATATGTAAATGTAGAACTAGAGGCTACAAATGGTAACATTCGTAAAATGTGTAAGAGTTTTCCAAATGTCCAAATTATAGATGTAAGTAAATTAGACAAGAAGTTCCACACTCGACATGGCCTACACTTAAATAGGTTAGGAAAAAGTATCATAGTGATGAAATCTGTAAAGTTGTAAATTCAAATGGTAAGAATAGTTCAACAGTAACATCTTTAGAGTGGAAGCAGGGAAACTTGTAAAAGAAGCCAAACGTGAGGTTTGGCATTCAGATCTTTTGATGTCAAATTTAACTGAGTGGAACAATGGTATTTCGGATTTGTCTAGCAACAATAATAATAACAATTATGATACTAATAATAATAATAATGTAAATAAATCACCAACACAAGCTTGCAAAAGTAACAAATTTAAACTTTACCACCAGAATGTTCAGTCCCTCTATAATAAAATTGATTACATAAATCTAATGCTTAAAAATGAACTTAAAGACATCTCAGCACTATGTATTTCAGAACATTGGCTGAAAGAGGAACAACTCGAATTAATTCAGTTCCCAGGGTTTATACAAGCTAGTAAATACTCTAGAACTAATATTAGCCATGGTGGTACTTGTATCTACCTAAGAAATAATTTAGATCATGAACAGTTAACAGCTTATGATTATCTAATTATGGAACAGGATTTTGAATTCTCTGCCGTAAAAATACAGCAGTTTAAGTTAATAATTGTATGCGTATACCGTTCTCCGTCAGGAAAGTTTTCTTTATTTATAGATAAATTAGAATTGTTACTCAATAACATGAGCAAAGTAAATTTCGATATAATAATATGTGGGGATGTAAATGTGGATTTCTTAAAATTTGATAGAAATTGTGAATTATTAACACAGTTACTAATTTCCTATGGACTGAAACCTACAGTAAATACCCCAACAAGAATAACAAAATTTAGTAAAACCACTCCTGATCATTTTTTTTAAATACAGATAAATATCACCATTCAATAGAAGTCTATTGTCCGGGTTTTAGTGACCACCATGGACAAATACTGAGTTTTTAAGTACCCGAAACAATCAATAATAATGATAATGGAGTAGAATCAAAGTGCAGGTCATTCACTGAAACAAATGTTACATATTTCAATGACTTATTAAATAAGGAAACATGGTCAGAAATTTATAAACTAGAAAATGTAAATGATAAATTTGATGCATTTAACAGTACCCTAAAACACTATTTTGAAACAGTATTCCCCTTTAGACGAAGAACTGTTCAAAATAACAAAACTAACAATTGGATAACAACAGGGATTATAAATTCATGTCAAAGAAAGAAATTTCAACACAAATTATATAAACAATACCACACAACACCTGAATTCAATTTATACTACAAAAATACACTAGCATAGTAAATAAGGAAATAAGACTAGCAAAGAAAATGCATAATGATAATTTTATTTCCCAATCATCTAATAAAAACAGGGCTATGTGGTCCGTGATAAAGAAAGAAACTGGAAAATCTGCTAAAATACAAAGGAACATTACACTGACCAGAAATAATAAAGTGATAAATAATCCAGAGGAAATAGCAAACACTTTCAATGACTATTTTCTGGAAATTCCACAAAAATTATTAAATAAATCACAGGTAAATACACTAAATTCTAATAATAAAATAAATATATGTAGTGATTTTATTTATAAATCATGTCACAAGTGAAGAGGTAAGAATAGTTATAAAAGAGCTAAAAATAAATTTCGTGCTGGCATTGATGGCATCCCAGATGCAATTTTAAAAAAAATGTGTAGAAAATATAATAAATCCACTTACACACTTAATAAACAGTTCAATTCTCTCAGGAACTTACCCGGATATTTTGAAGTTATCAAAAGTAATTCCAGTGCACAAAAAACGGTTCAAAAGATGAATTAGATAACTATCGTCCTATTAGGTTACCAACTGGTATCGCAAAAATTGTGGAAAAAATCATGAATAGGAGACTGATAAGTTTTATAGAAAAAAATAAAATATTATCAAACTCACAACATGGATTCAGAACGGAAAAATCTACACAGACAGCAATTTATGAATGTATTAATAGTATACTGAAATGAATTGACAATAAGGAACATGTAACTGGCCTATTCTTGGATTTATCGAAAGCATTTGATGTTGTTGACCATAAAATCTTCCTTGCAAAACTAAATCAATATGGTATTAGAGGTCTAGCAAATAAATGGATAGAGTCTTACTTAACAAGGCGTAAACAAATAGTAAGCTTGAGACACAAGGATGATGGAACCAAATTACTTAATGAAACATTGTCCAATGAGGGAATTATTAAATTTGGAGTACCCCAGGGATCGCTTTTGGGCCCATTACTCTTCCTTCTATACATCAATGATATAACACAGAACGTTCATTCACATAAGGAAATTTTGTTTGCGGACGATACAACACTCGTAATAAAAGGTGAAACTAAACGGGTCATACAGCAGTCTGCTGACTCCGTTACAGGAGAGTTAACCAAATGGTCACAAGATAATCGCCTCATAATCAACTATAAAAAAACATTATGTCTAAATTTCCACACTATACAGAATAGGAATCCTGCGAAGCCCAATATAACATTAAATGGTCATCAAATAGAAAATAAATCAGAAACAAAGTTTTTAGGACTATGGAAACAACATGACTTGAAATGGAATAAACATATGCAATATCTGAATACTAAACTGAACTCGATGTGCTTTGCGTCACGTATTTTGAAAACCTGCACTAGCATGCACACATTAAGAAATACTTATTTTGCTTATTTCCATTCACACTTAAGATATGGGGTCATATTTTGGGGTATGTCGCCAGATGTACTAAGCACGTTTAGGATACAAAAGAGGGCGATTAGAATTATGGCTATTGTAAACACTAGAGAATCATGTAGACCTCTGTTTAAAGATTTAAACATTCTCCCTCTGCCCTGTATATATATCTTTGAAAGTATTATGTTTTGTAAAAAAATGTTAATGAATAAGGATGTTTTTCTTAAAACAAACAATGATGTTCATAGGTATAACACAAGACAAAATCAAAACTTTCATATTTCACACACACACACAAGCATATATCAAAAAGGAACTTATCACACAGGAGTTAAATTATACAATAAACTACCCCAGTATATAAAACTTGCCCCAAAAATAAAAACCTTTGATAGAATGTTGAAAGCTTATCTGCAGTGTCATTGTTTTTACTCTGGAGTTGAATATCTTAGTGTATAGAAACGATGAAATCTATAATTATATTTTACTTTTCTATTTTAATTGCAATACCTAACTGTAAGTTGTTTTCTTTATAGAATTAAGTTTTCATATTATGATAATAGAATAAGGTGTAAATAGTTGTCCAATAAGATTGTACCTCTTAAGATCTGTTATTATAATAAGTTATAAATAGTTATAGTATTAGTATTACTGTATATACCTATTAGTACTTTTATTTTACAGATGTAAATTCTGACGTGTCCTATATCAAAAATGTATTGCATACATGTATTTGATCAAATGGAATTAATAAAACTATCTATCTATCTATCTATTTTATATGCGCAAGAGCTTTATACTCCCATCGTCGACAATATTATTTTACATGCATTGCAATATTTAACACTAGGATGCCCGGCAATAGCAATCGCCCTTGGAATGCGCAATTGAAGTTATTTTAACTTCAGTTTTTGACGTACTTAACTTGTTGAATCGTTAATGTAGTTTCATAGTATTTACTTCATTACGTAGAGACATTTCTAGAATATTCGTAAGTTGTATACCGGCAGCCATAAAGAGGCTTCATGCCATAACATGATTTTGGACAATTGTTTTCAAGGAATTAGTTAAAGTGACGGATAACTAAATACAGTATTACTGCCAATACACAAAAATGCAAACTGATATTTTATTCAGATTAATTTATGTACCACAAGAATCAAGAGCTGAACGACGAGACAGCATAATCTCAAGAACAATACCATTTAAAGTATTACCCTCCTCCATATATTATTATAGTATCTTCAGGAATGGTCAAACATGGAACCAAATAATAAATATTATTTAAAATTCAGGCTGCAAATATTCTGTTGTTGTTTCCATTAGGGGCTTTGCGACATCGTGGTCATGTAGTCCCGTGTACGTGGAGGGTGTAGAAGTTGTGAGATAACCCATGTCACTGTGGTGTTTGTACTAGTGTGTAATTTGTAATTGAGGTACGATTTGAGTAGGAAGCGGCCATGGCCTTAAGTTAGGTACCATCCCAACATTTGCCTGGAGTAGAAGTGGGGAACCACGGAAAGCCACTCACAGGATGGCTGAGGTAGGAATTGAACCCGCCCCATCTCAGTTTTGCCTTACGAGGCTGAGTGTACCCCGTTCCAGCTCTCAGACCAGAATTACATTTCTTGACAGAGTTGAAAAAAAAAACAGGACCTCCACGGTAACAGCCAAGATTGCTAGCCATTGATTAACTAGGTGGCTTCAAATATTCTTTACATTTAATTCAAGAATAACTAGTTGCGTTTCATTGTTACTTTTACCTTGCCATGTTGAAATGTCTTACATATTCGTTCCACTGAAGTAGAAATCTTTTGCAAACAATTCAGTTTCCAATAGATCTATTCTTTTTTGCACTTTACCTTAGCATGGCAGTACTTTGTGAACTGTGTGCATTGTTGATGCGATTCTTCATTAGCGTTTGGAGTTCTTACACGTTCATCTCTGGGCGTATTATACGTGTCAGCAAGCCCTACAGATAACTTCTGCAGAAAAATCCCCTGAGAAATGTATTCCGAAGTTTTCTTCATATAAAGAAAACAAACGTTTACTACAGCCAAGTCTGGTGTTTTGGAAGGATTAGATACGCCAGAGCCTGCTACTTGATCTGACGGTGTATTTCCGTGTAATTTTATAGATATCGACTCCGTATTTCGTATCGTTATAACAATCCACAGTTTCAAACTATCTTTATGACTCTGTTCTATACGTGGACCTCTCTCCGATGAGCTACGACGACTACAGTTGACGACAATTTTGACGGACTGCCAAATGTGCTTTTTTAAATTGTAAATAGCTATATACAATCGATATTGCATTTAACTTTTTAGATAAATATTTAGTGTGTTATGGTGTTACTAGACAGTGGCATATGTGCGTTATGTAATTAACAATATACTAATTTGAGAATATGCGGAATGAACGTGTCATTCTTTGCAAAAGAGTGGTTTAGTAAAAGACCTGGAAATAGTATAGATCGCGAGTCCTTAAGCAAGAAATTCTTCTACAGTAGACACAATATGGACTACACCAGGGTGGTCCAACCTTTAGTTACCCGAGGGCCAATCAAACTTAAGTATAGGAAAGTGAGGGCCGGAGACATTCTAAAAAAACAGAACAGTATTACATATTTTTTTCAAAAACATTTAATAAAATGTATATTAAAAGAAGTTTAATGGAAAGCCTCCGTGGCTTAGGCGACAGCACGCCGGCCTCTCACCGCTGGATCCGTGGTTCAAATCCCGGTCACTCCATGTGAGATCTGTGCTGGACAAAACGGAGGCAGACAGGTTTTTCTCCGGGTACTACGGTTTTCCCTGTCAAAATGTCATTCCAGCAACACTCTCCACTATCATCAATTCCTTTGTCATTCATTTAATCATTGTCTCAGGTGAGTGCGTCAGGCCTCGGCAGCCTGCACATTTCATATCATCGCCGATAGTTGGGGGCTTCATTCATTCCATTCCTGACCCGGTCGGAGACTGGAGGCAGGCTGTGGATTTTCATTTTATTAAAAGAAGTTTAATATTACTAGGTTAATATACCACTTCATTTTACAGTCAAGAAATAAATGTGATGATTGGTACTGCTTTCCTGATACAAGTGTATCAATGTCACCTGTAAGTTCAGTAAAGCGAAGTCTCAGGCTCGATTCCAGTGAAGCACTTTCAATTCGATTTCTCGTTTTTAATTTAATACGTTTGAGAGTAGAAAAAGCACTTTGGCACGCATACGTACTGCCAAACAGCGATAACACTTGTAGAGAGAATTTAAGCAGTTGAGGGAAACGTTCTTTTGAAATCAGTTTCCAGAAATTTTCAGGGACATCACACTTTTTAGTCTGGGAGAATGGGTCTGCCTGAAGATCATATATTTCCATTTGAATGTCACAGGGCACCTCACACACTTCAATATCCATGGGGTTGTTGAACAGTGCAAGTTTTGGTTTTTAGGAGTCAAAATCCTGGAATCTGTTCTGGAACTCTTTCTTGATATCTATTATTATTTCATGAAACATATTAAAGTTTGTCACTTTTTTCTTCTTTCAACTGCTGACAAGATGAGAAGTGTGCCATATTGTTTGCCTTCAATGCAATTTTCATTACATCAAGTTTTTGCGGAAGCCCTCAATATGTCTATAAAGCTGGGAGATATTTTGTATTCTGCCTTGCAGTTTCAGGTTTAAAGCATTTAGATGGGATGTTGAATCTGTCAGAAAAGCAAGATTATTTAAAAAATGGATTTCTTCCAGTTTTTCTTGATACTAATGCCTATTGTTTTCATTTTTGAGAAAAGCAAGAATTTCATTCCTCAACCCAAAAAACTGTCACAAGCAATTTCCAGCACTTAGCCAACGCACTTCACAGTACAATGAAATGTCACCATACTCAGCCACCAAATTGCCCAGGAATACAATAAATGCTCTGTGTCTGCAGGCTGTATTGCCTCCCCTCTTTAAATTTACAGTATTTACAACAGATTTCATTGTATCAATGAGCCTTATAATTTTTCCACAGAGAGCCTCCTGGTGGATTATGCAGTGGAAAAACAAAAAATTCAATCCCTCTTTTTAACAGTCCTATTAAATCAATGTTAGGACCAACCTTTGCTTTAGCTCCATCTGTTGCAATGCCAGAGCACTTCACAAAACCTCCATATTTAGAAACGACAACATCCAGTGCGTTGAATATGTCAATATATCTTTGCTGGTTTCTAATGATCTTAATTCCAACAGTTCTTCATGAATTTCAAATTCTTCGTTTAATGTTCTGACAAAGATAAGGATCTGGCCGATATCAGCTATATCTGTGCTCTCATCTAGAGCTAGAGAGTAAAATTCACAGTTTTCCAAAATGCTCCTGAGAGAACCTGAAACTTCACCAGCCATATCATTAAATCTTCTACTAACTGTGTGATGCGACAAGGAAACTATTTCAAAATTTTTAACCATATTATTATCCCCAAATGAAGATGCCATTTTTACAGCACATCTCTAAATGAGCTCACCATCCCTAAAATACTTTTTACTTTTAGCTAGCTCTAAACATACCTCATACGATGCCTTTAAACTGGCAGTGTTTGATGGTTGCTGAAATATATTCTTCTGTATTGATAGTTTCAGCTTCAAATCATTAAACACACAACTCCTGGCACTTCCCTGGTATTGATAGTATTTTGATTTATGCAAGCTGGTATGGTGTCTATTCACGATATACTCCTTCGAAATCCCTAAGACTTGAGAACAGATAACACACTGTGGTTTTCCATTATGTTAAGAAAGTAACTTTCCTGCCACTTCGACTGAAATTGTCGTTTCTCATCTTCAACACGCCGTTTATTAAGTCCAGCCATATTAGGTACCGCTCTCGCAACAACGATGACAACGAACTCTCGTACTATATCTCTCGAATAACCTCTCTCGTCAAAAACAAACCTCTTCGAACAGCCCTTCGCTCCCTTTTATAGGAAAATACGCCGCGACACACGAACTATCGCGAACCGATCGGCAGCAAATCACTGGCATCCAACCAGTTATCGCCTGGAGACAGGGCCGCTATTCGTGCCGTACGTAGGCCTATTCGTGGAAAGTCAATTCTGATTACTGGCGTATTTTTCGGTATCTTTCCTTTCCCACCTGGCTCCTTCGTAACATTACTGAATGAAAGTGAAATTTAAAGTAGGCACCCCACGGATTATAACTGTCGAAGAGTGAAGGGCATGGGCCAACAAAAATGAACAGGTGGGCCACATGCGGCCCGAGGGCCGCGGGTTGGACCACACTGGACTATACTAAAGGTTTAAACGATACATACAGTACATGTTTCATCCTATGTGTTTAAGGTTTTACATACAAACACAAACCTAATCTGGGACTTACATCCTAGACTTCCTTACTTGAAGTACAAGCAGTAACCTAGTAGCGATCGATGCGTTTGTCTCACCATGGCTTTGGAACCTTCCAATTAAATTGAAGAACAAAAAGTAATTTATAAACGTTTGTAACTCACGACCAAACCTCACACTTGAACACATGTTACTGCATCTGCATTTGACGACGCTTTGTTTTAAACTGCATATAGCAGAGCTATATAGCGGCAACTCAAGGCACTACATTAAATAACCGAACATCGACGTCCATACGTCATCCACTACACTACAAAAATCCCTAGATACTTATGCATCGCGGTATACAGTATACTGTAGCCTACTTCGATCAGAAACTGCATGGCCCACAAGGATTGCACAGAACATGAATTAGCTGAAGAAACAGGAATTTCACAACCACCTGTGACACTAAAGTAAACATCTAATAATATGGGAGTTAATACTTCATCAAATAGGTACCGTAATAAATTGGGGAATCAAAAATGTTTATTCTAACCATTTGACCACGTCTGTGTAGCGTGTGTTGATCATAACACTTGTATTCTGTTACAGTTGCTGATGTGAGCTGTCAGATGTATTGTCTATTAGCCGAGTCGAGACAGTGCCCCTGGCTACCCAGACCACAGATTACCTGACCCAGGCAGCGAAACACGCCCAGTTCACGTCATTGGCTCTGCCCGACAGGGGTAGCCAAGAAGCTCCGAGATCATTAGTCATGCCGTAGATCTAGAAAAGACAAGACTTGCTGCGCTGTAGCCTGTCATAAGCAGTTAAGAACTTATCGAAAATCTACAGCCTGCTTCCAATTGACCGACCGGGTGAGGGAATGGAATAAATGAAGCCCCCATCTAGCGGCGAGGATATGAACTGTGCTGGCTGCCGAAGCCTGTCGCACTTCCCTGGGGCAATGCTTAAATGAATGACAGATGAAATGAAATGATAGTGGAGAGTGTTGCTGGAATGAAATTGTGACAGGGAAAACCGGAGTACCCGGAGAAAAACCTGTCTGCCTCCACGTTGTTCAGCACATATTTCACATGGAGTGATCGGGATTTGAACCACGGACCCAGCGATAAGAGGCCAGCGTGCTGTCGCCTAAGCCACGAAGGCTAGTTAAGAACTTATTAATTAATTAATTAATTAATTAATTAAATAAATAAATACATGAACGAGCAATAAATAAACTGCGCTGTAGCATGTAACCGATAAGTCAGCCCGCTTCAAATGTAGGCTATACCGTACAGCAGAGGTGGCCGAACAGCACTCCAGGCGCGCTGGCACTCTAGCTGCACTCCAGCGTGTTTCTGGCGCGGACGACCTTGCAGTGATGGTGGGGGAAGACTATGTCTGTCTCTCTCTCGCTCGCTTTCTCGTCTTACTCTCTCCCGTACTGCCTTTGCTGTGTCGAGGTCAAACGGTCACGCTGTGGTGTCCCTTATATTGAAAGAGATTTTTACCAGATTTCTAGAACTTGCAAAACTTCAACCTGTTTTTGATTTTTTGTCGAGCCATTTTCGATCTCTGTAACTGAGGTTCCGCATTGTGTTTCAAATGGAGCTTATACGTTTGCAATGTAGCACTAGACTTAAGGATATTTTTAGCTCTGTGATAAATTTGCCCGATTTCTACTCAAAATTACTACAGCAAGAATATCCAAAATTGCACAGGCGTTATCAATGTGTGGAGCAAACTATGTCTGAGAAACGTTTTTCGTTGCATTGAAACTAACAAAATCACGTCATAGCGCTCTGATGTCTTGACGGTAACCTGTGAAACAACCTCCGGTTGATTGTCTCACAAGCAATCGTACCGAACATTGAGCATATTGTAAATATGAAAACAAATTGAAAAGAAGGAAAATAAAAATATGACCAAAATTGCATTGTCATAAAATATGAGTCCCATGATACCTTATCAATATTTCTGATTTTTAAAATATTGGTCACCTCGTGGTGTAGCGGCTAGCATTCATGGATGCTGCCCTGGAGGTCTGAGTTTGAATCCCGGCACTGCCAAGAAATTTAATTCTGGTCTGAGGGCTGGAACTTGGTACACTCAGCCCCATGAGGTAAAACTAAGAAGAGGTGGGTTCGAGTCCCATCTCAGCCATCTTGGAAGTTGTTTTCCGTGGTTTCCCACTTCTACTCCAGGTGAATGCCAGGGTGGCTCCTAAATTAAGGCCACGGCTACCTCCTTCCCAGTCCTCACCTAGATTAGAAATACACACACTAATACAGCCTAAAAGCCTACACAGTTTATCAGACAAATTCTATACACACACTAAAGTACACGGGGCTACATGACCACGATGTCGCAAAGCGACTGCATCAATCAACAACAACAAAATGTTTTAATGCTAAGCAAGTGCTGGTACGCGGAGAAAAACGCAAACAAAATGTAGATGTGTCGGACAACCAATATATTGGAAGAACAGTTTGTTTGTTTGTTTGTTTACATTACGTCCGGTACGAAGGCGATCCCAACTCGACTCAGTCCAACGCACCGGCAGTCAGGACAGGCAGCCCAGCCCAGAGAGGCAGAAACCAGCCTGGCGGAGTGCGACACAGCGCAGCCTGCACACCGAGCGTGCAAAGGCTGGCCGCCCCTGCTATACACAGCACTGACGTTGGCGTACGTTCAACAGACACAGCTCTATGCACCCCTTGCGGGAAGCCCTGCAATAACGCGTACAACTGTGTTTACTTCCACTATCTCGACTCAGCGAACAGACTTTAGTAGCAGATGCTTATCTTCACAGAGAGCCGACGATGGAATATCAAGTGCCAAATCTTACTCAAAGCTCCTGTGGTCGGGGCTACTTTCTATCTACATAAGCATGCCGTAATGCCACTTATCACGTTAATGTGGACAGGGAGCTACTCGTCCAGAGATTGTAGGTTCGAATCCCGTCACAGATATGGGCCATTGTGAGTGAGGTTCTGCCCAGGTTTCTACTACTGTCACTCCTGGTGCGTGCAGATATGGTAACTTATTTCGAATTGAGATATACTATCTCAATCATAGACCCAAGTAATTAATGATACACTCAATTATAGGCACACCACAAAACCGCAGGTTATCTCTGGAAGATAGAAGGACGAAATCCAGACCATACTTATGTTTAACACTTATACTAATCGGCCAACATGGGGAGAACGAAGCAAACGTCTGGGAAATCCCACCTACCTGAGCAGGGCAGATCGTCCACATACAGTTAAGGGCCGACCACAGCGTACAAATTATGGGAAATATTATTTCGTTAATCGTGGTATTGATAATTGGAACTCATTACCTGCCACTGTCTTGGAGTATTTCCCCAAACATATTGATGTGTTTAAGAGAAGACTGAATTTTTGTGCAAATACTCCGATGTAATTACTATAGTTTGCAAATCACGACATGAGTGTGTTTGATATTATTGTTGGTAATTTTCTGTAATTGTACAATTTGCCACCGGGGAATTAGGCATATCTCCTTTTGCAAATTAAGTACCGGTAAATTAATGAATGAATATTTCACTCATCAATACATTTTCGGAGTTGATAAACATAATTGCCTTTAGCCCCTAAAAGAAGCAACAACAGCAGTCTAAACGTACCGTGCACACAAACATATGTGCTTTGCGATGCAAAACTTTGGAATAAACCCAAAGTTTCCAAAAGTGGATGAAATATAGGAAATATTGAGTAAGATAGCGAATATAGTTTAAACATCGGGTACGTGATGCAGACACTATTGAAATATAGTATCAACCTGGCATTCGTCTTGAATGAGTATGGAGAGACCTCATAAATAACCACAAGAATAATTGTAGAAAATACCAAAAGAAACAAAAGATTTTGAAAGTTGCATAGATATCCCCGGTCTGTTTGAGAAGATCTCATCTGTTTCAACAAGGGAGAGTGGTAACATTTAAAAGGTTTTCACGTTGGCCGAGTTGATTTCGTGCCTGTAAAAATTTACAAATTAATGTGTGGTATAATTCGATGAAATTGCACTCCTTAGGATTCCAAAATACTGCGCATTTATAAAAAATAATGAAGGGTAGTCTATTTATATGGTGTGGGGGCCCTGGTAAGACCGGAAAGTAAAATGTTCACGTCACTGGATGGCTTCAATTATACAATTCAAATTTGATAATTTGTTATACACACATCAAAAAAAGTTTTGCATCACCTCGGTTCCCAGATCTCCGGCATATAGACGTTGACTGTGTATATTGTATCCAAGATACAGTCCCTTTGACTGTTCATAGATGTCACTAAAACTGCTCAAAGATGTAAACAACCATGCATGAGCAGGGCCTATTAGACGGAGGGGGTACGACAGCCGATCAGTTCCAGTCATTCCACCAGGACGAAGGTACGCTGCTCATGTTGTCTGTAGTTCTACCATGCCTAGAAGGTCAATACCGCAGTTCGATCGCGTCCGCATTGTTACTTTGTGTCAAGAAGGGCTCTCAACAAGGGAAGTTTCCAGGCGTCTCAGAGTGAACCAAAGCGATGTTGTTCGGACATGGAGGAGGTACAGAGATACAGGAACTGTCGATGACAGGCCTCGCTCAGGCCGCCCAAGGGCTACTACTGTAGTGGATGACCGCTACTTACGGATTGCCGCTCGGAGGAACCCTGACAGCAATGCCACCATGTTGAATAATGCGTTTCGTTCAGCCACAGGACGTCGTGTTTCAACTCAAACTGTGCGCAATAGGCTGCATGATGCGCAACTTCACTCCCGACGTCCATGGCGAGGTCCAGCTTTGCAACCCCGACACCATGCAGCGCGGTACAAATGGGCCCAACAACATGCTGAATGGACCCCACGGAATTGGCATCACGTTCTCTTCACCGATGAGTGTCGCATATGCCTTCAACCAGACAATCGTCGGAGACGTGTTTGGAGGCACCCTGGTCAGGCTGAACGTCTTAGACACACTGTCCAGCGAGTGCAGCAAGGTGGTGGTTCCCTGATGTTTTGGGGTGGCATTATGTGGGGCCGACGTACGCCACTGGTGGTCATGGAAGGCTCCGAAACGGCTTTACGATACCTGAATGACATCCTCCGACCCATAGTGCACCCATATCGGCAGAATATTGGAGAGGCATTTGTCTTCATGGACGACAATTCTCGACCTCATCGTGCACATCTTGTGAATGCGTTCCTTCAAGATAACGACATCGCTCGACTACAGTGGCCAGCATGTTCGCCAGACATGAACCCTATCGAACATGCCTGGGATATGTTGAAAAGGGCTGTTTATGGACGTCTTGACCCACCAACCACTCTGAGAGATTTACGCCGAATTGTCGTTGAGGAGTGGGACAATTTGGACCAACAGTGTCTTGATGAACTTGTGGATAGTATGCCACGACGAATACAGGCATGCATCAATGCAAGAGGACGTGCTACTGGGTATTAGAGGTAGTGGTGTGTACTGCAATCTGGACCACAAATGCTGAAAGTCTAGCTGTATGATGGTACAACATGCAATGTGTGGGTCTCATGAGCAATAAAACGAGCTGAAATGTTGTTTGTGTTGATCTTTATTCCCTTTGTATTTAAAGGTTCCGGAACTCTTGGAACCGAGGTGATGCAAAACTTTTTTTGATGTGTGTATAATTTAGTTACCATTTGTTCAACCATTATTCATTATATTCAGTTTTACGTGTCCTCAATCATACTTCATGAAGTGTGTTTCAATTTTCAAGTGCTATTAAATCTGAAAGAAAAAGTAAAACTGATTCTAACCCTAGTAGCCTATGTGTATATCAATCGCTTGATGTTGAAAGGGCACTTCTGACACTTTCTAGATTTTACAGGAGAAGGAAAAAACTATCTAGGTGATGGAAAATATCGATCTATGTTTTACGCTTCTGCCAGTGCATGACGCCTATACTTAATGCACACTTCAGTGCACGAAAATACAAAAATCCAATTCATGGATCATGAAAAAATTAGTTAGTATTGCAGAAGTCCCCTTGATATATCAAATGGGGTGAACCTTGGAACTTTGAATGCCATCTTCCACATAAAACCCACAAATAATTACAAAATGTATTGTTATTGCTTTTGAAATGAATAACTACAGTTCTTAGTATGAACACTGGACCAATACTTAACTTAATAGTAACTAGTTGAAACCCGTCAAAACATGACGGACAATAGAAAAAATATCTACTTAAGAAGTTTCTTATACACGTTACATTCTTTGTACGGTAACTTTTTGGCACTATTGCAACTTTAGGGTCGTCAAAAGATTGCACCCTCGACATTGCAACATAATGCTGGTCATGACTGAAAACTTGATGAGGTAAATAGAGACCTATACTTTCCAGAGTTTCTCCTTGAGCTTTATTGATGGTGGTAAAGCATGCCTACCGAATTGGAAATTGTTGCCTGTAAAAATATAATGTACTCTACCTGTAAGTGTTTTATCGGAAGGTGTTAAATCAAGTCGTAGGATTTGAGCTCTCTGACTAATATTAGACTACTGCACTTATTATATCCGAATCCAAGCAATTTCTTACAGTACATATTTCTTACAATTGATATGGTTCCATATTGGAGTCCTTGGGAAACGTTCAGATGTCTAAGGAGCATAACTATTGCTCAAACGTTTGGGGTATGTGGAGGCGAATCACTGAATTCCAAGGAATTGAAGAATTCTATTGTAGGGAAATGAAGTAGCTGGCTTTCATCTTCAGTATCTAATCTGTTAACGCTGATGTATGTATTTGAACTACTGTATATACGTTCAATGACTTTTAAATTAATATCATTATATTGTTTATTTTTTGGTGTAAGAAAGCGAACTTTCGATAAATTTATTATAGCCTTCGCAGAAGTGAATGTTTCGCCGTAAATCTGTCACGATACCCTCATGCGTTGAAATTCTAACTGGTAATTCAGTAACATTTGATTGCTCACCATCCACAAAGGAGTAGTTGTTTTTAACATGTAGGAAAAAATTAGAAAATTCCATTTCATCTGGTTTCGATCGCGTATTTTTATATAAGCGGCGTATTTTGGAGAAGGTCCAAAGAGAAGAGTATTTGATACAGTAACTGTTTGGCGAGAAGCATGCGGCACAACGGGCAATACGTACCTGAAGTCTCCTCCAAGAACAATAACTGTCCCACAAAAAGAAATAATGTCGTTACGTACAATATGAATGAATATTTGCCATTTGGGCTTCATTCCATATTATGAGCCTTGCCATTCGAATATCGTGCTGGATTGCAAATTAATTTAGAGGTGAATGTAGGGGTTACGCTCCCTGAGCAAGAATTCGCTTTATTCACAGATCGGACTTGATTACCTTCCGAGGAGTCTAATATATAAAACTGACCGTAAGAATCGTCGCTTATATTTTTGGAATATAGACTAAGGAAGAAATGCGATGATGTGCAATTTCAAAATTTTAACACAATAAGTGCCGTATTCATGTGGCACGGTAACATTGGCACCAAAGGAAACGAAGGGCAAAGCATTCTTGTACTGCCAAATATTCACTCTGAAATTTCTTGAGATATCTCCAGTGAAAAATTGTTCCAGCTGTCAAATATGTTATATTCCAGCAGATCAATTTTACCATCACAATAGAAAAGGCCATAGTAACCAAGCGTAGATTTCACGCAAGAGAAATACAATGTAGAACAATGTTTACATTTGATCGTCAAGGACCTTACACTCTACTGCATAATATCTGGAATTGTTTCTGAAATTGCCTATTTATATTGGATTTTAAAAGTGGCTTCGTATTTTCTCCAATTTCCCACTTATTTTGAGGCCAATGTTCTTTTTCGTCGAATGGGTTTATTTATAGTAGCATTTCTCCCCAAATTAACGTCATATTCGATAACACTATAGTGTCCTGCATCAACGGAGCCGCAAAATATTAAATGCCAAATAATACTTCGATTGCCGAAATCAACGGCGTAGTTAGACTCAGTACTCTAAACAAAGAATTAATCAATAAACAATTGGCTTATACAATGAAGTTTAACATGACCAGTGTATTCGTTGTCCACTGACTTTCATACTCAAGTTGGTTGCTGAGGAGAGTGCGATGAGACTGATCGCCTATAATAAAATCCTTATAAATATTCCTGCCAGCGAAAATTTTCGAAATAACTTGAAAACGTAGCTCAGGATGACGTTCTTCATTTTGATATAAACAGTACGAAACTGCTCTAAATAAGCAATTTCCATCACCTGTTATGTTGCTAGAGTCTTCCGTCTTTTGATTGGTTAGATGCAGTGTTCTATGCCTCCCTGTCCTGAGCTAATCTTTTCATCTCTACCTGTTATAGGTACAATCATTTGCGTTTCCATGCCAGTACATTTTTCAAGGAAGCATAGAATCACTTCGCCAACTACTGGAATGAGCATAGGCCTAGATTCACTTCAGCAGTCACCCTAATGGAGGCAGTTTTAGAATTCTATGTCCCGTGAATGACAAATTCGTACTAACACATGGGAATCCACCCATTCTTGGCTATCGCCCCGGAGATCTGGGTTCCATTCTCTGCTCTGCCAAGAAATTTCATTCTGGTCTGAGGGCGAAAAACGGGGCACACTCAGTCTCTTGAGGCATAACTAAGAATAGGAAGATTCGATTCCCACCTCAAAAATCTTGAATAAGGTTTTCCGTGGCTTCCCACTTCCACTCCAGGCAAACACCGGGATGGTTCCTAACTTACGGCCTCGGCCGTCTCTCTGCCATTCCCCACCTTAATAACAAATACACACATTAATGCAGCCGTCACAATAACACAGGTTATCAGAGAAAATTATACACACCATAGTACACGGAGCTGAGTGACCACGATGTCGAAGCCCATCAAACGAATTATGTTTGCCAATTGTCTCTCATGGCGAAAGCTATTGTGGACACGCGCGAGTGCCTGGAAAACTACTTTTTTCTTTAATAATTTAAAAGTATATGGCTACGTAAATCGCGGAGAATTCCTTAGTTTGCGGGAATGCTAAAAGTATACCAATAGCAAAGAAAGAAGAATACGGCAATAAAAATAAAATATGCATCAAATATGGGATTCGAACTCCTCGACGATGCATAATAATATAGGCAACTCGCAGTCTAGAACGCTACTACAAAGACCACAGAAGCATTGGGTAGTAAACGCAATTTTAAGGTACATAAACAACTTACACATTCAGCACTTCCCTTATTTTATAATATTATTCCAGTATACATATGGTGGAAATATCATAGAATATATTCCCCTGATTTTCTCATAAATAACCAAATGTGCCATGTCATAGTATTTTAAATATATCGATGCAAAGGTGCTTCCATCTGTTGACAGTTACTGGAACTGATTGTAGTTCTTGAAAGTGATGTGTGAGGCCAGAAGAAACCATTGCCTGAATAATGACAAACTCCTTTAAACTGGTATCTATAAATGGAAAAAACGTAATGATGCGGAATGTACAAATATATATCTTTAATTTAAAGCAAACAGCATGAAAATCCGCCTTGTAGAAGTTGCTGGCGGATTGTAGACAGCATAATTTTTGTATATGGGCGAATAGCATTATGAGCAAGTTGACTTCATGAAATGAAATACTAATAATAGTTGAATTAAAATAACAACAGTGATCAAAATCACATTTCATAAACATCGGTCCAGTGGGGAGATGTTGGCGATTTGCAAAAGAAAACGCCTGTTTTAAATATATAGATGTCAACGTAAATCGCGAAGAATTCGTTACTTTACGGGAATTTAAAAAAAAAAGTATGATTAGTCTACGTAATATGAATGGCAAGCAAGAAGAATACAGAAATAAAAAAACACGTCGGAGGTGGGAACCGAACCCACCACATTTCAGAACGCTTAAGTTTACAATTCGCAATGCTACCGCCTGAGCAACCAAATCACTGGTGAAATAAAGCAATATTACGTTAGGTAAGCAATATAGCCTACACACTCGACAGTTAGTATACGTTCTTTAACATTTTCCGTCTTTTATAATTCTATGGCAACGTAAATCGCGGAGAATTCCATAGTTTACGGGAATGCTAAAAGTATACTAATAGCAAAGAAATAACTCGCACATTAAAACGCGGCGAACATCCGCCATGTCTGTCATGACCAAGCTGATTCTGAGCATGCGCTAGGGCCAATAATTTTGCAATTTTGTTTATAAATTTAAAAATATACCGTAACATATATTTTCCTTTTAAAGAAACTCTGCAAATCTGCATGCCAAGACCTTTCGTTAGAATGTCTTACGCAGCAAATCGGTTAAGTCGTTTTCACAATCTCGATGTTACAAAAATCACCTTAGTGTTTTAAATATATAGACTAGTTGAAACCCGTCAAAACATGACGGACAATAGAAAAAATATCTACTTAAGAAGTTTCTTATACACGTTACATTCTTTGTACGGTAACTTTTTGGCACTATTGCAACTTTAGGGTCGTCAAAAGATTGCACCCTCGACATTGCAACATAATGCTGGTCATGACTGAAAACTTGATGAGGTAAATAGAGACCTATACTTTCCAGAGTTTCTCCTTGAGCTTTATTGATGGTGGTAAAGCATGCCTACCGAATTGGAAATTGTTGCCTGTAAAAATATAATGTACTCTACCTGTAAGTGTTTTATCGGAAGGTGTTAAATCAAGTCGTAGGATTTGAGCTCTCTGACTAATATTAGACTACTGCACTTATTATATCCGAATCCAAGCAATTTCTTACAGTACATATTTCTTACAATTGATATGGTTCCATATTGGAGTCCTTGGGAAACGTTCAGATGTCTAAGGAGCATAACTATTGCTCAAACGTTTGGGGTATGTGGAGGCGAATCACTGAATTCCAAGGAATTGAAGAATTCTATTGTAGGGAAATGAAGTAGCTGGCTTTCATCTTCAGTATCTAATCTGTTAACGCTGATGTATGTATTTGAACTACTGTATATACGTTCAATGACTTTTAAATTAATATCATTATATTGTTTATTTTTTGGTGTAAGAAAGCGAACTTTCGATAAATTTATTATAGCCTTCGCAGAAGTGAATGTTTCGCCGTAAATCTGTCACGATACCCTCATGCGTTGAAATTCTAACTGGTAATTCAGTAACATTTGATTGCTCACCATCCACAAAGGAGTAGTTGTTTTTAACATGTAGGAAAAAATTAGAAAATTCCATTTCATCTGGTTTCGATCGCGTATTTTTATATAAGCGGCGTATTTTGGAGAAGGTCCAAAGAGAAGAGTATTTGATACAGTAACTGTTTGGCGAGAAGCATGCGGCACAACGGGCAATACGTACCTGAAGTCTCCTCCAAGAACAATAACTGTCCCACAAAAAGAAATAATGTCGTTACGTACAATATGAATGAATATTTGCCATTTGGGCTTCATTCCATATTATGAGCCTTGCCATTCGAATATCGTGCTGGATTGCAAATTAATTTAGAGGTGAATGTAGGGGTTACGCTCCCTGAGCAAGAATTCGCTTTATTCACAGATCGGACTTGATTACCTTCCGAGGAGTCTAATATATAAAACTGACCGTAAGAATCGTCGCTTATATTTTTGGAATATAGACTAAGGAAGAAATGCGATGATGTGCAATTTCAAAATTTTAACACAATAAGTGCCGTATTCATGTGGCACGGTAACATTGGCACCAAAGGAAACGAAGGGCAAAGCATTCTTGTACTGCCAAATATTCACTCTGAAATTTCTTGAGATATCTCCAGTGAAAAATTGTTCCAGCTGTCAAATATGTTATATTCCAGCAGATCAATTTTACCATCACAATAGAAAAGGCCATAGTAACCAAGCGTAGATTTCACGCAAGAGAAATACAATGTAGAACAATGTTTACATTTGATCGTCAAGGACCTTACACTCTACTGCATAATATCTGGAATTGTTTCTGAAATTGCCTATTTATATTGGATTTTAAAAGTGGCTTCGTATTTTCTCCAATTTCCCACTTATTTTGAGGCCAATGTTCTTTTTCGTCGAATGGGTTTATTTATAGTAGCATTTCTCCCCAAATTAACGTCATATTCGATAACACTATAGTGTCCTGCATCAACGGAGCCGCAAAATATTAAATGCCAAATAATACTTCGATTGCCGAAATCAACGGCGTAGTTAGACTCAGTACTCTAAACAAAGAATTAATCAATAAACAATTGGCTTATACAATGAAGTTTAACATGACCAGTGTATTCGTTGTCCACTGACTTTCATACTCAAGTTGGTTGCTGAGGAGAGTGCGATGAGACTGATCGCCTATAATAAAATCCTTATAAATATTCCTGCCAGCGAAAATTTTCGAAATAACTTGAAAACGTAGCTCAGGATGACGTTCTTCATTTTGATATAAACAGTACGAAACTGCTCTAAATAAGCAATTTCCATCACCTGTTATGTTGCTAGAGTCTTCCGTCTTTTGATTGGTTAGATGCAGTGTTCTATGCCTCCCTGTCCTGAGCTAATCTTTTCATCTCTACCTGTTATAGGTACAATCATTTGCGTTTCCATGCCAGTACATTTTTCAAGGAAGCATAGAATCACTTCGCCAACTACTGGAATGAGCATAGGCCTAGATTCACTTCAGCAGTCACCCTAATGGAGGCAGTTTTAGAATTCTATGTCCCGTGAATGACAAATTCGTACTAACACATGGGAATCCACCCATTCTTGGCTATCGCCCCGGAGATCTGGGTTCCATTCTCTGCTCTGCCAAGAAATTTCATTCTGGTCTGAGGGCGAAAAACGGGGCACACTCAGTCTCTTGAGGCATAACTAAGAATAGGAAGATTCGATTCCCACCTCAAAAATCTTGAATAAGGTTTTCCGTGGCTTCCCACTTCCACTCCAGGCAAACACCGGGATGGTTCCTAACTTACGGCCTCGGCCGTCTCTCTGCCATTCCCCACCTTAATAACAAATACACACATTAATGCAGCCGTCACAATAACACAGGTTATCAGAGAAAATTATACACACCATAGTACACGGAGCTGAGTGACCACGATGTCGAAGCCCATCAAACGAATTATGTTTGCCAATTGTCTCTCATGGCGAAAGCTATTGTGGACACGCGCGAGTGCCTGGAAAACTACTTTTTTCTTTAATAATTTAAAAGTATATGGCTACGTAAATCGCGGAGAATTCCTTAGTTTGCGGGAATGCTAAAAGTATACCAATAGCAAAGAAAGAAGAATACGGCAATAAAAATAAAATATGCATCAAATATGGGATTCGAACTCCTCGACGATGCATAATAATATAGGCAACTCGCAGTCTAGAACGCTACTACAAAGACCACAGAAGCATTGGGTAGTAAACGCAATTTTAAGGTACATAAACAACTTACACATTCAGCACTTCCCTTATTTTATAATATTATTCCAGTATACATATGGTGGAAATATCATAGAATATATTCCCCTGATTTTCTCATAAATAACCAAATGTGCCATGTCATAGTATTTTAAATATATCGATGCAAAGGTGCTTCCATCTGTTGACAGTTACTGGAACTGATTGTAGTTCTTGAAAGTGATGTGTGAGGCCAGAAGAAACCATTGCCTGAATAATGACAAACTCCTTTAAACTGGTATCTATAAATGGAAAAAACGTAATGATGCGGAATGTACAAATATATATCTTTAATTTAAAGCAAACAGCATGAAAATCCGCCTTGTAGAAGTTGCTGGCGGATTGTAGACAGCATAATTTTTGTATATGGGCGAATAGCATTATGAGCAAGTTGACTTCATGAAATGAAATACTAATAATAGTTGAATTAAAATAACAACAGTGATCAAAATCACATTTCATAAACATCGGTCCAGTGGGGAGATGTTGGCGATTTGCAAAAGAAAACGCCTGTTTTAAATATATAGATGTCAACGTAAATCGCGAAGAATTCGTTACTTTACGGGAATTTAAAAAAAAAAGTATGATTAGTCTACGTAATATGAATGGCAAGCAAGAAGAATACAGAAATAAAAAAACACGTCGGAGGTGGGAACCGAACCCACCACATTTCAGAACGCTTAAGTTTACAATTCGCAATGCTACCGCCTGAGCAACCAAATCACTGGTGAAATAAAGCAATATTACGTTAGGTAAGCAATATAGCCTACACACTCGACAGTTAGTATACGTTCTTTAACATTTTCCGTCTTTTATAATTCTATGGCAACGTAAATCGCGGAGAATTCCATAGTTTACGGGAATGCTAAAAGTATACTAATAGCAAAGAAATAACTCGCACATTAAAACGCGGCGAACATCCGCCATGTCTGTCATGACCAAGCTGATTCTGAGCATGCGCTAGGGCCAATAATTTTGCAATTTTGTTTATAAATTTAAAAATATACCGTAACATATATTTTCCTTTTAAAGAAACTCTGCAAATCTGCATGCCAAGACCTTTCGTTAGAATGTCTTACGCAGCAAATCGGTTAAGTCGTTTTCACAATCTCGATGTTACAAAAATCACCTTAGTGTTTTAAATATATAGATATGAAAATGAAGTACAATATCAATGCAAGAATCATTGAATCACAGAAAGCAATAATTCCAATAACAGCAATTCAATGTAATGTAAAATGCAAAAACAATACTGATATTATGTACAAAGAGTATACACGGAGATTTCACAACACTAAACGGTGGCCCTTATCATCTGAAACATCACATCAAAAACGAATATTTCGTATAACCTGCAGCAGTCCCTTTTTAACACCAAGCGATTCATATGTGGGAAATCCTAAATTACGCAAACGAATTTCAGGATAAACCACGATGAACGTCAAAATACCCTACTTTCCCCAAGTAACATTTTAGAATCATTCTGTAGCCATATTTCTTCATGGATTAACCGAAGATATTCTTTATATGTTTCTACTATCCGAATCTTTCATTCCTATCGTAAACAAAGAAATATAGGCCTACTTGTCGGAAAAAAAACGCAAAATCAACAGCTAATGTGTAAAGCACGCAACGAACCAATTCAAAACGGGATGGAGAAGGTTTCGAAAATTTACAATGGATATTATACCAGAAGACATATCGTACAATTAGATTAAAATTCCAGTAAATTAATGAAGTGTTCGAAAGGTGTCTATTGCAAACATTTTAGATACTGACTCCCATGTAAATTTTGAGTGCCTTTACGTACTTATTAATATTTTAATTGTTTATTCTATATTAGCATTGTTCGCCCAAATATAATTGGGCTCCCATCCACGTGTTGACTGATTGAGGAGCAACCTACACATACGATTAGCAAGTCAGTAACATTAAAAGATATGGCTTCAAAACTTACAATATTCCACCATCTGCCCCTTTGCCCCAAGGAATAAGCGAGAGTATGTTTGCCAAAAGCTTGGAGCAGGTTAAAGACAGGAAAAGTAGAACCGTCTATCACCAATATGGCCTCACTCACAATGATGAAACATGGATTTATGATATTCGGAAGCAGGAAGGACAGGCCAAGAAAAGCTAATGGCCATGTTCTATGAGAAGGTTACTACCCCAAAGTGGCCATGGAGATCAAATGGGAAACCAATGAAACACCAACTCAAAATTTGTCTACGGTGTAATTTGAAGGTCTGACTAACTAATGCATCCAAAGTGGGGCTACACTGGTCATCACCTAGTGTACCCTGAGCTATCCTGGTCGGTGGAATGTAATCAAGAAGGGAAGAACAGGATGAATGGTACTATCTCTTTGCTAGCTCTGAGGACACGGTATGCGAGATACGGTGAGTGGGAACTTTTAGTCAGTGGAGATAGTCTAGGGCAGTAATGCACAGCTGAGCGCTCCTGGAGAAGCAGAGGGATCGGCCTGCTTAGCTTGGCTGTGAGGCTAAGGGAAGTAGACATGGGAAGCGGCAAGCCTCATAGGGCTGACCAACGTTTCTTACAGAATGTGTACAGCTGTACCCCCTGCCACTTAATAACATGCAACCTTTTTAAAACACGCGTTCTGTATTTAGTTTGGTAAATTTATCACTAACGCCACTGTTACTCCTTATATAATGCTCCTCTTCTACCAAGTTTCATCTTAATTGTGCAATAGCGTCCTAAATTACTAATGTGTATACTTCAAAAGTACGCCTAGCCGCCATCATGAATCTATAGAGCCACTGGTCTTTGGTTTTGGCATACGAAGCAACTTGCAAGGTTCTATTTCATTACTAAATTTCGTTATTATAGCTCTAGGATACCAACCTTTATTAATTTATTTTCAAATTTCAAGAATGCCGCTGTGCGATAATCAGTGTGTTAATCTTCTGGCTAACGCACGCGAGATCTCTAATATGAGGCTCACCTCTTGGTAAGATTCGTCTTAATTACCCTATTTCATTCGTAGTTGTCGATTTTAATGTTCTACTAGTTCGCACAGCCACCATCTTGAATGTATGAAGCCTGTTCCTTTTCCTTGGTCATACAAGGCCACATAATACTAATCTACCTTGTCACTATTTTTCGTTACAGTAGCTCTTAAGTGTTGAAAGCTACATACAGTTACATGTGCGTAATATACAGTCTCATGTTGTTATCACGTTGACAACAGACGGTTCTTATATAAAATACCTGAATGCCAGATACTGTGAACATTGATTCATTGGATCCGAAGTTATGGATTATAATGCTTGCATGATTCACTCGGCCGCCATCTTGAAATATTTAGCTGATATCCTTGCAGGTTCGGCATTAGTCGCTCCCCACACGAAGGTATTTTTTCCAACATTTGGTAGAGGTTCCAGGATCAGTTTAGTCATAATTTGAATTTCATTTTGAACATTTGGGTGGCCACAATTTTGTTTTGGCTAAGATGGCGGCGATACTAAACATAAGACTGAGGTGTCCGTTGATAGTGCTACCTCTGTACCAAATTTGGTATCATTCGGTTTCGTCTTGTTTGAATTGTTAGGGGTGGGGGGCGCAGACATACGCATACAGATACATGGGCATTTGGATCGTGTAGTTCCCCTAAGACACCATCTTTTGCAAAAATCGAAAGTTGGCTAAAAATACGTGCTAGAGTAAATAACTTTCAGTATCGGTAGAGATATCATCCTGCAACGAGTCACTTGAGTTAACTATAAGAAAAGTCAAATGCACGGCTTCAATAAAGTACGAAATGAAGGGTAGAATGTTAATTCGTTTAAGGGATTGGGACTACTTGGCCATCAGCCGTCTGCACTTGGGTGCCTGTTCAATTTCTCTGATAACTTGTGTTCCTGTGGTGACTGTAGTAGTATGTGTAAATGTGATTATCGGGGTTGGGAATGGGGGATATGAAAATAATAAGGTACTCTCCCGATATTTTAATAGAGGGGGAGGAAAAATCTGGGGAAATATCACTGTCAGGATTCGAACCTATGATCTCTGGATTTGTGCTGCAGATCCCCAACGTGGCCATGGTGAGCGCTTTATCACTCTCGTCTACGCCGTGGGGTAGAACATGAAGAGACTAGCTGCATGAGAGATCCTGTTGAGTGTTTACCAAAGAGCAAACAATTAAGTGACTGAACATGCACTTACCAGGTTTGTGAGTGACTAGCTAAGCATTGACCATAATTCCTATTTGCGTGGAGCATGACGTAGACTATCGATGGGTCAGAGAATATCTGCAGAACACGTGCCCCACCATTGCCACGTATAAACACGGATGAGCACCTACTCATATCTGATACAGTAAGTGGCAGTGCGCACGGAATGTACAAATTGCTGCGTAGTTCTCCTAAATGTTAACATATCAAACGATCTTCAGCTGCTGGATATGGCTATACGATTATTATGATTGTAATTATTATTATTACTAGAGCTATGTGAGACGAAATGTCGAGTTACCTCATTGACATTCAAACGGAAACCGAACTCATTCATTCCCTTACATCATCTAGCGAAGAAATACAACTACTGTGAGCTGGCAGCAAAGTGATGTAGCCTATATTTTATTCATGACTGATCGGTTGCGAGTGGAGACGTTCGGGATTTAGCTCGTAAAGGTGGCAGTGACTCTCTGTTCTCCAGTAGATACAGCTAGCACCGACGGTTAACTGGATTTAGGAGCAATTTGAGTAATTCAACCATTCGTCCCCATGGCAGCTCTTCATGCAGTTTAACCCGACAGGAAACCAGTGTTGGTTAAGGTACTTCTTTCATTAACCGTTAGGAGCAGCTGACCTCGCTGTTTTTCCCCTTCAAACAAGAACAGCTACCGTCACTTACCAACAATAAGAACGAAGGTACCGTTACAGCGTTACTGTTACCGTCACTTACCAACAATAAGAACGTAGTTACCGTTACAGCGTTACTGTTACCGCCACTTACCAACAATAAGAACGTAGTTACCGTTACAGCGTTACTGTTACCGTCACTTACCAACAATAAGAACGAAGGTACCGTTACAGCGTTACTGTTACCGTCACTTACCAACAATAAGAACGTAGTTACCGTTACAGCGTTACTGTTACCGTCACTTACCAACAATAAGAACGAAGGTACCGTTACAGCGTTACTGCTACCGTCACTTACCAACAATAAGAACGTAGTTACCGTTACAGCGTTACTTTTACCGTCACTTACCAACAATAAGAACGAAGGTACCGTTACAGCGTTACTGTTACCGTCACTTACCAACAATAAGAACGTAGTTACCGTTACAGCGTTACTGTTACCGTCACTTACCAACAATAAGAACGTAGTTACCGTTACAGCGTTACTGTTACCGTCACTTACCAACAATAAGAACGTAGTTACCGTTACAGCGTTACTGTTACCGTCACATACCAACAATAAGAACGTAGTTACCGTTACAGCGTTACTGTTACCGTCACTTACCAACAATAAGAACGAAGGTACCGTTACAACGTTACTGTTACCGTCACTTACCAACAATAAGAACGTAGTTACCGTTACAGCGTTACTGTTACCGTCACTTACCAACAATAAGAACGAAGGTACCGTTACAGCGTTACTGCTACCGTCACTTACCAACAATAAGAACGTAGTTACCGTTACAACGTTACTATTTCCGCCACTTACCAACAAAAAGAACGGAGTTACCGTTTCAGCGTTACTGTTACCGTCACTTACCAACAATAAGAACGTAGTTACCGTTACTTACCAACAATAAAAACGTAGTTACCGTTACAGCGTTACTGTTACCGTCACTTACCAACAATAAGAACGAAGGTACCGTTACAGCGTTACTGTTACCGTCACTTACCAACAATAAGAACGTAGTTACCGTTACAGCGTTACTGTTACCGTCACTTACCAACAATAAGAACGTAGTTACCGTTACAGCGTTACTGTTACCGTCACTTACCAACAATAAGAACGTAGTTACCGTTACAGCGTTACTGTTACCGTCACTTACCAACAATAAGAACGTAGTTACCGTTACAGCTTTACTGTTACCGTCACTTACCAACAATAAGAACGTAGTTACCGTTACAGCGTTACTGTTACCGTCACTTACCAACAATAAGAACGAAGTTACCGTGACAGCGATACAATTATCGTCAATGTAACGAATCGTTACGTTCCTGTTACATTAGTATGGAATAGTTACTTATTGAAACTTGCCTAACTGGTTAATATAGCACACTCCACAGACCTGGGCCAGGGAAATCTGTGACCTAGGCTACAGAGCATCCAGCGTTTAGAAAAGACTGGGTCTTATGGGCTTTTACTTTTAACGGAAACCCCCCTTACACTGGTTTTGTTACCTCACTTCTTATCATGAAGGAACTCGGAACATGTATATGTTTCGTCATAATAACTTCCTACAATTATCTGCCAATAGATTACCTTTGTTATTGCATACAAGTATCGTTTATATTACGTCTTAGTAATTTAAAATGTTTCGCGGTTAGCACGCTGGAAAGAAGAGCCTCGTCCTGTGCTGCATGTTCGCCCGGAGTGGAACACGTGCTCAGTTCCGCCGACAACATAAGTTCTGAAGCACTATCCGTCATTGGTGTTATTGTTGTGTATTTTCTATTCAATCGAATCAAGGCTGGCGACAGTTGGGTTCGAACCCACTATCTCCCAAATGCAAGCTTACAGGCCGGACGTTTGTTTTAGACGAGTGAAAAATCTTAATGGAAGCCTGGAGGCGAGTTACTGCAGTACCTGTGTTGTTATCAGCTGCCCCAAGTGGTCCGATGATTGACAACGCTGTCTCACACACTGCTGAAGTACAGTCAATGGCAAATATAATGGCGTTCTGTTCGTAACTACGTAACGTGAACTTCCGTGTCACACAATACTTCGACGTGAACTGTACTGTCAGCGGGGCGGTGTCACCACGTGCTCAAGTCTGAAATTCCATTACATCAGATCGGTGGTGACAAGTTTGAAGCGATAGGGTGAGAGAGTTACTGTGTGCAGGCTCACCCACAGGCTTCAAGGTCAAGGGCAATCGTCTAAAACAAACGTCCGGCCTGTACAGTTGCGTGCCCTAACCGCACGGCTAACTCACTACAATATTACAAATATTACTCTAAACAAAACAACAAGAATAACATTGAAAGAAACTAAATTATAGCCTAACTAATAACTAAAGAGGTGATGATCAACAGTATTGCTGACGTAAAAATTGTTTACATCGTCAGCATACATCCGAGAAGGAAGGAAGGGTTGTGCTCTCGACATCTGTCAATCAGTAATGCGTCATATCACAACGAAATGAATGTCGTTATTGGTTCTCTTCGCGTACAGTATCCTTAAACTGGTCCAATCCATTAACACCTGCAAAACTGCTCCTTCCTGGGCGTGTTCTATTTCAGGTAGCTGCTGGGGTTGTGGTTGCCTCGCTAACTTTTCAAAGCGCAGTACTCGGAGCGGGTGAACGTAACGTATGACGTCAGCGCTACCTCTGCCTAGAGTTAGCAACACTGTCGCCCTAAGGCTCCACAGTCTTTTCTAAACGCTGGATGCTCTTTATAGCTGTTATTGTAGAGCCCGCCGCTACCTGTCTGCGTGCGTGCAATGGTATGGTATTGCAGAATGCTACCAAATGCAGAAAAATCATCGTTGGTTGACCTAGTAGGAACAGTATAATTCAATTTTGTTTTTTGAACCGTTGTTAGCATTGAGTCGTTTTAAAATATGACTTTGAGAAATCCCTGGCATAGAGTTTTACTCACATTACCCGTTTAGGATTTGATACATGCTACACGCGCACAGAAGGGCACACGGACACACACACAGCCCCAAATTGTTATCATAAGTCTAACCGACAGTAGTGGCTACGCGGACTAAAGCGCTGCGTTAGGTCAAGGGGCCAAGCTCTCTGCTGACTCAGTAGACGCGTGGGTTCGAGCCCCACCGTCGGCTGTCCTTGAAATGGTTTTCCGTGGTTTCCCTATTTTCAACACCAGGCAAATGCTGGGACAGTACCTTCTGACAGGCCACGGCCGCTTCCTTCCACATCCTTGCCCAGTTTCATTCATCTTCATCCATTCCCTCTCTCATCCCGACGCGCAGGTCGCCCACGGGCGTCAACTAGAAAGACCTGCACTCGGCCTCTCAGGAGGCTACACGAAAAAAAAATCATAAGTCTACATTTTTATTTTATTTTTTACAAACTGTGAAACACAGGCTAAATATAATAGTTACAATTTAGGCACTGCCACCATGTTGGTTTCAGCCTTCGTTCTAGGAAGACTCACATCTGCACAAACACGGATATTCATTCCTAGCCCGGACATATTCTTCCCATGTCTCCTGTAATCTATCCCGCCTACATCACTGAGTTTATGGGATGATAATAGTGTTTCTGTCACTGTCACACTATTATCTTCGAACAAGGGGTCAAATATCCGTGAGTGGACATATTGTATTAGACTATCACTGGATTACAACATATGTTAAATCGTTTTAGTAGCTTTGAGATATTGAATACTTGTGAAACAATTTGCGGCGTTGCCATGCTAGATTTGTGACGATTACGGAAATAAGATTGGAGCGTTCGAGATCACGAGAAGTCGGACTAATCCATCCAGCAGATTTTAGGTTAGTGGGAAAATACACACATAGATCACAGGCACAAAGATGCAAACGTACATACACTTACACGAGGACATTCATCGATTTCATGAGCCTAAATTGCGTATGCTGTAAGCAAAATAAGGTAGCCTATTCAAATGGGAAAGGGAGTGATAATGCTGTGTAACACACAGACTCAAGGAAGGAAAATGATTTATTCAGATATGTTTTCGAAAGACAAGGGGCATGTTTCGAACGGGAGACTTGTGTGGAGAAGAATAGAGTATGGCCCTTAGTTGAGGATTACATACAGTTCCGAACATATCTTGTTAAGCATCTGTCCAATACCTTCAGTCTCTTTCATCTTATACTTGTCTGAATGCGATTGTGACGTAAATCCTCGTCCTAACTGATGAAGATATCTTCCGTGATAGGGCAGTTGGTTCAATATCAATCTCATTATCACCGTTACTAATACAGCTATCAAAGTGAAATTGTGGATGGTGTTGGAAGATTATTCTGATGTAGGTATACATATTGGAATTCAAAAATCTGATAAGCACAAAAGGAAATGGTGGCGACGCGAAATTGGAATATTTAAAATTACTTTCTGGCGATTTAATGATGCAAGCGTACGGCGAATACTTAGAGCTAATTATATTGACATCTATTGCTGTTCAATTCCTTACAATAGGCTAATTTAATATAGCGGCGGTACACAATTTAAAAAAATATTTGGGAGAATTTTTAGAATAAATGGCTTCCCCTCGAGTAGCTCACTACGCTCTACGAGCACATTAATGCAGTTGTTCCAGCGGGAGGAAGACTGACATGACACGGACAAAGTGGGCATGACATGTGTGAAACTTGTGGTCACGCCCACACACTGGTCCATTGGGTAACGACGTGTGGTAACGCGACAATGATATGGAGGTGAACCCTAAATGCTGTATCGCATTGTGCGAGTCCGTGCGGAACAAGTATGTCCAGGATACTGACTTCCTAGTTTCCTAGCCTCCGCCCCCAATACGTGCAGGTTCTAGTTGGCCAACAAGCCAGTAGTTGTGTGTGCATGTCCTCAGCCATACCAGCCCAACAGGTTCCTATGAGACATCACACTCAGCGTCTGGGTGTAGGCCTACCTCACTTCGGTCAAACCTTACGACTCCAAACAGCAACAAAAACAGAACGATCCTTTGCAAGTGCCATCAGTGTCAGTGTTGCTCCTAGTGTCAAGGGTCTAGAACATGGTTTTGTACTTGTTGCTGCAACTGAGCAGTGTACTGTACCCCTCTCAGTGAGTTAACGTATTTAAAGTTATTATTGTATTCTATACCCGCTGCCACCTGAGGGGGGATCACCATATCATACATACGTCATCGCAATCACACGTTTGTTGTTCATATATCACCACACAATCACCCTGCGTACCTCAAATCACAACGGTTTAAATAAAGAACATTAAAAAGTATCACTAATTTAGTAATTTTGTTCTTAAATTAGTGACTTTAAATTTCTTATAATTACAACTTCGTTTGTATACAGAAATATACTGTATATGCCTCTATTGATATGGGAATTCAATTACTTTTGCCGAAGTAAATCAGAGTTAATTTGTAAATTTCAGACGTTTTAAGGTGTATCTTCTATAGAAAAACTATGGATTGTTTTGGCGTGCCCATATTATTAGAATGATGTTCTTTATTACTTTTTTCCTAACGGATACAAAAATTCTGAAGCAGTCCACTAACAATTCATTTTCATGTGTGAGTGTGTATGAGTGAGAATGCATATCTTCCCATTTATTTAAGAATTGTATAGTAATGTAGAGTATTGTAAACTTGTAAATGGTATACCAGGTGAATCAGCTGCCCCTGATAACATTGTTTTATGCAGCCCATCTAACGTGTGTTATCAGGAAGGTTGATATTTCTCTGCTTGCATCCCGTATGTTGCAAATGCACTGCAAGCATATCCTGCAAACGATACTGAGCGCTAAAGAGCGTTAAAGATGTCTTCTTCAGACGGTTCTGCCACATAATTGCTCAGAATAAATTATTAATGTTCTTGGATTGTAAATAATGTAGGCTATTTATAATTGCCGGCCCCGTGGTGTTGGGGTAGCGCACCTGCCTCTCACCCGGAGGCCCCGGGTTAGATTCCCGGCTCCGTCAGGGATTTTAGAAACTGACGTGAGGGCTGGAACGGGGTACACTCAGCCTCGTGAGGACAATTGAGTAGCTGTATGACAGTGAGGCAGCGCCCCGATCACGAAAACCAAGATTAACGGCCGAGGGGACCCAATGCGCTGATCACGTGTCACCCCAATATCTGCAGGCCAATTGGCTGGGCAGCGGTCGCTTGGTAGGCCTAGGCCCTTCATGGGCTGTAGTGTCATGGGTTATAGTTATAGTTATTTATAATTGCCTAGTTGTTGAAACATCTTACTGATTTGCCGCTTTATGGATAGTGTGACATGTATTAGGCTATACGTTTATTTTCTGAATTAAAATAATTTTCGACTGAGGAGGAAAAGGTGTGATAAAGTTTCACAAAACAATGGAGTAGAATTGTCTCCTTCAGCTCAACATAATAGCATAAAATCGTTCAAATATAGAAATTTCACTCTCATCAATGACTAAAATAAAATATATGAAATCACCGGTTACTATCTTAATTAAAGGTACGAATTGTTAATGAACGATCTGGCTGCGCGGATCAGCGGTAACGTTCTCGCCTGATGGGCCCAAGGTTGCAGGTTCGTATCCTGGCATTTGAGGGTGCGCAAATGGGAGGGAGCCGTGTCAGTAAATTTACTGGCACGTTAAAGATCCCTTTCGGGGCACAATTCAGGCACCTCAGCGTCTCTAAATCCAGAGTAGTTAAAAGGGACGTAAAACCAATTAATTATTATTATTCTGCTAATGAACTGGGAAGTTTCATTATTTAGATTTTTTTATTAATGCAGCCAATGGCCATGTACTTTTCTTTTCAGGACGGGTCAGTGAAGGGATTATGAAAGGAAATCGGCCGTGGACCTACTGAAAGGAACCGTCCCGGCATTTACCTTGTAGTGTAAATGGGAAACCACGAAAACCATTGTCAGGACGGCCGAGGTGGGATTCGAACCCACGCTCTCCCGATGCCAGCGAGGCACGAGGTAGCGCCACCGCGGCCAGTTGGGAAGTTTCATTTTAATTCCAATAAGTTGCCCTCTGGTGACACCACTGTATCCGTTGCTAAAACATCCTCACTTTAAGAAAGAGTTCCAGGTAGACTGAATCATTTGCACAAGCTTGTAATTTTGGCTGTAACAGATGGTATTCCTGAGCGTCACCGAACTGGCATCGCCTCAGGCTTTCTTGTTTGAGTAGCTAAACGGCCAGTTCAATTCCTTATAGCGGGATCAACCCCTTAATGATACACTCTGCACGTACCTGGTGCATTGCCGCAGCCTAGCCAACTCGCTCCACGGCACACCATCAACACGGAGTCCATACACGTGTGCTTATACTGTATGACTGGGGATTACAGTACAGAGGTGGCCAAATTGTTACGACAAGGCTCAATAGAACCAAATTCTTTATTGTAAATTAAGATACAATGCATTAAAATGGAAGGCTTTATTTCATAATAATAATATTATTCGTCTTACGTCCATTTTAACTTCTGCGGCTTTTAGAGACGCTGGGGTGCCGGAATTTTTCCCTGAAGAGGATCTTTAACGTGCCAGTAAATCTACTGACACGGCTCCCTCACATTTGCACACCTTCAAATGCCAGCTGTCTAAGCCAGGATTCGATCCTGCAACTATGGGCACAGCAGGCGAGAACGTTACCGCTGAGCCATGCAGCCAGTCGCTTTATTTCAGTTCGAGTCTCCGTTGTAGGACATTTCTTGGTTGCATTTTTGCATATATTCACCAAATGTGCCACAAGAGATCTTTTACGAACCAACATCATATGAATTTGATTTTGACTCCAGTTAGATGCTATCACGTGATATCATTATGGTAGGATACGATCCATGTGTTGATACAAAATGAAAGAACAACAAACTCAATCACCATAATCTGAGTAGTTCCGGAAACTGTTGTGGTAAGTCCGACCAATTTGGTGACTGGAGTTGTTATGGTGATACGAACCAGTGTTCCAAGCAGACATTCTATGATTGTCTTCTTCCATAGGATATCCTTATTCACTTCAAAAACCTGCGGGTTGTTACCTCATTTCAAACTCCCCGTGCCCTTTGTCATCCTATCCCGAATTCATTATAGTGTCTTATCAACTAAAGGTGGGAAGGTTACTTAAAAGTAATTCATATAAACTAGCAGAACTAGTATTTCCGCAGAGAAAAAAATAGTCTACTTTCCTATAATCTGCTGGTCTTTTCTGTTTCAAAATTCTGGATTTACGCATTTAAGGGGGGATATCCAGCCTAAGAGAGGAATACAATATCAACATTCATTTGATTGTTGAACATGCTACAAATATTGTTGACAAGTAATACTCACATCACAGTAATGGCATGCTTGTGGCAACCAAAGCAACTTTTATAATGTCAAAATTCTTATCATAAGAGTTTTTAGAAAATTTTCAAAATTTGCCAAATTTTTTACTGTGCATCATCGTTTCCCGTATATATCCCACGTTTATAAGAAATTTCCTACTTTTCTTTCTTCAAGGTGTGTATTACATCTGCACCTACAAAATGTAGCCTACCTCATTCAGGTAATTAGGATTTTTATTTGTTTTTATAAACTGTACATATTCTTAAAAAAAAGAACCATTTTCAGCTGCTCTGAATAAACATCCAATAAAAATACTTAATTTACAGTTTACATTAAAGATTAAGGCACGTTGAGGCACTTTTATAGGCTATTAGCGTATCTTATTTTATATTAGACAATAGGCATTAAAAGACCCTCTTTAAGAAAGCAAAACGTCTGCTGTCGGAACTTAACCCTGTCCTAAAATTAAATATGTCGCAGTATCTTCTATTGTTTCGAGTACTGTATGGTGTATGAATGTCTTAAGTAGAAGGAATTATTTCACAGCAAATCATCGATTGGAAATCATGAATTTAAATAATTTCCAACTGCGTTACCTCAATTGGCGGCAAAGACTGATCTGGTTAAGATGCCACTAAAACAAATTCTATAAATCAGGATACAGGAAATCTATACATTGTTGAAGATTCAGTAAACCAATTAAAAATTTGGCGCTATTTAGCTGTACCATGAAAAATCCACAGCCTGCTTCCAGTCTCCGACCGGGTCAGGAATGGAATGAATGAAGCCCCTATCTAGCGGCGAGGATATGAACTGTGCCGGCTGCCGAGGCCGGACGCACTCCTCTGGGGCAATGATTAAATGAATGATAGATGAAATGAAATGATAGTGGAGAATGTTGCTGGAATGAAATTTTGACAGGGAAAACCGGAGTACCCGGAGAAAAACCTGACTGCCTCCGTTCTGTCCAGCACAGATCTCACATGGAGTGACCGGGATTTGAACCACGGACTCAGCGGTGAGAGGCCGACGTGCTGCCGCCTGAGCCACGGAGGCTCAGCTGTACCATAATACTGTAATTTTGCCACCTGTGAATATTGAGGAAATACCAACTCAGGGTGAACATATTGGGGTTTTCCTCGGATTAGCCTATGTCAGCATAATAATCTCACCGAGTAGACTCGTAAATTTTATTGTGGCAATTGTTTCATTTAAGGAGCTTGGACATCGTGGCCATTTAGCCCCGTAAACTTGGGTGTGTTGGCCAACACGAACGTGCCCAATGACTGGGTGGGGGTACAATATAACCTGATAAGTGAATAAACACTCGTGAAAAAACTTACATCTATTAATAATGGGGTAATTTAGGAGTACGCGGTTCGACCGCCAGGCAGTCATCATCAGACCCTGATCACTGGGGTTGAAATTTGAGGCAATTATTTGTTACAGGAGGAATTGTGACGTTTCTTCTGTATGTCTAGTTTAATGCAATGACGTCTGCCAAAATAGCCTACTTTCAACTGCTCGTTTGGTTAGTTGTTGTTATTGCTATTATTATTGTTTTAGTTATTATTCATTCATGGGATTGCGACACTGTGATCCTTTAGCCCCATGTACTTGGGTGTGAATAGGATTGGTCTGACAACCTGCGTTGTTGTGGTGTCTGTAGTAGTAGTAGTAGTAGTGGTAGTAGTAGTAGTGTGTGTATTTCTAACTGAAACTAAAATTGTGAAAGAGGCGCCCATAGCATTACGTTTAGAACCATCCCTGCATTAGCCTGCAATAGAGGTTATAAACCATGGAAAACCACATCTAGGATGGCTGAGGTGGGAATTGAACCCACCTCCAATCAGTTCAGCGTTACGATGCTCAGTGTACCCCGTTATAGCCGTCAAGCAAGATTAATTTTCTTGTCGGTAAATTAACCCACTTCCGCCGAGGTACCAAATAGCGATGACAAATAGGGAATAGGGAAATTGCCGTAATGTCACCCGCTATGCATATACACTGCATTGATTCTTGTATGAAATCGGATTTTCTAGCCTCACGAGTGATGCGCAGTGTAGTATCCACTTTCGATATTGGCGAACCAATTCCTGTGAAGTGCATACGGTTTGGTGTTAATTTAGTTTATGTTTCAGCACTGATGATGTCCACATGCTCTGACAATAAATGGAAGTGATATATAATGGATCACCTCAATGGATTTGTGTAACTATAACATTTCTCTCGTCAAGTACGTACAGGGTGGAATTGAAATTTATTTACAGATAGTGACACGAAATGGAAAAGTCAATTTAACCACATTACAAGTAATATATGAAGAACAATTGATATATTTCACATATTGTCAAATATAAATAAATAAAATAAAATACATCTAGCATGCTCCAGATCAGTCAATCCTTTCATGATATTCTCGCCTGAGGAGGAGCCTATAACAATGTATTGATAAGTGTTCACTTTGTACAAAAATCCATATTACGAATAATGTTGATGTATGACTACCCTTTATTATTCCCGTTTTTCCAACGGGGTCGGGGATGAGATGCGATGGAAGTCTTTGTGGCGATGGTTTTTACGGACGGATGCCCTTCCTGACGCCAACCTCATGAGAGGAGTTAATGAGAGATGAAATGAATGATGATGAATGAAACTGGGCAAGGATGTGAAAGGAAGCGGCCGTGGCCTGTCAGAAGGTACCGTCCCAGCATTTGCCTGGTGTTGAAAATGGGAAACCACGGAAATCCATTTCAAGGACGGCCGACGGTGGGGCTCGAACCCACGCGTCTACCGAGTCAGCAGAGAGCTTGGCCCCATGACCTAATGCTGCGCTTTAGCCAGCGTAGCTACTACTGTCGGTATTACGAATAATGTTGATAAATATAGATTATATCTGACTATGACACTATATGCCTAACAAAGATTGTTCAACATTAATCACGAGTGTGGCCTTAGAAAGAGATAAATACATTAAAAAAAATAGAGAAAGATTTCAAGTTTTAAAGCACGGGTATGTAACCAGTACTATGATAGCTAATCACCCTATTTCATATCAAACTAATTTAAATAGAGCAAAATGTGACTTTCTCTATATCTCACCAAAATTATATAGTATTAACCCAATAGAATTAAAATAAAGTTATAGGGAATCAAGCAAAGCATACTGTAAGATGAATATAAAAATCTTTCTCATGGAAAACAAAATGAATATTAAAATATAATTAGTACCGGTAGAGCCCACAAGATTATAATCACAAAGATTTTATTCTTATTTACTGTATTTTAATTTAATAAATGCGAAATATAAATGGAACATGAATATTGACTAAGCCATTATATGTATGATTTAAAAAATTGTAATCAATTATACGCACGCCTCACACATACAGTAGTAAACCTGCTCTGTATGAATTTGATATCTCATTTCCATCTGTGTCCTAATTGTAATCATTTCATTCAATCCATTGTTAATTTACAGATAAAGCAAATGAGCAGAAATTGGAAAGAAATTCATGAAATACAATTAAAAACTTGACGAAGAAGGTCATATTTTGATTTCAAGGATTAATAGTTAACAAATACTAACAATGATGGTGACCTTGAAGTTTGTTTTTAAGGTGGTTGAGGCAATAGAAAACTGGGTGACTCACAAACGATGACATCATACGATTTTTCTTCTATAGACGATAGGGCAGTACACGAGTGGCAGATGGACGAGTATTGGAGACGTCGGTATTTCATTACCATTAATCTCATTAGTTCCATAGTTTGACGAAGGTGTGTTGAAGCTTACAAGTAATCCACTCTTAGAATAAACGATTTTGACTCCAGTTAGATGCTATCAGGAGATATCATTATCGTAGGATACGACCCTCGTGTTGATACAAAAGCCTATATGGGAATATGGTATGAAAATCATTATTTCAAGAACGAAGGTGATGTCAGTAGAAAGGAAACACAAGGAAATAGAATGCCTGGTAGGAGGAACTAAATTGGAGTATTTGGGCTTTGTATTCTGTCAGAATGGTAGTATGGGGAAAGAAAAAAAGTCAAGATGCAGAAAAGTTAATGTATATTGTATTCTCATTTGCGATGTACAGTATCCTGCAAGAAAGAAGTTAGTGTAGCGACGACACTCGCTAGTAGTGGAGTAGTAGGAGTTCTGCCCCACTCCAGAACCCTCCTTGCCCCACTACTAAGCCTCAGTCATGTTAAATATCTCTCGAACGCATGGTCCGATGTTGACAAATGAGGTCTCATTGGACTCGAGCTGACGTCTTATTTCCTATGGACTACTCGTTATATTTTTGAATTTTTTTTGAAAATTTTTGTTTTCGAAAGTTGATGATAGTTTGAAAACCAAACATGGTAGAACGTTGTGCTATGGCTCAAACGAATGGTCTTTATGACCTTTATTTTTTATAATAAAACCTTTTTTATTTTTTATGTTTTTTTGAAAATACTCGAATTTTGAAAATCCTATATTTTGGAAAATAGAAAGTTTACAAAAAAGTTTGTTTGATGTAAATCAATGACCCCTACCCCCTCTACCCCCAAAATAAATGTCAAGTCTCTAGAGCAAAAATTTGTGTTTTGTAAGTAGTGTGGTAACAGGGGAGCTACTACACTTCTTTTTGAACCCTCCTCGTATTTGCCCCGAACCTGATATCTCTCTAACCAATCATGGGATTTGAACATACAGGGTGTCCTAGCACTCGTAGTGATGCCCCCTACTTTCCTATAGCCTCTTAATTTAATGAAAAGACCAAAACTAAAAGGTCATCCGCTTTTAATATCTCGCGAACCAATCATGCTAGAGGCATGAACGAGGGGTCCAAGGACTCGGGATGACGTCCTCTTTGCTATGGACCACTCGTTATATTTTTTAAAAAATTGGAAACTCGATTTTGGGGTAAACACGTGTTTTTTGTGATTTTTGCTGATATCTCACGAACTAATAACGCTAGAGACGTGTACGAGGTGTCCTAGGACTCGGGCTAACGCCCCCTTTCAAATGTGGTAGATATTTTTTCCAAACAATAATTCACAAAGGGCCTAACGCCATACATGTTGAGAAAAAAATTCTTTACCGATACTTGTTTATAATGTTCATGAAGCGTGGTAGTTGAGAGAGACGATACGGCTGAGTGTGTGTGTTTCAACGAACCTGTCGCTGACCACGGTGGCTATGCTTAATAGAAAAATCGCTATTTCGGCGGGTCGGTGTATGACAGAGCGAGGGTTCGTTTTCTGATATTTTACCTTTAACGTGTAAACGGTGATGAGAACTTGGTTCTATGTTGGTCGAAGCGAGTACAGAAAACGAACTTGCCGAGGAGCAAGAGGTGAATGTCATTTGAGCTTATTGGAAAGCGCCGATCTGACTTGACAACAGGTGACGCTTGAAGGTGAAATAATCTGACCATCGTGGTGGCAGGGAAGTGCGAAAGGCATGTGAACATGTGTGAAACCAAATGAGGGATAAACCAGTGACACCCTGTCTTGCTTCGTACGTGACAAAATGCAAGTCCATGTGAAATTTGATCTGACACAGGTGTTCGCCTGGGACGTTAGATGTCCACGTGCGCGATAACTGTTAACAAGTTACATCCTGTTTTGCTTCGTACGTGACAAAATGCAAGTTGACGTGAAATTTGATCTGCCACATGTGTTCGCCTGGGACGTTAGCTGTCCACGTGCACGATAAGAGAATGTTCAAAGCGTGGGAAAAAATATTATACATGCAACGTAGCATATATAAAGACATGTCGTTATCATTTCCACGCTCACTTAGGTGACTACCTTTGAACACACTGCGTTGCATGAAACCCCTGGTCTTGTTTATCAGTTTTGGTGTTGGTGGAAAATACTTAACCTTGTTGTGGGGTAGGTATATACTTATTTATTTATATATTTATTGATTTTTATATAAATACATGCAATTATTTATTGATTAGGTAATTAATGATTTTATTTATTTATTTGTTTGCAGATAACGTGTATAGCCTACCTGTCGTGTGTCTGTGGGAAATATATTAAAGAAAGAGAAAGACAGACAGATAGAAGAGGAAACCATTTCCACACTAGCCCACGAGACGGGAATATAGCAAAGCATTACACGTCAAGGTGAGATTTGTTTTTATATATATATATATAACTGGTTTGATTTTGTTTTGTTTATGAAATGCATAAACTATATGGAATGGATATACTTATGGTGGTTTATTTTATTTCTTTTTAGATATTTGAAAAAAAAAAGGGTTCACTGCTATAGCAAATACAGTTGAAAACCAAGTGGCTTTAGAGTGGAACCATTGTCAAGCAGTCTACAGCTGAAAACTCAGGTGAGAGTGTTCTTTCAAAATAATGTCTTTTACTGCTGCGGATACGTTAACTTGGGAGCCCCTTGAGTCTTGTTTCAAATCACGTTTGTGCTCTGGCCGCGTAGTCAATGTTAGAAAAAGTTTGATTCCCAAAGAATTTTTAGAATCTTGTTTTGAAATTTTTAAAATTGAAATTTGTACAGCGCAAAGGTTGCATACGGCTTTAAAGGTCAATACAGAACTGGTGTGCGATTTCATATATAAAAAGAAGGACGTAGAGAATAAAGAGACATTCTCTATTTGCAGTAAAATGCAAGAGCTTTTGATAGCCCATAATTTGGAACAGTGGTATCAAAGCCATGTGGTGAATGCCTTGCTATCAAAATTTGATAAACTGCAACAAGGACCCAGTGGTTTAGCGTTAGACAAAATTCATTATTTGCAAATCAACATTTGTCAATTCAACCCGTTGAATGCTGGGTCTAGCTATATTAAAACACCACCAGCAATAGCTTCGAAAAAGGCAGTGGTGAATATTGAGAACCATGACAATGATTGCTTTCTGTGGTGTGTGGCCGCGTATTTGCAGCCAGCACAAGACCGTCATGTTAACAGACCAGCAAAGTACAAGGCCAAGTTTTATGAATTGAAACAAACTTTAAATCTAACTCGAGTATCGTTCCCTATGGACTTAACCGAGATCCATAGGTTTGAACAAGACAACCATGACTTTTCGTTCATGGTGTATGGACTTGATGGTGATGAGATTGTGGGTCCTCTTTATGCCACAAAAGAACCGAAACGATATCACATTCATCTTTTATATTTATCTGTAGGGGAGGTGAATCACTATTGCCTGATTAAAAGCCTGAGTAGATTGCTAAGCAGTCAAGCGTCCAAAGCACATGGTAAAAAACATATTTGTGATCGTTGCTTGCAATATTTTAAAACCCCTACGCTTTTGGAACGTCATAGGGTAGATTGTGTTTCTCAGGAAGCGGTGAGATTGATATTGCCACAAGGGGACAAGGCTGTGTTAAAGTTTAAGGACATTCACAAGCGTGACACTGTCCCCTATGTGGTGTATGCAGATTTCGAAGCTCTCACCACACCCATGGCGGGATGTGAACCAGATCCCACCATGAGCTCAACCACACCCATTCATAAACATGAACCCTTTGCCATGGGATTTAATGTGGTGTGTGCCTATGACCCCACACAATCCGTTTACAAATACCGCGAGGGGCCAGATTGTGCCAAATGGTTATTGGATGAACTTGTCAAGTTGGCTCATGATATACAGGAATTACTGGACCACCCAGTACCCATGAGCCTATCTCCAGAACAGCAGCAGCAGTATGAGCATGCCACGACATGCCATATTTGCGAAAAGCCTATTTTAAGTGGAGAGGAAAAAGTCAGAGACCACTCGCATTTTACAGGGGAGTTTCGTGGAGCTGCGCATAGTAAATGCAACTTGAACTTTCCAGCTCCTCGTTTCATCAGTGTCTTTTTCCACAATCTGGCAAATTATGACATTCAGTTTTTGATTCGTGAATTGGGCCATGTCAACAAGAGCTCGTTTACCATTATTCCCCAAAACCATGAGCGTTTTACGGCCCTGACATGGTGGTTGGGCGACTTTAGCATTCGATTTTTGGATTCCTTTAAGTTTATGGCATCCTCGCTAGACAGCCTTGTGAATGGCTTGAATGAGGAGGAATTAAAAAATACTAGAATGCATTTTAATGATCCTGAGAAATTTCAATTGTGCATTCGGAAAGGTATATTCCCGTATGATTTCTGCAACAGCTGGAATGTGTTAAAGCAAAGAAAACTCCCACCACAAGAGAAATTTTACTCGAAACTAACACGCAGTACCGTTTCCGACGAAGGCTATGCACATGCATGTCAAGTTTGGCGAGTGTTTGGCATGAAGACGCTAAGTGAATATGCTATGCATTACCTAAAACTGGATGTATTGCTGCTCACTGATGTGTTTGAAAAATTCCGTAACTTGTGTCAACACATTTACGGTCTTGACCCGGCTCACTATTATACGAGTCCTGGGCTCTCGTTTGATGCCGCTTTGAAATACACTCAAGTGGAATTGGATTTACTCACTGACGTAGACATGGTTCTATTTTTTGAAAAGGGCATTCGTGGCGGCTTTGTGTCGCTTAACCAGCGCCATGCCGAAGCGAACAATGTCTACATGTCTGATTATTCACCGGAAAAACCAGAATCGTACTTAATGTACTATGACGTGAATAATTTGTACGGTTACGCCATGAGTCAGCCTTTGCCCTATGGGAAGTTTGCTTGGCTGACAGACAAACAAGTGTTAGAATTTGATGTGATCAAGGCTAGCCAAGAAACAGGCCGTGGATATGTGCTAGAAGTGGATATTGAATATCCCTCATCCTTGTATGATGAACATGCCGATTTCCCATTCTGCCTTGAGCAAATGGTCCCCCCTGACAGTAAAGTGAAAATTGAAAAACTCATGGGCACACTTTACAACAAAAATCGATATGTGCTACATATCCAAATGTTGGTGCAATGCCTCGCCCAAGGCTTGGTGTTGAAGAAAATCCACAGGGGTATTTCTTTTGCTCAAAAAGCATGACTTGAGCCATACATGCGACTCAACACAGACCACCGACAAATGGCAACACAGCAGTTTGAAATTAATTTTTTAAATTAATGAACAACTGCATCTATGGCAAGTCCATGGAGAATGTCCGCAAATACCGTGACATTAAATTGGTGAATGTCTGGGAGGGGCGGTGGGGTGCCCGGCGGTACATTGCCAAGCCAAATTTCAAATCGATCAAAATTATCGATGAGGATTTGGCTACTATTGAAATGAGTAAGACCAGCGTGACCATGGATAAACCCATTTACTTGGGTCAAGTCATTTTAGACTTTTCTAAATCGGTCATGTATCGATTCCACTATGAGTTTGCCAAACGCCATTTTGAGGACGTCTCTCTTTTGTATATGGACACGGACTCATTCATTTACCACATTCGCCACTGCAACCCCTATGACGTCATGAGGCAACATAGTGACTGGTTCGACACTTCTTGCTATAGCACTGACAACGTGTTTCAGCTGCCCATAAAAAACAAGAAGGAAATGGGCGTTTTAAAAGATGAATGTGGTGATTCCATTATGACGGAATTCCTAGGTTTGGCCTCAAAAATGTATGCTTACCGCACACTCGACTGTAAGGAAGCCAAAAGAGCAAAAGGTGTAGGTAGGGCAGTGGTAAAATCGCTACGTGTAGACGATTACTTAGCGGTTTTACGCACTGGCAAAGCTATGTCTCATACACAGTGCAGGATACAATCCAGCAACCATCATCTGTATCTTGGAACAGAGAAAACGCACCCTCACCTCCATGGATAACAAGCGTGTGTGGGCTGATGACCTGCTCACTAGCCTGCCCTGGGGTTATGATCGCAAGGAGGAGGAGGTGTGCTTTCACTGTATAATCGTTTATGGGACATAGCTTTATGTAACTTGTAGATTTAGTATTTTGTAAATAATGGTTTCTGTCATTGTAAATAGTAGATTTTGTAAATAGTGGCAAACCACTTGGACCATTTGCTCTTTGAAAAGTTCTATGCAAACTTTTTTTTTTAAATTTTTTGATTGGTTAATAGTGTGATTATTTTAACGCTGTACAAAGTTGAGTTTTTTGTAAATATGAAATAAGTAAGATTTCTAGTAGCTTTTTTTTCTTTTTTTTTTTGAAATTGTAAAATGGTAAACTAAAAAAAAGTTCTTTTGGGATGAGTGTGCATGTCGAGAATCTGCTTTTGGGAATAAATAAAGTGGTTGTGTTTGTTCCCAAAGACATGTGTGAATGTATGAGTGGAGAGAGAAAGCTGATGTGTATGGTTGACCAGAGCAAACACGGTGAGGTAGGGTGGGTGTGTAGGAAATTGTCACTTTTATACTCATTTTGTTATGTCATTAGTTTTGTTTTTCATTGAAATGTGGCAGTCAAAGGATATTATTTTTTGTAAAAACAGTCTTACCTGCAGTAGTTGTAGACCTCGACGTTTCTCCAAACACCCATAAACACATTGCAGTATTATCAAGGTCAAGCACTCGCATGAACATCATTGTCAAATCTCAACTTTCGACATACACCAAATGGAAAAATGTGAAAACAGCAAAATGGAAAATCCATGTTTCCATATCACCAAAAACTCAAAACTTAAAACGGACATTTAAAAAAAACTGGAAATGACCATATGTGAAATATGAAAATTCAAAAAACTTCAAACGGACATTGTTTAAAATGTGTCATCAGCAAAATGGAAAAATCCATATCATCAAAATCGTTAAACTTGAAACGAACGTTTTCAAAAACTGAAAATTGCAAATTGGCAAAATAACAATGTGTGAAATGTGAAAATGAGAAATCAGCCATCAACATCATGATTTTTAAAAATAATAAAAACACAAAACATCGTGCTCTGGCAAACCTTGGTTTTTATTTCATAACCATAAGGCAATTGACAAATGAAAAATAGAATACAAACACATCCCAATTCCTCACTCCTCAATTCCTCAATGTTTATGTCCATGCATCATCAACTTTCCTTTCATAGCACTCATGACAATCAGGGCTGCCATCCTTTCACTCACTGAGGCATCACTGGATGTGAAACGTTGTTTAGCTTTCTTCAATAATAATTTATCTGCCACATGTCTTAAACCAGGATGCCTATGGCGATAAGAAAGGTCATGTTCCTTGCATGCTTGATCCAAAAGATTAATGGGTACATCACCACGTTGTAAACGTTTTTCGAGACGAGTTCCAGGGCCGCAAAAACGATAACCTGGAAGATGGATTTCGAAAGGTAAGTATTGAATCACTTTGTCAATGACGCCATTGCCAGTACAGGTCTGGCATATCCTTTTCCATCGATGGTAAAAAGGTTTGGTCTTCCTCCTCCTCTGTGGACGATGTTTGTGTTTGTTGTTGTTGTTGTTGTTGCTTTTTCTCGCCATGACACTCGTGGAATGATTCAACAAAGTCTTTACACGGACTTTTATGACCGTGATACAGTTTCACTAGCTGGCAAGTCGCACACTGACGCATAGACGGTATTTTTGCCATGGCCACTTGCTTATGGTGATCGTAATCCGTACAGGGTTGCAATTTACTCAACACAGGGTCTTGAGTCCATGATTTTGGTACATGTTGCCAGATTTCTTTCACTGCATTGGCGGCCACATAATAAATGAATGACTTGGGGAGCGCCAAGAGTTCCTCTTTGGTAAAATTGTCTAGTTTCCTTTTGCACACAAAGAACTTGCCGATGGCTTTGTCCGTAGCATTGCCTTTCTCCACGGTATCACGTGCTGTAGATGTTTACACGTCGCTTGTAGAAATCTCACTGACGTCATTCACAGGTAAAATCTTGAGTTATAATTTTGTTTAACAACTCCCAGCAGGCATGAGTGGTTAACCAATGAAAGAGATGCCACGCATGCGAAAGGGCTGTCTGGGTAATGTTGCCACAGGAACAAGTATCCATAAGCGTTTGCAGGGAGGGGCAGCCCAACTCCATGAGGTCGATACATTGGCAGTAAGACGCCAAAAATGGTTGCAACCATTGACGTTTTTCATTACCTTTCACAAATACCACATTGGCCGAGGACAAGTGTGCTTTCATGACCACGTCCAAATATTTATAGGAAATGGTTCCCTGATTCCAGTCTAGTTGCCTATGATTTTCAATCCACTGGGTTTGTTTACGGTCTTTTTCGCACAACAAATCAAAAGCATGGGGTGGTTTAAATAGCAAATGCGTAGCTTGCGATATCCAAAACGTGGTACAATCGATCATGGCCACTTATTTAAATATAAATTTGTTGTCACTAATTTTAAACCCTTGGCAATCCACAATGAGTGTGCGCAACATGTTGACGCTTGCCTGGACCAAGTTCAACTGACTGACTGGCGATCAGGTGTGATCATGACATGGACTTACCTACCATGCTAGTTTCAAATAGAGGTTAGGGTAGGACAGGGGGACATGCAAAAATTAGAATTTAAGAATTACATAATTTTATTATCATAACACGTTTTACAGGCTTTTGTCATTTTGGGATAAGGACGATAGCAACTGATACAACAATATAGTCTCTTGTGTTTGTAACGTCCATAACACCGATGATGTCCCAAATTCTCTAAACTAGGCGTTTTTGATGGTGAGCTGCTCACTGAAGCACCATGGATACCATACGGTCCACACGTATCGTAACTTGGTTTTTTTTCATCACCCAGAGACACACGTGAGGGATAGCTTGAATGACAGGGTATATTTCCCACTTCCATTCTACACAGGTAGGGGCAGGTGGGTGACCAGCGCTGATGTTCCTGGATGGGTTCATCGCCCTCCTGCCATTGGTCTATGATGATGGGACAAAAGGCACATTTCACTTCATCCCTTGTTTTTAAATAGTAGAATCCAGCGGCCGCCAAGGCTTGAAGGTTTATGAAAGGCACTGGCCACGTGGCAAAAGTCTTGAAACGTTGTTCCGCAGAGTTTAAATTCATGGATGTAACGTCTCTTGAGGCTTTAAAGCAAGACATGACTGAGCGGCTTGACGTGGGTTGACCTGTTATTTATACACTCGTCACTTGGTTGGATAGTGGATAATAGTTGACTTGTTTGTGATGAATAATCAAACAGTAGGCCGTGGTATTGGCTGGTACATTGTCATGCGTTTCAAAATCTAGTCGAATGTCGATATTGGATGGCTTGACAGACTCTTCCAGGTAAGAACAGTCAAAAACAATCAGTGGCGCTCTTGCCTTAAACGCTTGGGGTAGTAGCATGGGGCCGTTCTCTTTTTGATAATACGACCATCGAAATTTAGAAAACAAGTCGTACAGGGGGCCAAATTTATTTTTTGAAAAATCCAAATCCAGTCCTTCATAGGGAAACACAGCTCCGTTGAGGAAAAGACGTGCATTTCTCAATTGCAGGTGATCAAATTGCGTGGCATCTTTGGTTTGTTGATACTTGCGATTCGTTTGAAAACCCACGATCAGGTAGAGAGGTCTCTCTGTATAGCGAGTTGTTTTTACAGACCAACTGTGTGTGTTGGTGGTGGGCAATAGCGGATACTCATGGAGTGCCCAGCTTCTAAATTCCATGGGTAGAGCCATATCTCTCTTTACCATTTTGAGTATGTCCAGTTTTTTGCTATCTTCAAGGGTCACATGGGGGACTTTCCATAGCAAGCGTTGTAGTTGAATTTTTGAATCGATGGGGGCATTGTCGGCTCCCTTGAGTGCATTATTATCACTCCTGTCTCTCACTAGGTAAAGCACTTGCCTTGCGTTAACCACAATGCGTTGGTGATCTTCAGCAAAGCCTAAAATCAGTTTAAGTGGTAAATATCCAGTAAAGGTCCCATCGGTGAGTACCATCCAGTCATTGGTCGAGTCAGGACACCAACCTGCCATGCAAAGTGTTTTACCTTCTTCCTCACTATAAGAAGGGTATAGTTTCATGACACTGGAAATGCCCACATTTCGAGTGCTATCTACCACGATATCGTTAATGACATACCGCACTTCAGAAAACAGAAAGGCTAAACCATGGTTGTCCAACTTGGATGTGGTGGGTGTAGAGCCATCGGCTTTGGTGAGCCGACCTTCAATCTGAATGACACTTTCATGCGGTAGGGTGTAAATATCTTGGTTGTTGATAACAAATTGAATTTCATCATTGTTATTGAGTCCAAGTGTTTGAGCTTGATAGGAATGGAGATCGATTCTTACCACTCCTGGTTGCTCCTCGATGCGGTTCGCTATCTCTAGGATAGAATTCATTATGAGGGTTGACGTGGTAACCCAAATGCTGTAAAATCTGCTTGTCTTGAGATGTTAACGTGTATTCACGTGGCAAACAACTAACACTATTCCTAGACGGTGTAGTTGCTTTATACACAAACTTCATTGTGGCTTTAGCACCAACTTGTAAGTCACTGGTATGGTAGAATCTAGATCAATGAGTTGTTGCTCTCTATTGATCAGTCTTAATGTTATATTACTAATACTATCGACAGCCACAGAATGAAAAAGCACCACTGGAGGGTTTTCACGAATAATATACCCATTGGGTGATGTCACAATAAAGTCATAAAGCGAATGCGATGGTTCTTGATTGGTGTACACTTGACTAATAATATTACACGTCACCGACACATGATGGTCCTCAATGAATTTCACTTCATAGTCCGATTCATGTTTTTTGTTGGGCTCCAACACACGTGGTTTAAATCCTAGTAATGGACCAATGGAATCGGGGTGTGTTTTAAAGTCAATGTTGAAGGTAGAGAAAATACTGCAGCGATGAGTGTTGGTACTTCCTACAAGTTCAAACTTGTGCGTTCCGTCGAGAAATGACTTTAAACCATATTGATTGATCAACACCACATAAATGTGTTCATAAATGTCATCGACCGTGTATCCGCCAGAGTTCAAGGTGAGCACAGAATCATCATAGTAAAACTTGTTGTTCACATTTTCACGTATGTTGTATATTCGATTGTACGTTTCAAGAGAAACAAGTCCTAAACCATAGGGGTTTTCACTCAATTTGATAGGAGGGTAAAAGTCTAGGCTGACTTCAGGTCCACGTCCATGCACTGTAAACGTTTTACTTTCTGCCGACATACTGGTGGCGTTTTTGCTTAGGCTGCGTCTTATATAAAAAAATTAAACACAAACGTCCACACTGTTGGCTGTTAAACGTTTGCTCACGTTTCACATTATAATATATTTTGATCCTGTTTTAAAATAGGTCACTAGTTCCATGGGCGGGGGCAAATTCCCAAAACTGTCAAAGTACCATACAGTGGATCCCTCTTTGACATAAGCTACATAATGCGTCCCTGGTCCTCGGTGATCATCCAAATTGACAACAGCACATTCCTGTTTCCAGGGTCGTGGGGGTAATTGGTTTCGCATAAACACACCTCGAAAATGAGAAAGCTTTACTTGTTTAGCATAGCTTTCCACTTGTTGATGCGTCAGGGCATGTCTTGCTATGGCTGAGGTTATTTTTTTTAATATTTCGAAATGGTGAAATCCCAAATCCTTGTTGATAAAAGGCTGGCTTTAAATTGGCATTTCTAGCCCCCATGGCAATCGCTTCCATCGTTTCATTGTGTCGCTGACTTTCTTTGAGTTGTTGCTTGCCCTGCTGCGCGGCTTTAATGGTTTTCGCCACTGCACTGGCACCGCCCAAAAGTGAACCTAGAGCAGCCAGACCGGCAAATAATGCAGGTAAAAATCCCGCTCGTTTGGGGACGGGAATCACTCGCCCTTGGTTTGAAACCTGTCGCCGACGTTTTGGAATAACATGTCACTGTGCTGCTCGAAAGGCTTTCCTTATGGTCAATACATTATTTTTTCTTTTTTTCATTCGCTAGGGCTTGTCCACGAATGTCTTAGGCCCAGGCTTTGCCAAGGACAAAGTCCTTTTTTTAGTCTTTCTCACCGCATACCTTTGTTTCACCATGATGATAATGACCAACAACCTTTCACAAGAAAGTTTAAATCACAACTAACGTTAGATGGTTATTTCATGGCTGTATATTCCAATTCCACATAAAGTGGGAAATCGTTATGGTTTTTCCCGCTTGCTTTTCATCCCATGTCAACATGAGATGAAAGGATAATTCGTCACCTGCATTGACCATTTCATGGTTATGGACCAACATCCTATGACCATTTATCTTTATTTGTAAATGGTTCTCACCAGGTATGGCATATTTGATGTGAATGGTTCCATCATAGTGTAATCGATAGTGGCTTAAACCCGAAGCAAGCACATAGGTCAAGTGCTGATCATGGACTAGCGGTAAATGGTTTCTGTCATTCACAGGTTTTTCATTTGTCAGATACACTAAAAATACAGATGGGATAAATTTATAAAGCCTTTTCATTTCATGGGTCATGTAACGTTTGGTACAGACATCGTCTTCGTCTTGCGGGTCTTCCACGTGAATAATCCGATGATGATTAGCGCTATAGCCATTCACCGTAAGCTGGGGCACTTTGTCATAAAACTCATACACTTTGTTATCCACATACTTTTTGGTAGTAACGTCTGTAGACACTTGAGGATGTTTTACATGGGTTAACCGCTTTCCCTTAAAGTCATAATCTCCCTGTTTTGTGCGTGGCACTACTGACGTATCCACATAGTGTTTATTAGCAGGATCTGTTTCTTGTTTAGGATCATGTATGGGGACAGGCCTAGTTTTGGCCATCAACGCACGTCCAAAGACATCCATCGTCAACCTGTAGTACCAGTCTACTGTTTCTATGACAAGGCTCGGTGTCCTGTATATAGACAGCCTGCTAGCCTGTCTAAGCCTTAGTTGAAATGAAGATTATTAAGCAGCAAGAGTCATTCCCCGTGGGGGACATGGTTTCCCATCTCTGTCCCACATCACGTGAACAACGTCATGGTTCACTGTTTCCATCTTCCATTCGCTGCATCATTGTGGGGCCTTCCGGCTGTGGAAAGACAAATCTTTTGCTAACGCTCATCACAGTGCCCAATGGTCTGCGTTTTCAAAATATTTATATTTTTGCAAAATCTCTCTACCAACCCCTCTACGTGTTTCTGGATCAAGTCATGTCTGGATTACAAAAAGAGAATATGGGTTATTTTACATTTTCCATGCAAGAAAATGTGATTTCACCGGATGAAGTAAAGCCCGATTCACTCATGATTTTCGATGATGTATCCACTGAACGTCAAGGCATCATTCAAAGCTATTTCAGCATGGGTCGTCACAAACATATCGATTGTTTCTATCTTGGGCAAACGTATTCAAAAATGTCCAAACAGTTGATTCGTGACAATGCCAATGTCATTGATTTATTTCGTCAGGACGAGAGGAACAGTCGTCACATTTATAATGAACATGTGAATCCTGATATGACCTTTCAAATGTTTACTGAATTGTGTGCCAAGTGCTGGAACACTCAACGTCATGCCTGTTTAGTGATTGACAAACAATGTGAACTCAACTAAGGACGGTACCGCTTAGGGTTTGATCATTTTATTGCTATTTAAGGCCCTGTCTCATTCCCCGGCAAGTCATTTGTCAAGACACCATGGCGTTAGCAGAGAGTCAATTGAAAAAGCATATTATTAGAGCAAAAAATACTATTCGCCAAAAGTTTCGTCAATTGAAACAATCACGTGCAAATCATGCTTTGTTTATTCAACAACATTTAGCACCTCCGCTAAAAGCCATGTTGAAGCCCTCTTTCAAGCCATCTGAAACGCTACCCACCGTTTCACAAGACACACAGACGCTGCACGAGGACCCCGAGGAAGAGGAAGAGGAACAGGAAGATTTGACTAGTGTTAGTGAAGTTGAGGATGACGAGGAACAAGTGTTTACGCCTCAAAAAAGGCCGCACCCCTTGCAGAGTTTTTGAGAAAAAATAAATCCTTGGCCACGGTCGAAACACCTTGCCCTTCCAGAGCGTCTCCGTTTTCACAACTCTTGGCCACCCCTCAACATAAAGCTCAACTGGAAACCATTTTAATAAAATATTATGGATCAACATTGGAACCCTATTTCACTGATCTATTTATTGGAAACACTGATACCACGTATGGTGTTCGCTATGAGGATGATAGTTTTAAAATTGGCGATTCATCCATTAAATTTGCTCGTACTAAAGCTGTCATTAAAGACATCAAATATAAATTAACGCCAGGACTGTTAAAGCTGCTCTTTTCTCGGACACCCTCTTCCCATGATTATACGTCAGAGGATCTTGACAAATAGAAATCCATTTTATTGGATACCCATGCCCACAAAAGACAGTATGATCCCACGCAACAAGTGAATGCCAATATATCTCAAAAATATAAAACCATCATTGCAAAAATGTTTCCCACCAGTCAAAGTACTCGTCGTAACGCGTCCGCTTCGGGAGTGACATTTAAACCATTAAAACCCCTTGTGGATGTTACCTACTGGCACAATCCCAATAAGCTCGTACAGCGGCTACAGTTGTTGCATGCCTCACGTCAAGCTGGCCATACCGGTCACGATTGGGAAATTCAAGAAATTGAGGAAGAACTTCGAAATGCCAAAATTATTGTTTAAGCCCTCACCCATTAAAATGGGTATTGCTCACGAGTTGCATCGCCCAGCTAGGCGTCACTATCCGCGACTCAAGGTGATTTCACGAGGTGTGGATGAACTTTGGCAGGCTGACTTGGTTGAAATGATACCCTATGCTAGCGTTAACGACGGTGTACGCTATATGTTGACCGTCATTGATGTCTATTCCAAAATGGCCTTTGTTGAACCTGTGCGTCGCAAGTCTGGTTCACTAGTTACCAAGGCCTTTCAACATATTATTCAACACTCCAAACGTCAACCTCAGCTGCTACAAACTGACCAGGGGAAAGAATTTTTCAACAAGGATTTCTCCAGTTTTCTCAAATCTAAGGATATTCACCATTACACCACGTACAGCAACCTCAAAGCCAGTGTGGTCGAACGGTTCAACCGAACATTGAAAACCCATATGTGGAAAGCGTTTACCGCTCAGAGTTTACAGCTGTTTGGACATGTTACCAGAGCTAGTATCACGTTACAATGACACCAAACATAGAACGATTGGGATCAAGCCACGTCTCGTAACTAAAAATATTCAGCGATTGGATAAACTGTTTAACCCCATAAAAACAGCCGATCCTAAACGTCACCGACTGAACATTGGGGATTTTGTTCCTGTGAGCAAATTTAAGTCTGCCTTCAATAAGGGCTACACGCCACAGTGGGGGACTGAACTATTTCGAATTCGTCGAGTCAACATGGACACTCCAGTCACCTATTTACTCGAGGACCTCAACCATCAACCCATAAAAGGTAGATTTTATCTCCATGAACTTCAGAAAACAGCATATCCTGAGCATTATCTTGTGGAAAAAGTGTTGAAACAAAAAGGAAATAAACTCTATGTCAAATGGTTAGGGTTTAACTCTACGTTTAATTCTTGGATCAATAAATTACATGTTGTGTGAACCTGTGCAATTTTTAATTTATTCACACATGTTGTAAACCACCTATAGCTCTATGTGTACAGTCCTCAGCTCCACATATTTCTTTCTCTTTCCACCTGTGTTCTCTCATACATTACCCCTCCCCCTCTCCCTCCCTTCACCGCCCACCACTGCTGTTTGCAGCTCTTGCCTATCTATTGGTTGTGACATCATTCCCACAAGTTGCATCATACTTTTTACTGATTCAGCGATTCCCACGCTTTGAACATTCTGTTATCAGGCACGTGGACAGCTAACGTTCAAGGTGAACACCTGTGGCAGATCAAATTTCACGTCAACTTGCATTTTGTCACGTACGAAGCAAAACAGGATGTAACTTGTTAACAGTTATCGCGCACGTGGACAGCTAACGTCCCAGGCGAACACCTGTGCCAGATCAAATTTCACCTGGACTTGCATTTTGTCACGTACGAAGCAAGACAGGGTGTGACTTGTTTAGCATACATGTGGTTTCACACATGTTCACATGCCTTTCGCTCTTCCCTGCCACCACGATGGTCAGATTATTTCGCCTTCAAGCGTCATGGTCATTTTTTCCATTGCACCTGTTGTCAAGTCAGATCAACGCCTTTCAATAAGCTCAAATGACATTCACCTCTTGCTCCTCGGCAAGTTTGTTTTCTGTACTCGCTTCGACCAACATATAACCAAGTTCTCATCACCGTTTACACGTTAAAGGTAAAATATCAGAAAACGCACGCTCGCTCTGTCATACACCGACCCGCCGAAATAGCGATTGATCTATTGAACACAGCCACCATGGTCAGCGACAGGTTCGTTGAAACACACACCCAGCAGTATCGTCTCTCTCAACCACCACGCTTCATGAACATTATAAACAAGTATCGGTAAATAATTTTTTCTCAACATGTATGGCGTTAGGCCCTTTGTGAATAATTTTTTGGAAAAAATATCTACCACATTTGAAAGGGGGCGTTAGCCCGAGTCCTAGGACACCTCGTACACGTCTCTACGGTTATGGGTCCGTGAGATATGAGCAAAAATCACAAAAAACACGTGTTTACCCCAAAATCGAGTTTTCAATTTTTTTTAAATATAACGAGTAGTCCATAGCAAAGAGGACGTCAGCCCGAGTCCTTGGACCCCTCGTTCATGCCTCTAGCATGATTGGTTCGCGAGATATTAAAAGCGGATGACCTTTTAGTTTTGATCTTTTAATTAAATAAAGAGCCTGTAGGAAAGTAGGGGGCATCACTACGAGTGCTAGGACACCCTGTATGTTCAAATCCGACCATTGGTTCGCGAGATATCAGCTTCGGGGCAAATACGAGGAGGGTTCAGTAAGTTAGTGGACAGCTCTGTCCTTACCACACTACTGTCAGGTGTTTGTCCTAGAGACTTGAAATTTATTTCGGAGGTAGATGGGGTAGGTACCATTGATTTACGTCAAACAATTTTTTTGTAGAGTTCCTAGTTTCCAAAATATAGGATTTTCAAAATTCGAGTGTTTTCAAACAAACATAAAAAGTAAAAAAAATTTATTATAGAAAATAAAGGTCATAAAGACCATTCGTTTGAGCTATGGCAAAACGTTCTACCATGTTTGGTTTTCAAACTATTACCAACTTTGCAAATCAAAAAAATTCAATGAATTTTTGAAAAATATTATACATAGTCGATAGGAAAGAGGACGTCAGCTCGAGTTCAACGACACCTCATTTGTCAACATCCGACCATGGGTTCGCGAGATATCAACAAATATTACATGTCTGAGGCTTAGTAGTAACGACATGTATGTTCTGAAGTGGGGCAGAACTCCTACTACTCCACTGCTCTTGCTCTACATCACTCAGTATTTAGACCAATCTTGCTGCATGGGATTGAGAGCAGGGTGGATTCAGAATGTTTCATACATAAGCAGGATTTATCTGATATGGGAGTAGCACGAAATATTTCTGGGAAAAAGAATTGAGAGCAAAGACAGGAGGGTACTCGTAATGAAGAGGCAAGGGGTAAGTTAGGAATGAACAAAATTGATGAGACATTTTGTATGCGCCGACTCAGATAGTGGGGTCATTGTGAAGGAACCAGGTAGTTCCATTCTACTTCATTCAGAGAGTCAAATAAATCTAAATAGAACATGCAATTTTGTTGTCATTCATCTTAAATTTGAAACACTGAGAGAACTGAAGTGAGTGTTCTTTCCTGCACTGAAGCTAATAATATATCATTCTAAAATTACATTTAGTCGTACTGGAATATTTTAGATGTTGAAACTACCGTGCCTAATTCTTTTTACTGCAAAAACATACTCGTATTAGATTTTTATAAGGTTCTATAGGGAGGGGGGAAAAGCGGTGAGAACTCTTGAGTCCCTCAGTGAAGTAGCACAGCTGTGTACTATAAATATGCGCTACCCCAGCGGTGGTCCGGGCAGGGTGGACAAGTGCCCGCTGTTGAGCCTGACTCGGTGCACATAGGCGAAAGCCCGCAACAGACCCTGCCTAATAACCTAAAAAAAAGTGCTGCAGTATTATGTTTTAGTTTAAAACACTGCATTTATTGAGAGACTCTCTTGTATTTGATGACACAAGGCTATTACATGCCAAACTGCCCTAATTAAGTAAAAGCGGAAGATTTAATAATTTTAAAAAATCAAAACAGATCGCAACACGCATCTACAATCATAGATTCTGTGGTGAAAAATATTCAGTTCCACATTCTTATAATCATAATGAACCCGAGGGGGTTATGCTGACTGATATCGAACGTGGGTCTCAGAGACTGTGATCTCAGTATAAAGGTTCCACCAGGGAACGAACCCGAGGTCTGTTGAGGGAGTTTCAGTGTAAAAACCCCTAGAGAAAAGTGTATATTTAATCACTGGTGTGATTTCAGTTGATAATGACATTATTTATTAAAATAATGTAGGGAAAAGGAGCAGAATACAGCATTATTAGACTACTTGGAGTAGGCTATGCTGGACTTGGAGCGCAGAAAGTGCAGAGTTTGACGTTTTACTAATAGGTCCAGAATTGTGGGAGGTGACCCTTGGAGCCACGTCAATCTTGCTGACCTAGTTATGTCGTCTGGAAGAGGTTGGGGGCTTGAATAATGACCCAGTTTTTCCCCGACTGAGAATAGGACGAAGAAGAGTGGGGAGAGATCCCAAGGAAAATCATTGATTACTCGTGATTGGAGTAACGCAATGACATGAGAGTTGCACACAGGTGAATCTTTAGCCAGGAGGCTAATTTTAGAGCCTTTAATCTGCGAAATTGACGCATATTTAATGGAGTGCGGAAGGACATAAGACTATGGTTGTTCGCGGCTGGTTTTGACGAGGTCGCCAGGGATTCCCAGTGAAACAGCGTCCCCACGCTATGGAGAAAGGAATTAATATTAATTAATTGGCCGAGCGATCCTTCAGCACGCAGATAGTTCTGGGATCAGTGAAGAAAAAGGAACCCGATGAGCATGGTTTCGAGACCAGAATCATGCTGGGAGAGGAGTCGAGATAACGCGGGAAATTTTAGCTCTACTTTTTGTGTGAAACCAATATAAAGGGAGTCGACCCTTGGCAGAGGACAGTCGTCGCTACACAGTTTTGTCAGACAGTCAGAACACAGTTGTCAAGCAGTTGTTGAGGCGGAACGTATGTCGGTCCGGCTCATGAAAGGACGCTCAAACAAAGAATTGTACATGTGAGTGAACCATTATATTCACCGCACATCGTAATGCACCAAGTGAGAAGATAATAATGTATAGTCAGGAATTAATAAGAAGTACGGTAATCAACGAACTTTATTGTGTGAAATGTGTATTACCGAAGGCAAGGGAGGAGGCCCGGACTTCGACTTGGGAAGCCGTGCAGTAGAACTTTTAGAAAGTTTTTATTAATGACAGTCGTGCTGCATGTGTAAAGTCAGCAGTACGAACAATGGTTTGTGTTCACTTAGGAAGCACCGTGTGAGATAAGTTGCAGAACTATTGAAAATAATAATCTGTGTAAAGTTATGTACAGTGTTAAGCGCAATGTATAAAATTTTGACTGATCATACATGTCTTATTAAGCTGGAAAGCGCTGGGAGAAACTTTACGAAGCATTTGGTAATGTCTTAAGAATACCAAATAGTAACGCTCAGGACGGAAATTAGCATATTTATGCAAAGCAGGAAGCTTACCGTAGGATCATTGGTAAACTGTTGGTGAATTCCGGGGGCAGATGAACCAGACTTTCAATCAGGAGTTGGTAGGAGAACGGAAGATGCCGTCGACACCTGCAATTTTGATATCTTTGCTAGGGAATTTCAACCAATGAAAAGTGTACAGAGTGACGTGTGTTATGTATAAATCATATGTGAAATGTCTTTTAAATTAATGGTTTAATAAGTGTTATAAAGTGTCATGTGTTTTGGGAGCAATAGCTTCTTTATAGAAATGCAAAGTGTCGTGTGGTTATTGGAAGAAATGTATCATAAAATGTGTGTATTCAAGATGCAAATGTCGCACTAAATCTGCATATGGCGGGCGACCCGGAAGGATATGAGTGGTTGGAGCCACCATGATGAGCTTATATATGTGAGTACCCCACAAATTATGTTTAAGTAGAAGTATAGGCCACTGCATGTAGTGTGATTTCAGAGTTATAAAGATGCCAGTAAGAATCAGATGAGGAGATAGACCCTCCAGGTTTAATCATTATTGTATTGATTTTAATAGAGTTGAGATGTTATTTTGCATCAGAGAGTGGATTAATCGTTACCACTATTATTATAAAATGGCAAATTAGTTATGTAAACGTAATGTTACGAACACGGTTGTTCGGTTTTTAATATGATTAGTTGTGTCGGATTTTCGTAATTTATGTCAGTGAGAATAATAATAAAAATAATGAATAATAAAAGGTATGACTGTACGCATCAGGCAAAATGTTGTAAGCAAGAAATAGTTACGCTAAAGGGCAAGACTTATCGATCTAAGCAGTAAGATTATACAGTAAGATTACATTACGGGATTAAGAAAAGAGTTTTATATCAGAATATATTGTATTAATGGGAATATAATTATGCCAGGGAATGGAAGAGCTTCTAGTGAATTGAATTTGCAGCTTATGAAAAAGCGTATAGAGTAATTGATAGATTTCTCTTAATAATTATAGGACGAAGGTCATAACATTAGGTTGGGAACCAGGTGGTCTATTCGACGTATGAAATCTCGTATGCCGTGGGCATACTGGGAGATATGCTTTGTGCCAGAGTGTAATTAGTGTTTGGACCCTAACTCTGATGATGGATATGGAATTTTCCGGGTTCGAATCCCGTGATAGGTGAGAGGCAAACGATGGACACCTCTGCACTCTATCTGATTCCCCGAGAACTTATTGTTGAGTGATTCGGCTCGTTGAAGCGAATCCTATAACGGCAGCATGGGCTGACCGCAGCATTTATTTAAGACACCGGTTACCTACTAGACCAATGTTTTATGAACCTCGTACCTTCATGTTGAAATGGGCCTAGTTGGTGCCAGTTATTATTATCCTCAGGGTAGGAATAAATGTTAAAGCTCATCCAGTACCTGTTTGCATAATATTCAGTTTAAATCCATTGGGATATGTGTGTCACTGGGACCACAGTATTTGTCTTGTAAAATCTTATACTGCTTGGGAAGAAAGCCTTGAGACAGGAAACGAGGGTCGAGGTAATGTTGGAACCTCACTCCACGTCTATTGTGTACAGGCCGCTCTGAAGAGGGTCTGGGCCGTCAAGCGAACCGTGAAGGAAAGAAGGTTTATAAAGGACAGATTTTAGACCCTGTTAATGACATGAAATGAAATATTGTTATATTGAGTAATGAAGCCATGTGGTTTAAGAACACGTTGGTAATTATAGATCACCCTGATGGTTCATGATTTTAGCTATCTAACGAATGGTTAGACGTTGCATTTGTACTGTCACTGACAACTTTTTCAGAAGTTGGTTACTCGACGCCACAGGCTACGCGCGCAAGGTAGTTTAATTGTACCATCCGACACAGCAATAACTAACGTTTTTAAGATGAAATCACAAACGGCATGCAGTGGAACTATATAAATAGAGGAAGTGTAGGGGTAGCTTACATAATTATGGAGTTGCACGTAGATTGCTGTGCAACACCAGAATAGGCTAATGCATGTAAAGCATTTGGTGGGAAGAGAAAGATCAAAGCACACACGGTACACATAATTGTCAAATTAAGACGAGGTTTAAGGAATAAGTAATTTTGTGAAATTAAAGAAGTCACATTGGATGGCAGTAGAATCAAAGTACAGTTTGTTTCTGAAGTTGTATGTGCATCAGCGCACTAGAGTATTTTGTGAATTTGATATAAGGGTAAAGGTTTGTGTTATGATAGGATTTTATTATGATAATATTATGTTCATATTAGTGGATTGTGGAAGTAATTTTTGTTTGCATTTGTTTTTATGGTTGTGGGGATTGTTTTGTTTGTTTGAAGCCATGATTTTATTACTGAATTAAAGTTTTAGAATAGAGTTGTGCCTTATCATTGTAGAGTTGATACCTTATAGCCTCAAATCCAAAATATGCAACTGCTAAATGGGGGAACGGTACACGCTCGAGTCCTGACGCTAGCTGGAGGCGGAAGCATATTTTCCATCGAAATTACTCACATGGGTACATGGAAATTGATGTCCTGTACAGTGATTTGGGCTATAGGTACAACTAAAGTCGGTCTAGATCTAATGGACACAACTCTATTAAAGTAACAATTAACATGAAGTAGGGAATGACCGCGCCTAACCCTAGCTAAGCTCCGATCCGAACAATATAAATTTTGATAACCTTATTCTATTTATCATGGCGAGACCCAAGTGGGGCATTCGACAGTACAACCGAGACCTTGGAGGGTTGCTGCGATGTCTTAACGTGGTCCACCTCCCATGGTATTATATTTATCATGGCGCCCATGTTCGTGGAGCTTATGGGATTTAGGGAAAACCCATAGTTTTTATGGTATTTCATGGGGAAAACCATAGTAATTGTTTTTTTTTGCCTCAAACTGTGTTTGAGTGATTTTTGAGTTCAGTAGGCCTTTGATGTAACGCAGAATCTCTCTATTGAGAAAAGGATTACCCAAGGGTACGAGCGCTACATACCTGATCCACAATTTATCATAATATTGACAGGTTTGGTACGATTTTACAATATGTGTACAGTGCTTGATGTTTCTCTTCAAAACATATCCACACATTTTTCCAGGAAGCCTGCCTGCATATCAAAGTGTATTATTGTAAGAATGTCAGGTACAGAGGAGATCCTGCAGGTTATTGCAGGGTTGAAACAACATTTTGATGCTGTTAACGAGCAAAATAAGCTGGAAGCCAAGGCTTTCCAGAATGAAATAAACACTCCTTTAGATGCCAATCAGCTGGCAATTAATGCAAATCAGGTTGCAATGAATGACAACCAGGTTGAATTGAATGATAAGTTAGGTCAAATGCAAGAGGTAATTAAGACCGAAGTAACAGAAACTGTTGTAAGCATTGTATCAGAAATGCAGGTTAAAACAGATAAACGTTTCGAGGCTATAGAAGCCAAGCTCGAAAGTAATTTACAAGCGTGTAAGCATGCTCAGGATGAAACCAACAGTAGGTTAGATGCGCTGTCTAATGACATTAAGGATATTCAAATCCAAAATGAGGCGAATCTCGAACGCCAAGCGACACAGTTTTCAGAATGTACGAGAACGGTAGATCAGAGGTTAGAAGAGACCGACTCTAAATGGGACCAGAAATTGAAAAGCTATGCTAGAGCAATTAACGGTGATCTCAAGAAACAGGATCAGAACATATTAGATCAATGTCAGGAAATAAGCGAGATTAAGGCTATCGCTAATGAAAGTAAAGAGCTGGTAAGCAACGTGAAAGGTCAGATGGGCAAAGTTCATCAAGAACTGGACCAAGTTCAAAGTGACATTGTTGTAGTTAACAAAAGACAAGAGGAGAATAGAGGTGAGATCATCAAGGTCCGGAATGAATTGTCAAAAGTCAATGGACACATTCAAGAGGAAATTAAAGGGCTGAGAGAAGAACTCGAAGTAAGAGAAGGCCAGAAGACAGAGGCAAGCGACAAGACCCTTGCTCAAATTAAGGAAGATGTAGAGGATGAAATCTCCCATATCAAACAATGCCTGAAAGAAGACAAGAAGAAAATATTTCAAGTGGCCGAGGAAAATCGAGATAGACTTACCAGAATCGAGAAGGAGGTAATTACTCGACTGGAAAGAGCGGAGATGCGCCACAATCAAATGGAAACTAGGATAATCGCACAGGAGGAAACCCTTCTGAAAGATCCTAAGTCAAGTGAAGGCAGCATGGAAGATATGAGGAAAACGAGGTGGGCAGACTTAGAAACCCAACCTATAATCAGGAATGCTACAGGCCCAGGCGAAAGTCCTTATATGACGCCAGGTGCTCCAGTTGCAGCATCAACGCCACATGAAAATGCTATGCACACCCAGGTGATAAACGTAATCAGGGCAAGTGAAGAAAAACCAAGGAAATTCTCAGGTAGCCACTGTAATATGACACCAACATATTGGTTGAAGGAAGTGTCTGAATATCTGAATGATGCGCGGATACCGCCAGAGCGCAGGCTACGAGCCATTGAGAAACTAACAGAGGGAGAATGTGCATTATGGTTTCGCAGTTTCCGGTATAATTTCGATACTGTTGAGGAGTTTCGAGAGGCATTTTTGATACGGTACTGGGATCCAGCCACACAGCAAAATTTGAGATTGGATTTGTATTCAAAGAGATACAGCACCAACAACCAAACGAAGTATGCAGAATTTTTTATATCGCAGATGTGTCGATTCAAAGAACTGGATCAAAAACCGAGCGAGCTTGAATTATGTATTGCTATCGCCAAGCAGCTTCCATACGAGATCCAAAGACTGCTAATCTCGGCTAATGCGAAAACTGCTATAGAAATGGAGACAGTTCTTAGACAACTGGACCTCACAACAGCCAATACGATGCGTCAGAGTCGAACCGTGGAACAGGTACACGTGACCAACACGCAGACTGACCAACATCAAGCTCCAAGGAACAACAAAGCTACGAGCATTGAAACATTAGATTCCTACGGACGGCAATGGGAACAGGAACCCAGAAGATGGCAGCCGAAGTACAAAGGGAATGCTAGTAGAGGAGGAAGAGGCCGAAATTCGTGGAATAAGCAGAATACCAGGGGTAGACCGTACCAAAACAATGGAGGTAACAATGGCCAAGAAGGCAACAATAGAAATTGGAGACCCCAAGAAAGAAGAAGTAATTTCGATGACGAGGTAGAGGAACGATATCACGCTTCATTGCGATACCTCGAGGAAAGGGGAGATGAGCCCCAGAAACAACAAGTCCGCTGGCAAGAAGTTATGCAGAACAGGACGTCGCCAGACAGATATGGAGATGGAGCTAAGAGTTTGGAGCTACAGCGCAGCGAACAGGAGAGAAGAAACTCCAAGGGGACGGGCGCTGAAGAAAAAAAACGCCAAAATTAGAAGAGTTCGAGACTGATGGATGGAAGTCTGTTAACATCATCAATTGGATAGCCAAACCAGAAGAGCTAATCGAGGATACAGAGGATCACAGGTCATGGTCAAGAGAGAATTGCCTATTATAATAGTAAGAGTGGCAGGATTGAAAATAAGAAGTCTGTTAGACACGGGTACAACAGTGTGCCTTATGACACAAGCTTTATATAATGAAATAGCCCAGAGAGAGAATATTTTGAAAATACCGATCTCTAGTGTCAAAATAAAAGGGGTAATTCCAGACAGAACGATGATATGTAAATATCAGGTATTCCTAGATTTACAGATAGGAGGCTCTATTTTCTCACAGAGTTTTCTATTAGTAAACAAACTGCCTTATAACCTACTTATTGGGGCAGAATTTATAAGGGAATACAGAGTGATAATAGACCTAGCACAGGGCAGGGTTATGTTCCATGTGAATGAGGAAGCCGAAGGCTTGGAGGTCGCACTCAATGAGATTGAACCAGGGTCAAGTGAACAAGTATGGCATACATACAGAGACGTGGCGGAGGAAGAAGTGTTAGCTATGGAGAAGTTAGAAGAAGAACTGAAAACACTAGCCACAGACTTGGAGAAAGATCTGGAACCCGAACTGGAAGAATATATTTCGGAAAGACTAGAAGAAGCGAAAATTGGGCTAAAAGAGAAGGAAAATTTAAAGCAATTATTACTAGAACAGAAGGAAGTCTTTGATTCGAGACCTGGTCGTATAAAGAACTTCACTTATGCTTTTCAAGTCAGTGATTGGACACCATTTAGGCAGAAACCCTACCCTATAGCCGAAAAGCATTATGCTAAAGTGAAAGAGGCAATTCAGGAGATGTTGGAGGCCGGTGTTATTGAGGAGACACCTACGCCTTATGTAAGTCCATTGGTAATCGTACCTAAGACAGACGGGACTGTCAGAGTATGTCTGGACCTGAGACATTTAAATTTGAAGGTTATTCCGGAGTTTGACCAAGTGCCACCTATTAAAGAGATCCTCAGGAAGTTCAAAGGGAAGACTGTATTCACAAACTTGGACATCACTTCCAGTTTCCACCATCTTGAATTAGAGAAGAAAACTAGTCTGTTGACAGGATTTATGTTTGATCAACACACATACACGTTTTTAAGGCTACCTTTTGGTTTGAAAACAGCTAGTTCAGCACTGATAAGAGCGTTAGATCGCAATCTATCAGATGATGTGAAAGAGAGTACCATCAGATATGTAGACGACATTCTACTCACATCAGAATCTCTGGAGGAGCACATGAGAGACCTGAAGAAGTTGCTAGATGACCTTCGAGAAGCTAACTTTAAGGTTAATATCAAGAAATCGCACTTCTGTCAGAGGGAAGTTAAATTCCTAGGGCATGTTATTGATGCAAATGGAGTTAAGCCTAATCCAGATAAATTGGAGGTAATTCGAAATTTCCCTCGACCCACGAAAGTAAAGCACGTCCGACAGTATTTGGGAGTAATTGGATTCTTTTCGAACCACTGCCCAAACTATACTACGACAGTAGCACCCCTGCAGGACCTATTGAAGAAAGACGGCAGATGGAATTGGACGGAGCAATGTCAGGAAGCATTCGTGAGGTCAAAACAAATGCTTTTGGAATATGTGAAACTGGGATACCCGGATTATACCCAGAAGTTCATCATACAGACGGATGCATCACTCATTGGTATTGGGGCGATGCTATTCCAGGAAAATGTTGACCAGCCTGAAAAGAAAGTTTTTATTGCCTGTATAAGTAGGAGGTTGAAAGCCCATGAGAAAACCTACACGATTACAGAGATAGAGTTGCTCGCAATTTTGTACGCGTTGCAAACTTGGCATAAACTCGTGTATGGCTTTCAGATAGTCCTCAGAACAGACCATAAAGCTTTAACATTTTTGTTAAAGACAGACTTGTCTAGCCAGAGATTGACAAGATGGTCCCTGTATATTCAGCAATTCAACGTGGAAATAGAATACTGTCCAGGGAAAGAGAATGTAATACCGGACATATTAAGCCGTTACCTTAGAGAAGAGGAAGCACTAGCTGTCCAGATTGAGAATCGAGATCAGAAGACGTTGGATGACTTGAGGAATCTTACCAAACTACAACGCGAAGACCCGTGGTTGAAGATGATGATCGATTACTTCGAGGGACGTTTAGCAAGGGGAACTGCAATATACAGAGAGGCAGAGGCATTGGCAACAGATTATGTATGGTATAATCAGATACTACACAAGTGGGAAGATGTAGATCATACACGTCAAAGGATTGTGATTCCTGCATCTTTGCAGAGGAGATTGGTGTGGCTAGCACACAGAGCATTTGGACATCCCGGTATAGACAAAATTTGTGCTCTGTTGAAAGAAGCATTTACTTGGCCAAAGTTGAGAGAAACGGTGAGAAATGCTATTATGACATGTGATTTGTGCCAAAGGGTAAAGCCAAATCCCTTTTTAATGAGACAACGACCTATCCCGTAATTACCGGAGAAGCCAAGGCAGCTATTGAGCATAGACAACTTTGGACCACTGCCTAGAGCACGTAGAGGCAATAGACACATTTTTGTAGCCATGGATGTATTTTCGAAAATGGTGGTATTATGCCCCATACAGAAGACAAGTTCAAAGCAGGTATTGAAACGCCTGAAAGAGAGAGTTATTCCGATTCTTGGGAAGCCGGATAACATCCTCTCAGACCACGGAAGTTGCTTCACAAGTGCAGAATTTCGTCGAGAACTGGAGAATCTAGGAATTAGGCAGATTTTATCTACCATTCGCCATCCTGAGGCAAGTCCAGTTGAAAGAGTAATGAGAGAGATCCAGAAGTACATGAAGATCTACTGCTCTGAAGAGAATTGGCGTTGGATTGAATTCCTAGTAGTAATTGAATACTGTATAAATAATACCGTACATGAGGCGACAGGTCAGGTTCCCGTGACTCTACATTTGGATCAGAGACCGGAGAGACCGTGGACTGGTGTCATTCCATTACCAGTAGACGCACAGCCAGGACGAGAATTGAGGATCCAACGAACCTTCGAATATCTCAAAGCACAGGCGGAGAGACGTCAGAGGAGAAATCGTGCGAAGAGGTATCACAGACCGCTTCTCGTCGGAGAGAAAGTGTTAGTGCGGAAACCCGCCAGTTCAGATCCAGAGGCACGGAAGTATAAGAAGTTCATTTTTGCATATCACGGCCCGTTCGAGGTGATTAGAGACCTACAAAACAATGCATACAGGATAAGGCATTTAGAAACAGGAAACGAGGTCGTTATGAATGCAGCCAATTTAAAAGTTTATTATTCGCCAGAAGAATTTGACGAACAAGACGAAGTATTAGCAGCACACACCCAACTGAACGTGGATGGCGAAGTCAGCCAGGCAGTCAGACCTGAAAGTTCACGCAGCGAGACGGAACGAGAAGCAGACAGCTTGCCCAGTGGAAAGGACAAACAGCAAGAATGCCAGTGCCTGCGAGAACTTTACAAAGAAATGGTCGAAGCGGCGAGGGAAGTCGAGGCCATAAATGAAGCCCTCCGTCAAGAGAATGAACAGCTTAGAGCTGATCGCAGTGTGGAATGGGCAACTAAACAAACCTACTCGCAGCCAGACGAGGTGAAGGACCCCAGATGTAAACACAGACAGTGGTAAACAGTCAGCTGGTTACTTACAGAGAGTCACTTGCAATTGACTTCTATAAGTATTGCAAAGGGAATATGAACCCGAGGGGGTTATGCTGACTGATATCGAACGTGGGTCTCAGAGACTGTGATCTCAGTATAAAGGTTCCACCAGGGAACGAACCCGAGGTCTGTTGAGGGAGTTTCATTGTAAAAACCCCTAGAGAAAAGTGTATATTTAATCACTGGTGTGATTTCAGTTGATAATGACATTATTTATTAAAATAATGCAGGGAAAAGGAGCAGAATACAGCATTATTAGACTACTTGGAGTAGGCTATGCTGGACTTGGAGCGCAGAAAGTGCAGAGTTTGACGTTTTACTAATAGGTCCAGAATTGTGGGAGGTGACCCTTGGAGCCACGTCAATCTTGCTGACCTAGTTATGTCGTCTGGAAGAGGTTGGGGGCTTGAATAATGACCCAGTTTTTCCCCGACTGAGAATAGGACGAAGAAGAGTGGGGAGAGATCCCAAGGAAAATCATTGATTACTCGTGATTGGAGTAACGCAATGACATGAGAGTTGCACACAGGTGAATCTTTAGCCAGGAGGCTAATTTTAGAGCCTTTAATCTGCGAAATTGACGCATATTTAATGGGGTGCGGAAGGACATAAGACTATGGTTGTTCGCGGCTGGGTTTGACGAGGTCGCCAGGGATTCCCAGTGAAACAGCGTCCCCACGCTATGGAGAAAGGAATTAATATTAATTAATTGGCCGAGCGATCCTTCAGCACGCAGATAGTTCTGGGATCAGTGAAGAAAAAGGAACCCGATGAGCATGGTTTCGAGACCAGAATCATGCTGGGAGAGGAGTCGAGATAACGCGGGAAATTTTAGCTCTACTTTTTGTGTGAAACCAATATAAAGGGAGTCGACCCTTGGCAGAGGACAGTCGTCGCTACACAGTTTTGTCAGACAGTCAGAACACAGTTGTCAAGCAGTTGTTGAGGCGGAACGTATGTCGGTCCGGCTCATGAAAGGACGCTCAAACAAAGAATTGTACATGTGAGTGAACCATTATATTCACCGCACATCGTAATGCACCAAGTGAGAAGATAATAATGTATAGTCAGGAATTAATAAGAAGTACGGTAATCAACGAACTTTATTGTGTGAAATGTGTATTACCGAAGGCAAGGGAGGAGGCCCGGACTTCGACTTGGGAAGCCGTGCAGTAGAACTGTTAGAAAGTTTTTATTAATGACAGTCGTGCTGCATGTGTAAAGTCAGCAGTACGAACAATGGTTTGTGTTCACTTAGGAAGCACCGTGTGAGATAAGTTGCAGAACTATTGAAAATAATAATCTGTGTAAAGTTATGTACAGTGTTAAGCGCAATGTATAAAATTTTGAATGATCATACATGTCTTATTAAGCTGGAAAGCGCTGGGAGAAACTTTACGAAGCATTTGGTAATGTCTTAAGAATACCAAATAGTAACGCTCAGGACGGAAATTAGCATATTTATGCAAAGAAGGAAGCTTACCGTAGGATCATTGGTAAACTGTTGGTGAATTCCTGGGGCAGATGAACCAGACTTTCAATCAGGAGTTGGTAGGAGAACGGAAGATGCCGTCGACACCTGCAATTTTGATATCTTTGCTAGGGAATTTCAACCAATGAAAAGTGTACAGAGTGACGTGTGTTATGTATAAATCATATGTGAAATGTCTTTTAAATTAATGGTTTAATAAGTGTTATAAAGTGTCATGTGTTTTGGGAGCAATAGCTTCTTTATAGAAATGCAAAGTGTCGTGTGGTTATTGGAAGAAATGTATCATCAAATGTGTGTATTCAAGATGCAAATGTCGCACTAAATCTGCATATGGCGGGCGACCCGGAAGGATATGAGTGGTTGGAGCCACCATGATGAGCTTATATATGTGAGTACCCCACAAATTATGTTTAAGTAGAAGTATAGGCCACTGCATGTAGTGTGATTTCAGAGTTATAAAGATGCCAGTAAGAATCAGATGAGGAGATAGACCCTCCAGGTTTAATCATTATTGTATTGATTTTAATAGAGTTGAGATGTTATTTTGCATCAGAGAGTGGATTAATCGTTACCACTATTATTATAAAATGGCAAATTAGTTATGTAAACGTAATGTTACGAACACGGTTGTTCGGTTTTTAATATGATTAGTTGTGTCGGATTTTGGTAATTTATGTCAGTGAGAATAATAATAAAAATAATGAATAATAAAAGGTATGACTGTACGCATCAGGCAAAATGTTGTAAGCAAGAAATAGTTACGCTAAAGGGCAAGACTTATCGATCTAAGCAGTAAGATTATACAGTAAGATTACATTACGGGATTAAGAAAAGAGTTTTATATCAGAATATATTGTATTAATGGGAATATAATTATGCCAGGGAATGGAAGAGCTTCTAGTGAATTGAATTTGCAGCTTATGAAAAAGCGTATAGAGTAATTGATAGATTTCTCTTAATAATTATAGGACGAAGGTCATAACATTAGGTTGGGAACCAGGTGGTCTATTCGACGTATGAAATCTCGTATGCCGTGGGCATACTGGGAGATATGCTTTGTGCCAGAGTGTAATTAGTGTTTGGACCCTAACTCTGATGATGGATATGGAATGTTCCGGGTTCGAATCCCGTGATAGGTGAGAGGCAAACGATGGACACCTCTGCACTCTATCTGATTCCCCGAGAACTTATTGTTGAGTGATTCGGCTCGTTGAAGCGAATCCTATAACGGCAGCATGGGCTGACCGCAGCATTTATTTAAGACACCGGTTACCTACTAGACCAATGTTTTATGAACCTCGTACCTTCATGTTGAAATGGGCCTAGTTGGTGCCAGTTATTATTATCCTCAGGGTAGGAATAAATGTTAAAGCTCATCCAGTACCTGTTTGCATAATATTCAGTTTAAATCCATTGGGATATGTGTGTCACTGGGACCACAGTATTTGTCTTGTAAAATCTTATACTGCTTGGGAAGAAAGCCTTGAGACAGGAAACGAGGGTCGAGGTAATGTTGGAACCTCACTCCACGTCTATTGTGTACAGGCCGCTCTGAAGAGGGTCTGGGCCGTCAAGCGAACCGTGAAGGAAAGAAGGTTTATAAAGGACAGATTTTAGACCCTGTTAATGACATGAAATGAAATATTGTTATATTGAGTAATGAAGCCATGTGGTTTAAGAACACGTTGGTAATTATAGATCACCCTGATGGTTCATGATTTTAGCTATCTAACGAATGGTTAGACGTTGCATTTGTACTGTCACTGACAACTTTTTCAGAAGTTGGTTACTCGACGCCACAGGCTACGCGCGCAAGGTAGTTTAATTGTACCATCCGACACAGCAATAACTAACGTTTTTAAGATGAAATCACAAACGGCATGCAGTGGAACTATATAAATAGAGGAAGTGTAGGGGTAGCTTACATAATTATGGAGTTGCACGTAGATTGCTGTGCAACACCAGAATAGGCTAATGCATGTAAAGCATTTGGTGGGAAGAGAAAGATCAAAGCACACACGGTACACATAATTGTCAAATTAAGACGAGGTTTAAGGAATAAGTAATTTTGTGAAATTAAAGAAGTCACATTGGATGACAGTAGAATCAAAGTACAGTTTGTTTCTGAAGTTGTATGTGCATCAGTGCACTAGTGTATTTTGTGAAATTGATATAAGGGTAAACGTTTGTGTTATGATAGGATTTTATTATGATAATATTATGTTCATATTAGTGGATTGTGGAAGTAATTTTTGTTTGCATTTGTTTTTATGGTTGTGGGGATTGTTTTGTTTGTTTGAAGCCATGATTTTATTACTGAATTAAAGTTTTAGAATAGAGTTGTGCCTTATCATTGTAGAGTTGATACCTTATAGCCTCAAATCCAAAATATGCAACTGCTAAATGGGGGAACGGTACACGCTCGAGTCCTGACGCTAGCTGGAGGCGGAAGCATATTTTCCATCGAGATTACTCACATGGGTACAATAAATATCTTTTTTTTTTTTTTGCTCGAAAAGTGTGTTCAGTAAGTGAAATAACTCTTGTAATATTTCTTTCAGATTAGGGTTTTAAAGAATTTCAACTCCAAGTCTAATATAATTGGGCGCAATCGTGTTGACCGTCTGAAAAGCATTCTATTATAGATTATGCTGAAAAGAGGCTTCTAATACCTCATTATAATCATAGCATATATCTCTTGTGCAGATCCTGAGACACTTCACTTTCATCCACCATTTTCCGCCAAATACGAGTAGGCTACATGACACTGGTAGCTCACTTTACCCTCCAGTTGCATGTTAGTTATGTGGACTGGTCTACTTCTTACACCAAACGAAGGGAGATTTATTTTCCTGTCAGAATCTATCTGTAAATCATTTTGGCCCAAAAGTGGAACTACCTGTTTTCTTTCACCAGGCTCTTCAATTGGAAATGAAAGATTACTTAAGAAGTTAATGAACTCGGCTATAGAGGGTAAGAGGAAACAGAGACAGATCTAAGAGACGATGGTTAGATTTTAAGGTGAGAGATAGAAGCAGAGGAGGCCGAAGTGCTAACTGGTGATAGGGGACTGCTAATTGCGACCCGTTCGCAAACAGAGGCTTGCATACTAGACTGTGCACAGGAAGGTAAAATAGTCTAAAAATGAGTGAATGAATGGATGAATGGACTTAAAATGGCAAATCACTCTCATAAACTGTCACACATATTCGACAAGGGTTGTCATAAATAGAGAAATTCAACCACTTTAATCCCATAATAAAATTGTGTAAGTTATCCAAATTATTATCAAAATTCTTTTGAACAATTCTACTATCATGAAAATTCCCTTTACAATTTTCACATTGAAATTATGGTGATCACTTCACCAAAACATAATTTATGTACGTAAAACGGTACACGTTTGTTGGTCCAGTAGAATTCGCCTATAACTATCGAAAGTTGCCAGAACACTGGTCTATAGAAATATATAATCCAGAATAAAGAATACTAAATTGACATTCTAATTAACTGTATGTCTACCCTATATGACTCCGCTTTCAGCGGGCTTGGGGAAGAGATATTATGAATTTCTATGTGGCGGATGGTTTTATGCGGCCACATACCCTTCCTGTTGCCAACTTAATGAGAGGAGTTAAAATGGAATATTTTTTTTAGCGTATGGCTTTTAGTGCCGGGAGTATCCGAGGACATGTTCGTCTCGCCGGAGTTTTGTAGCTGCTTCTATACGGACACCCATTGGGTGAGCTACAAGTACCGTCGCATGTGGAGTGTTGTCTGGGGAGGAAAGTCTTAATGTAAGGACAAGGAATTGGAAGGTAGCGGCTGTGGCCTATAGTTAGGGACCAACCCCGGCATTTGCCTGGAAGGAAGATGGGAAACCACAGAAAACCATCTTCAAGGTTGCCGGCGGGGGGGATTCGAACCTCCTCGCCTCCCGGATGTGAGCAACTGCCTGCAGCTACGCCGCAACGACCACGGCTAACTCACCCGGTATGAAATAACCGAAGATGCATGAAACTGGGCAATGAGTTGGAAGGAAGCGGTCGTGGGCTATTAGAGGTTAATAACACCCTGCCATTTCAAGTACGGGCGACGGTGGGGTTTGAAGCCATGTCTACGGAGTTCGCTGATAGTTTGATCCCATGGCCTAGCACTGTGCCTTAACGAGCACAGCTACCGCTAACAGTAGGAATTCTATAAATATCAAAGAGAAAATGTCGTAGAACCATTTAACAATCTAAAGCAACCAGCAAAAATCTCAACACTAAATTATCTGAACTAATTTTACTATGATTATATTACATCAGATAGATGGTATATTGCCTTTCACGGCCAGTGAAATAAAACTCAACAATTCTTCTAGGTTTGTGCCGTGTCTTATGTGGGGTTGCACCTAGGACACCAAGCTGGCTCATCAGTGGGCTATTGGTGTCCCCGCCCGGACCCCTACAGAAGTAGCGTACTGCGCGCTACCTCCCATTATATAAAGTGCAACTACACCTTGTTACTGCGAGAACTGAAAGCTCAAGCAGCCTTAATCTCCCTATGAAGGCTTCCAAAAAGATGGTATATTGGCTTTCACGGTCAGTGAATTAAAACTCAGCAATTCTTCTAGGTTTGTGCGGTGTCTTGTGAGGGATGTAGCGTGCAGTTCGCTACTCCTGTGAGGGTCCGGACGGGGACACCAATAGACCGCTGATTAGCCAGCTTGGTGTCCTAGGTGAAACCCCACACAAGACACGGCACAAACCTAAAAGAATTGCTGATTTTTTACATCAGATAATTCATTAGTACCTCTCTATTTCCACTGAAGAGTTTCACTACTGGGGGGTCGAAGTCGTGGACGTCTCCTCATCCGCTTTTCCAGCTTGTTTCGGAATCCAGGTTCGCTGTTTTCTGCCTCATTGATCTACTGTTCAAACTACGTGCAATGCTCTCCTTGGACTCATCTCTCGAGTCGATAACCATCTCGGAAAACATTGAACTCGCCATCTCAACTGTAATTAATTATCTGTCCATCATCCGTAATTAATGTCTCCACTGGAGTTTAGCAGGACATGACTCTCATGTAGAATAACATCTCCCATAGCTCACAAATTCTTAGCGCAGTTTCGACACTGGCAACTTATGTCCTTAGATTCCACAAGATCGTACAGGCAGTGTGGTCTCTATTACACCATACGTAAGATACAGTGCTATCATATATCTACATTGTTGGCTAAAACAGTCATTTGATAACGTGGGGTTGAAGACCTAAATGTCTCAAGCCCCTCAAATGAATTAACAACAAAGAATTAGAAGAATTATGATATTTGACCATGGTGAGACCAATCTTGGAATACGGCTCAGCGGTTTGGAACACATATCAAGTAGGGCTCATCAATGACCTGGAGATGGTACAAAAGAAGGCTGCTGGTTTGATTTCAATGGCTTTAATCCTAGAAGTAGTGTAACTCGAATGCTAGAAAAACTAGGGTGGGAATCTCTGGAAGACAGAAGGACGAAATCCAGACAATACGCTATGTTTAACACTTACACTAATCGGCCAGCACGGGGAGAACTAAGCAAACGTCTGGGAAATCCCACCTATCTGAGCAGGGTAGATCATCCACATACAGTCAAGGGCCGACCGCAGCGTACAAATTATGGGATGTGTTTAAGAGATTTTGTGTAAATAATGTAATTACTATAGTTCCCAAATTATGACTTGTGTACATTACGTGTGTTTCATATTATTGTTGAAAACTTTCTGTATTGCACAATTTGCCACCGGAGAACCCCCATTTACAAATAAAGTAAATGAATGATTGAATGAACATTATTATTAACATAACTTTGAAAATTCACTGCGTTGAATGCGCCACAACATTACTCATCGTAATCACATGAAGTCCTTACCATTCATGCTCAATTTCATAATTCATAGTATTCGCTGTAATTATATCTCCATGTATGATACAAAAAAGTGTTCAATATTGGAAGGTGACCCGTATGAAATAATAAAGTTCTCACGTGCACGAACTGTCTCTGTAATACAATAATATTCACATCTGCTAACGTAATTTTCAAAGTTCAATTTGACACTATGATTTCTCGTGACAAAGAACAAGTCGTCCCGTGAAAAACTAAATAGCCTTTATCCTTATATTCTACTGTTTTTTTTCTATTTAGAAATCCATCCGCTTATTGAATGGATTTTCCATGTTATGCACTAAATAGCTTTTGGTACATGGCCGACATTGTGATTAAATACAGAGCAACAACTCCAAACTCAACATTCCAACGTTGTAGTCACTTCGGGCAAGAAACATAACAGTAGTATTTTAAGATAACAGAATTGTCTTACCATGGAACAAGCGCTTACCTTGTCTCAAATCGAAGCTTTTATCTTTACTGAAGGTAACTCACACCAACTTTTATAGCATTGGATAATACGTGTCCAGAGTTACATGATGAGGCTTATCTACAATAAAGAATTGTGTACCAGAATATTCAGGTCACGGTAATTGTTATCGCCTATCTCAAAGACCGGTTCGACAGAATATCGGTAAGAGATGGTCCTTTTCTGAGATTAATAAACAAGTCATCTAAAATGTATGATAACGGAACTAAACCAAATCGCGCCAGATGACCTCGATGTTCCGTTCCTAAAAATAATTTCTACCATCACTAATACAAAGAAACAAATTTCGTGCTAGAACATATAACTTTCAGTATGCGTGATGGTGACTCCCCACGCAGAGATGTAACGAGTCACAGGAGTTAATGCATGGTTTCTATAATAACGAAACGTAAGCTACAGAATTCAGTGCCATTAGACAACGATTATTATGATGGTTCGTTATACGGGGCATCTCTTCAATAGCTTAAATAGGATAAGATAAACATAAACATGTTTAATAATTTTGAACTGACCCCACTTCAATTTCTGAAAGAAATTATAAAAATACTACCCACCCGAACACCAAGCGCTAAATAAAGATAAGCTGTGCCGAGTTTCATCTCAGTCAGATTAGTAAATCGCCAGAAAAGTTATATTAATTACTTGAATTCGCGTGGCTGCCATGTTGTTTTTGTGTTTATCAGATTTTCGAAAGACACATATATGTCCTTACTTCATAGTCCTCTATCACCATTCAAAATTCCAGTTTGATTGCTGTAAAAGATTCGGATATATTGAGAAATGGTGAAATATTTCTGTTATTGATTCATTGAAGGGCTTTCTGACATCGTAGTCAAGTAGTCCCGTGTAATTGGGTGTGCGTTGAATCTGTCGGATAACCTGTGTCATTGTCATGGCTGTACTATTGTATGCAATTGAAATTGGGGCTAGGATTTGGGTAGGAGTCGGCCTGAATCAGAAGTGGGAAACCACGGAAAACCACCTCCTGGATGGCCGAGTTGGGAATAAAACCCACCTCTTCACAGTTCTGCCTGGCGAACCTGTGTGTACCCCGCTTCATCCCTCAGACCAGGAATACATTTCTTGACAGAGCCGGGAATCGATCCTGAACCTCCAAAATGACAGCCAATAATTCTAGTCACTAGAAATATTTCTCATGGCCTGGCATGTTCGATTTGTTTATTCATCCATTCATTCATTTACTTTATTTGTAAATGGAGGTAATTCTCCGGTGGAAATTGTGCACTTAGAGAAAAATTAAATTACCAACAATAATATCGAACACAAGCCTCCGTGGCTTAGGCGGCAGCACACCGGCCTCTCACCGCTGGGTCCGTCGTTCAAATCCCGGTCACTCCATGTGAGATCTGTGCTGGACAAAACAGAGGCAGACAGGTTTTTCTCCGGGTACTCCGGTTTTCCCTGTCAAAATTTCATTCCAGCAACACTCTCCACTATCATTTCATTTCATCTGTCATTCATGTAATCATTGCCCCGGAGGAGTGCGACAGGCTTCGGCAGCCGGCACAGTTCATATCCTCGCCGCTAGACGGGGGCTTCATTCATTCCATCCCTGACCCGGCCGGATGACTGGAACAGGCTGTGGATTTTCAATATCAAACACACTAAAAGTACACAAATCGCGATTTGGGAATTATAGTAATTACATCGTAGTGTTTACACAAAAATTCAGCCTTCTCTTAAACACACCAATATGTTTGGGGACAAACAATTATATACCAGCAGATGTAGATTATTATGGTACAGTAGTTCATTATATAAACTTCAATATAATGCTTTAATAGTTGTTGTTGTTATTGAATCTCTAGGGTCTTTACGACATCGTGGTCATGTAGTCCTGTGTACTTGTGTGTGTGTAGAAGTTGTGAGATAACCCATGTCACTGAGATGTCTTTACTAGTGTGTGTACTTGTAATCGAGGTAGGATTTGGGTAAGAAGCGGCCGTGGCCCTAAGTTACGTACCATCCCGGCATTTGCCTGGAGAAGTGGGAAACCACGAAAAACCACTTCCAGGATGGCTGAGATAGAAATGAAGCCAACTTCTTCTCAGGTTTGCCTCACGAGGCTGATGTATCCCGTTCCAGCCCTCAGACTAGAATTAAATTACTTCGCAGAGCCGGGAATCGAACCCGGGCCTCCACGTTAACAGCCAAGAATGCTAGCCACTACCCAACGAGGGATACTGTTTTAATAGCAAATATTGGCGATAGCTTGAATGTATGAAGTCAAGCAAGCCACTTGAGCCTTCTGCAGCCATGCTACCATTTATTATCATTCATTTTTCCAAATATCGATTCTTTAAGTTTATTAAATGGTGAATGATCAGTGTTAATATGTTATAATTAAAGATGGTGGTTGCACATAACATTCATTCTAAATGCATTGCGACTGGCGCAACTGAAGTGTATCTTAGAAGACTTATATTTCAATACATTTGGTGGTAAGTGCTTAAATACTTCCCAATTTAATGATTTTAATGTTTTTGTAGTATGCATGACCACTTTCTTGAATGTAAGGTACTTATGTCCTCCTCCTATTTATTACCATATCTCTGCCAAACTTCGAATTTCTTTGTTTGTTATATTGAGCAATCGATTTCAATACATTCCATGTAAAAGATTGTGGCTATCCTAATATTTAGCCCGATAGACTTGTCACTTACGCAACTTAGATAGCGTAGGCTACACTTGTGGTAATTGTTCAGTTACTTCCTAATATATGGATTGTAATGTTTGAATAGCACCGTTATTGATTCTATAGGAGCTTTGCGACACCGTGATCATGTAGCTTCGTGTACTTGGGTGTGTCTAGAATTTGTCTGATAACCTGTGTCACTGTGATGTCTGTACTAGGGTGTGTATTTGTAATTGAGGTAGAATTTGGGCAGGAAGCGGCCGTGGCCTTATGTAGAAGTGGAAAACTGTGGAAATCAACTTCCATGATGGCTGAGATAGGAATCGAACCCAACTCTTCTCAGTTTTGCCTCACGAGGCTAAGTGTACTCCGTTCCAGCCCTCAGACCAGAATTAAATTTCTTGTTAGAGCCGGGAATCCAACCCGGGCCTCCACGGTGACAGCCAAGAACGCTAGCCACTACGCAACGAAACGTATCAACTTTAGTGTACCATTTACCATCCGGAATATATGAAATTGGGACACTTCGTTGCCCAATATCGATTTCATTAGTTTATTATAAGGTGAGTAATCAATTTAATTTTTGATGTGTAACATCTTTCCGCTCAGTTGTTGGATAGTTTTGTGGGAGTGATTTTGAAAATTGGGGACGGAAGTGAATCGGGCGGAAGTGGATCGAACGGAAGTGGATCGGACGGAAGTGAAGACGCACTGCCAGCTGGATGTACAATTGAAAATGTGTGTATTGGAAACAAGGCAGTGGGTGCTCTGTAGCGCGAGAATGTTATGGCAATACAGTAAGCAGTGCATTTAGCAGGCACTGGTTTGACGAGCACAGTGGCAAATGTTTCACCGACTTTCATTTGTCATTGAGCATTTTATGAAGCTTCACGTTCAAGGTTGAATATCACATGGGATAGGACGAAGACGACAAATGACATTTAAGTAAGCGGCATTATTTTCAAGCTGTGGGTGAGTAGTCAAATATTAAATGCATAACAGAATGTTGTTATATGAGTGGAATAAAAGCTGTATTTTCATCATATGTGAGACTAGGTCATTTCATGATTGTAGGAAGCCATGTTTTGATTGTTTACGAGGAACTGTATGAGAGCCTTGAGAATGATGAATGTTATAGTTACTAAGGAATGTGCTCACAGTATTTGAGAGTGCTGTCGACGTTGTGTGTCTCTTTGTTATTATGAATTATTAATGTAAAAGGAAGGAAGGAAGCTTAGGCTATAGTTTTGCGTGTCCGTTAATCTCACGATCATGATCCACGGTACCTCCCTTTTACGAGGAATGCGAACCACAGGGTATGGCATTTCAATTCGAAAATCTCACATGTATTGACTGGGAATCAAACCCGGTCTACCTTGGTGAGAGACTAATAGCTTGACCGCTGCGCCACAAATGTGACAGTAGCATATCTCCAATTCAATCTATACATTCATCATAGTATCAGTATGAAAATGGAGTGTAAATTAACATTAGAATGTCCAAGCTGTGTAGTATACGAGTAGGATAACATGTCAGATGTTACACATCATATGCGACTACTGTAACGCTCGTATCTTTTTTATACATTTAAGATGGCGATTGAGCGTAACATTCAATCTCATGCCCTTGTGATTCATGCACCTGAGTTGTCTAATGCATATTGCAAGATAATTGCTCAATTGGATCGTAACTTATCGATCTCAGTGTTTTATATTACGCACAGCTGACATCTTAAGTGTATGTAGGTAGAGTGTAGACGATGCTCAAGTGCATTCAGCAGAGGTAATTTTTTGAAAATGATGTTCTTTGTCAAGTTTAGAATTTCTAAGTTCATTGAATGTGGGTGATACACAGTATTTATACTATTAAAGAAAGCTATACAGTCGGTCAACACAAATTGTGTCTAATTACATTAGGCGGGAAAACAAGTATTTATATACCCTAACCTAAATAAACCTGACGTAAGATATTTATCACAAAATAACACACTCTCATGTAGAAAAATGGGAGGTACTTAATCGGATGACATGTTTCGATCGTCAAGCGATAATCATCAGATCCTGCTCACTTAGACTTAGTTAATGTACGATGTTTATGAATACACTTATGCACAAATACAGTATACAGGAGCAACTAAATATGTGGGAACGCTCCGGGGACTCGATAGAGGACCGGACAACAAGCAAAACATGTCCTGCAAACATATGGTGTATTTACTTTCGTTTCCGCATTGTTTCCCTTCGGGACAAAATTATGGCAGCTCGGCGTCTCTTAAAGCTGCAGCAGTTAAAAGGGACGTAAAACCAATAACATTATTATTATTATTATTATTATTATTATTATTATTATTATTATTATTATTATTATTATTATTCATTCGCCTTCATGCACACTGACAATTGAATTCTATGTTCATTTATGGTGTGAGATGAGCAATCATTCCATTAACGTAAATTATCATTCGTTCAGCTGTACGGCAGCCTCCGTGGCTTAGGCGGCAGCACGCCGGCCTCTCAGCGCTAGGTCCGTGGTTCAAATCCCGGTCACTCCATGTGAGATTTGTGCTGGACAATGTGGAGGCAGACAGGTTTTTCTCCGGGTACTCCAGTTTTCCCTGCAACAAATTAATTCCAGCAACGCTCTCCACTATCATTTCATTTCATCTGTCATTCATTTAACCATTGCCCCAGAGGAGTGCGTCAGGCCTCGGCAGCCGGCACAGTTCATATCCTCGCCGCTAGATCGGGGCTTCATTCCATTCCCAGACCCAGTTGGCCGACTGGAAGCAGGCTGTCGATTTTCATTTTCAGCTTTCAATTTGGAAGCTCTCATCGTTTATTTTTAAGTTTACCTGTATCAAAGCGCTTTGTATACTGTATATGCCACGTAACAAGTGACGGACGGCAATTATCCATTTAGCTAATAAAATATTGATCGCTGTTACTCGACTGTTGACCAATCGGATATTTAATGACCAATTACTTAAAAGTTATGTTTTAATTCAAATGAAATTCTACATAGTATCCATTTGACATGCCTGTGAGGTTAGCTCTCATCACATCAGTGCTGCTACCAAAATGGTAACTGCCTGCCAGCAAAGTCAAGTGGTCTAGCTCAGGGGTGATAAACATACGGCCCTTGGGCCACATTTGGCCCGCAAAGACATTTTATGTGGACCCCTGCCCGAGTTTTTACAATGTGCTTAAGTTTCAATGTATGTTTCTGTTGATACCGAAAATAATAGTTAATAAGAACTTTGCTGTAATTTACGGAGAAAAGAGACAAAACCATAAGAAAAATCTCTGAATTATTCGTAGTTCTCTTCTGATGTTTCTTTTACTGAGCTGTAGGAAAGTTCTAAGGTAATTGTGCCCAGCATAAAAGCAGTTAAGGATTAGACTTCCTCCATTTGTTTCTTAGAATTCAGCTGCAGACTTCCCCTGAGAGTGAAAGACCTGCTGTATTCCATGGGGAATTATACGGTATAGGTAGTGTTATCTTGGGAGCTCCACAGGAAATGGCCATTTTACACCCAGAAAGTAGTTCGGGAAGTTCATTATAGTTTACTACTTTACTGTGAACTAACGTTCTTATAAACTACTAATATTTAAGTCGTTTTAATCATTTATTTGTAAGCGGAAATGTCCGTTTTAAACATAGGCGTAAGAGATCACCGTTTGTCCGTGTGTGTGTGTGTGTGTGTGTGTGCGTATTTGTGTCTTTAATATATTAATACACTCCACCAATCCAACATGGCGGCCACTCGAAATATTTCATCGACATTCTATATCTCCGAAACTATTATATTAAATTTTGTATGGTGACAAAAGTTTGGTGCTTTTCAGTCGGTCAACACGAATGTACCCAAATAGAGCTGGGTTATGCCCTAATCCTGAAATAAATTACCATAACTGGTGCCAGAGTTAACACGAAACTGCTTGATGTTCCAGTTAGGGGGACAACCGGATAAGTATCAGCCTGTATTATTACAGTATATCCATAGTTGATTTTGTATAACCATATAATCACCCCAAACAGACGAATTCCGGATTTTTATCACCATTTTAGAAGTTCACCTAACATTAGATACACTACATTTAGCATACACCGACAGTTGCATTACCAACACTGCAACTAAATAATTGTACATTTTGTATATATTTTTCACCTGTATTCTCAAACATAGATGTTATAGCCTAAGTGTAATGGATCTGATGATGATCGCTTGACGATCGAAACTGGTCATCCTAGTGTATTTATTAATCTCATGTAATTTATTTCAGGATTAGGGCATAACCTAGCTCTATTTGGGTACATTCGTGTTGACCAACTGGAAAGCACCAAACTTTTGTTTACTTACGCAACACTGAAAAATGGCTTAAAACCTCACAATTTTGTATGGTGATTATGTGAAGAGAATGGGGGGAGGAGAGATTACCTAAAAGGTTAATGTGTTCGACTGTGGAGGGTAAGAGAAGCAGAGGCAGACCTATGAGGAGTTTGGCAAATTCAGTGTTGAACGATTTCAAAATAAGAGATGTAGAAGCAGAGGAGGCTGCAGTGCTACCTGCTAATAGGGGATCATGGAGACGAGGTGTTCGCAGACAAGGCATGACGCTGAAAGGGAAAGAGCCTCAAATGAAAATGTAGGCTACTGTATGTTATTTATAATAATAATAATAATAATAATAATAATAATGGAAATCCACAGCCTGCTTCCAGTCTCCGACCGGGTCAGGAATGGAATGAATGAAGCCCCCATCTAGCGGCGAGGATATAGACTGTGCCGGCTGCCGAGGCCTGACGCACTCCTCTTGGGCAATGATTAAATGAATGACAGATGAAATGAAATGAAATGATAGTGGAGAGTGTTGCTGGAATGAAATTTTGACAGGGAAAACCGGAGTACCCGGAGAAAAACCTGTCTGCCTCCGTTTTGTCCAGCACAGATCTCACATGGAGTGACCGGGATTTGAACCACGGACCCAGCGGTGAGAGGCCGGCGTGCTGCCGCCTAAGCCACGGAGGCTTCAATAATAATAATAATAATTATTATTATTATTATTATTTATTTATTTATTTAGTATGTTTCGACCCATACAGGATCACATAAAGCAAGTTATGATCTGTTGCTGTTATTTCTCTTGTTCTTCCAGAATTCTTTCATCATGTCTCTATGTTTAGCTCGACGTTCGTCAGTCCATTTTCCCCTAGGTCTGCTGGGCTTATCTTCTGATGCAGCTTCCCAAGTGTAGATCTTATGTCTGATAGTTTTGCGGTCTTCGATATCTGTGGGTGTGATGTTGGCGTTATTGAGATCAGTTTTGACTTGTTTAATCCAAACCGTTGTCGTCTTTAATTTTTGTGAGTACATCAATATTTTCTTTGTTAATCGGTTGTCATCTAGCCTCATAATGTGTCCATAAAAATTCAAGCGTCGTTTACGGAAATCGGTTTCAAAATTTGAATATTTTTCTGTGATCTTGTGCGATTGTAAACGATATCCTTCATCTGTAAGTCTTGGGCCAAGAATTTTTCGGATGATTTTCCTTTCAGCTTTCTTGATGTTTCCAAGATCCCCTTTATAATTGAGGTTTAAGGTCTCACTGGCGTAGTGTGTTTCGGGTTTGATGACCGTCGTGTAATGTCGAATCTTAGTGTTAATGCTCATGCATTTTTTGTTGTAGGTGTTTGCGGTTTTCCCATATGCTTTCCGCATGTTGAGTTCATGAGTTCTTTGTGCTATTCTTTCTGTGCCTGTAGGTTCAATAATTTCACCTAAGCATTTGAAATGATTAACCTTGTTGATTGAACCGTATTTTGTTACCAAAGTTTGGGTTTCAATGTGTTTTGTAGCCATGAATTCAGTTTTTGTGAAGTAGATTTGCAACCCTACTTTCCCAGCACATTCTTTGAGGACTTCAATCTGGTGAATTGCCGTTCGTTCATCTCCGGAGAGGATTGCCAAATCATCAGCAAAAGCTAAGCATGTAACATTGATATTATCCTTCTGTCTTCCTAACACGACAGGTTTCCATATGTTGCGACTTTTTAATTCTTTTACCCATTCTTTGATGACCTTATCGAGCACGATGTTGAACAGCAATGGAGAAAGTCCATCACCCTGCCGAACACCAGTTTTAATGGGAAAAGGTTGGGAGATCTCTCCAATGAATTTGACCTTGGAAATTGTGTCGGTTAAGGTTTGTTGGATGAGTCGTATCGTCTTCGGATCGAGATGGTTTTCTTCGAGTACATTAAAAAGAGATTTTCGATCAATGGGGTCATAAGCCTTCTGAAAGTCGACAAATGTACAGATGGTTGGGAGATTTCGTGTGGCTCGAAGTTTCAAGGTGGATTTCAGATTGAAGATTTGTTCGACGGCTGATCTGTTTGGTCTGAAGCCAGCCTGATATTCACCGATGAATGGCTCGAGTTGTTCTTGCGTGCGTTGTAAAAGACAGGCGGAGAGGATTTTATAAGCGATGGGTAAGAGGGAAATTCCTCTGTAGTTATTTACATCAGATTTATCTCCTTTCTTGTGGAGTGGGTGGATGAGTGCGCATTTCCATTCGTCCGGTAGTTTTTCACTTCGCCAAATGTCATGAATGATCTGTGTGATTTCCTGTAGTGATCGTGGTCCTAGATTTTTCAATAGTTCTGCGATGATTCCATCTTCTCCTGATGTCTTTCCGTTCTTGAGTTTTTTTGATGTGGTGATGGATTTCTTCTTGCGTTGGTGGTTTGACTTCGGGCCGTATGTGTTCTGGGACTGTGTGTATAAATCGCTCAGGTGGTTCAGGACAATTGAGGAGGTCAGAAAAATAACGTGCTAGTTCTTCACGGTTTTCTTGGTTAGTGAGTGCGAGACTTCCGTCTTGTTTCTTGAAAGTCAAATTTTGCGGTGTGTAACCTTTAATTCTGTTCCCGAAGGTTTTATAAAAATCTCGACTGTTGTGATTCCTGAAGTCATCCCAGATTGACTGAAGTTGCTTAGTTATAAAATTACGTTTAGTTGTCCTGATAATTTTGGTTGCCTGTTTGCGGACGCCGAGAAAGTGTTGTAAAATTTCCGGAGATTTGTGGCTATTGTATTTTTGGAATGCGATTCGGCGATCAATAATGACTTGATCACAGTTGGAATCCCACCAGGGGTGTTTTGCTTTCTTTTTTAGTGGAATCAGTTCTTTGCCTTTTCTGATAATTTTGCTGCAGAAGTCCGTCCAATTGTTCACTGGTTCTTTATCCCATTCTTCTGCGATTTTTGTTTCTTGAATTTTGGATGTGTCAAATTTTGGGATGTAATATATTTTTTTATGAATCCTCTTAGGTGAAAATTTCATTTTGATTCTTGTGAGATAATGGTCTGAATCAATGTTTGCCCCTCGTCGGACTTGAACGTCATGGATGGTTCTATAGTGTGCATGGGAGATGGCAACATGATCAATTTGGTATTCACCGAGATGTTGAATGGGATATCGCCAAGTTTTCTGTTTGTGTGCAGGTTTATTATTATTATTATTATTATTATTATTATTATTATTATTATTATTATTATTATTATTATTATTATTATATACTATAGTTTTAAGTGTATTGAATGTGAGACTGGATTTTTGAAGAAAATTAACAAAAGGTAAACGAAGTTGCCATGGTTCTTTTTCACATTAAACTTTAATTTTCTTCCTACAATTTGTAACTATTTTGATGCTCCTAAATTGGGTATAATTTTGGCTCTTTCCACTCAGATAAATACATTTTAATTTGAGACTGTATTGCTTTTCAGCATCCAGTAAGTTCGTAAAATGATCCATTATTTGAATGACAATACAAACGCGAGCCAATATTTCAGACTATCTTCCTGTCACCCAAGCATGGCAGTAATTGTGGACGGGAATGAAGATCGCAGTGTTAGGGACAAGTTCATCAGACCTCATGATCGATGATTAATAATGATAAACTAAGGATCTGTCTATTTTATCCCAGTGACTCTGTTGAGTTTTACAAATTCTTACAATGTCCACTGCTCTCGCTTCCTGATGCTGTCTAGTTTGTTTTTAAATATGAGACTTTTTCAATTAATTCCTTTCTACATGCTACGCTCGAAGATTTGAAATTTCCCCATTTGTATCTTACTAAATGGTAAAGTTTAATTTCAACAATAACAGTATGATGAAATAATTTACATTTAATACCCCGATAAGGTTTCTTGCCTTCATTCATAGATAATAAACTCTTCCATTGCAGTCATTTCACATTCACTTAACTCTTAATGCTCTTACGTTCAAATGGTTTCTTATAGAGAGAACTCGTTTCCTTGCACACGCTATCAATTGTCTCGCGGTGTATGGTGGAATTGTTTTTGGATTAGTGTAGTTACAATCTCCAGTCAAAATAAATCCTCTTATAACTATTTATGTTTGAAACATCATGGTGAGTTTCTTGGATGGTGTTATTTTACAATGCAGCCAAGTGTATATTTAGTTCAGAAATATTTAGGTCAACATCTAGACAGATGCAAGTTTCAGTTGAGGCGTACTGTACCTTTCGGATTGCTGCGTGAACTTAATCAAACATTCCTTCCGCATGAAGGCAAAGGAGTGGAAACTTATTGAGATGGTCATGGATGAGTGGACTAATGTAATTTAAATTTCCTGCAACACAACAAGCGATGAGATCATTTCCAGGATGTTCCAATATCCTCACTCTGGGTGTGAGGAACCCCAGAAACATATGTTGGTTTGGTTCACTGTTCAAAGAGTTGCAGAGAAATACCCGACGTCATAAGATACGATCTTTAGTTGCGACTAGTTTACGGAAAGCACAATGGGAAACCCATGAAGACGTCCACTGCATCCCGGAAGGAGGTTCAAGAGGACAAGTGGGCATTATTTCCATTTTTTTTGCGTATGGCTTTTAGTGCCGGGAGTGTCCGAGGACATGTTCGGCTCGCCAGTTATGTAGCTGCTTCGAGACGGACACCCAATGAGTGAGCTACAAGTACCGTTGAGGAGGAAAGTTGTAATGTAAGGACGAGGAGTTGGAAGGTAGCGGCTGTGGCCTATAGTTAGGGACCAACCCCGGCATTTTCCTGGAAGGAAGATGGGAAACCACAGAAGACCATCTTCAAGGTTGCCGGCGGGGGGATTCGAACCTCCTCGCCTCCCGGATGTGAGCGACTGCCAGCAGTCATGCCGTAACGACCACGGCTAACTTGCCCGGTATTATTTCCATTAACTGCAAGGAAAAGAAGTGTCAGGTGTAGAATCCTGCCGTGCACTTTGCTCAGCATAGACGGAAGGGGTCTATCCTGGACGAGGAGGAGAAAACCACTTTCCACCCATGTGCCTCTTACTCAAGTGAGAATGCATATGGGAGGTAAAAGGGCTTCTCTTCGGAGTAAGAGGAACGGCATTAAGATCACAAGCTCCTTCCTGAAGAAGTCGGGTTTCACGTTTGTCACTTGGTAATAATAGATTCTCGCTCTATTCTGTGTCATTTATATTCAAGTATTTATCTTATTTCGTTAGTTATATGTATAGACTATTTATTAGCATTTAGTATGTTTTAGCTAGGCGAGTCAAATGTTTTGGCATGAGTCTCACTATTTTGTTTTTTACGTTATATTGATGTTGACATTCATGTTCCTTATGTTTGTTCTTTACTAGTTTTTGTGGATCGAATAAAACAGCTGATTACACTTAACTGCCTTCACATACTTCTTTTATCAATCAATAGTACTGTACCTCCTGCCCATTTGTTAACTAGCGCTTTGATTGAGAAAATCAAACTCATCAACTCCCGCCTCACAACTGCTACCTTGGAGAACGAGAATAGGAGAATGGGGGAGAGCATGGAGTGGAGGATTGGATACAAGGGAAGGAATAATTCAATAGGAGTTACAAGGTGGGAAGAACGGGAGGAGGGATATAAGTAAGTAGGTAAGGAAGGGAGTGTGTGAATAAACAAGTAAGCAAGTAAGTGGTACGTAAATGCGTGATAGAGAAAGGAAGAAAGTGAGTAGGTGATGAAGTGAGTGAGTAAGCAAGTAAGCGAATGAGTTAGTAAGCAAGTGAGTGAATTAGGGTGTGAGCGAGTGAGTAAGCGACTGAGTGAGTGAGTAGGCAAGTGAGTGAGTGAGTATGCAAGTAAGTGAATGATTAAGCAAGTAAGTGAATGAGTAAGCAAATGAGTGAGCGAGTGAGTAAGGATGTGAGTGAGAGAGTGAGTGAGTGAGTAAACAAGTGAGTGAGTGTACAAGATATGCATTAATCAAAACTGTATAATTAGTATGCGAATGTTTGTTTTACTTCCCGTGCCTGTTATGTTACGCACGTACAGTACTAACAGTGAGTGGAAGGCTCGAGAATAAATGAGGACCAACGATGGGAAATAGTGAAAGTGCTGAAATGTAGAAAAAAGGTTCTCGTTTAATATGGATTTGTTTTTGGGCGGGGGTCAAGCCAAACTTTGCGTGATACATAAGTGCACCTAAAAGGGTGTGCGCAGATACCACCCGCATATCTTTGCTGTGAAAAACATATCCATGTTTCGATGTTTCTCAGTGTAACGGAGGAACTTTAAGGTTTTAATAAAGGGATGTATGTGCCACGCCGCACATGCAATTGACGGTAAACGGCAAATATGCCGGAGGTCATAACTTTAGTAGGTAGTGAGCCCGTAAGACTCATGTCTGGTGATATTGTAAGTTCTGTGAGATCTGTATTGCAACTTACACCGGCCAGAATGAACCATCGAGATACCGAACCTGACCCAGTTACTTGGCATGACTTAGGTGGTAACCAATAGTTCCATTTTCTTGAGTACATTATTTTGTCTTCAATCTGCAGGATTTTATTTAATGAAATTACTACGCCGAAGGTATTTAGCCTGTCGTATTTGGATAAAACGGAGTTCCTTTTACGGTAATGTTATGGTATTAACATCGCAGAGATGCGAACGCAGGACTCCGAACTCTACACGACTGTAGTAGTATTTCCGGCATCTACACACTCTTCGATCGTCGGGAAGACGACAGTCAAGTTTCAGTTTTGTGCTCCTAAGATGGAGGCACATTTTCGTGTGTGAGAAATTAATTTACTTCAACGAAAGTGTACAAGGTGTCTGAAGTGTACCGTATAGTTATAATACGTTCGGTAACTCGTCACATGAGACGTATAAGTGAACGTTGAAATTACGCGAGTAATTTTTGTGAATTCTGAAAGCAGGAAATTAGTCGACCACGAGGTACGACAAACCACGAGGTGAGCCCAAGTAACTTAATTAATCATCGAACTGTGTGGGTTTAGGCTATTCAATGTTTATCAGCACATGTCTAAGACATAGTAATTCAGCATAATTGTGGAAAAGAACGAACAGTGGAAAGCAGTGATTGTGTGCAATACGTTGGAAAGTAGTAGATTCTGAGAGCTGACACTACCCACGTGTCCGTAGAAACTGTGGTAGATGCATGGTCATTTTGAAGTGTAGTCTGCACTGTTTAAAGCCAGTGTTACAATAATAGTAGGCCTACTGTTAGAATCAGTGCTATTTTCACCAAAACCATCATGGAATTATAACCCTACCACGTGGAACCATTTACTGTCCATTACGAAGCGATGGGGATGATGCAGTAAAAACCACCCATGGAGAGGGAGTGGTTAATAATGAAACCCACATGAATGGAAGGATGAATGCAATGACGAATTGCAGAGCCGAGAATCGAGCACAGGCCTATGCTCTTGGCCATAGCTCGAAGGCACGGATGAGTCCAGTACGCAAATGTTGTCAGTCTTACAATTCCAACCATGTCAAAGATGAAATCTTTTGTTGATTAGTATAATGCCGCACTAATAACAACCAGCTTAGGTAGGATTAACTCATAATGCATTTCAGATTTTGATACAGATTTTCTGGTCATATTTTATTGACTGTGTAACATCACCAGTTGATAGTGAGAGTTATGGAGCCGCTCAGAACGAGGTAAGCTAAGAGAATATGCCAGAAAATTATTCACACTCTTTCTTGTACATATTTTCTATCTACGATGCAGCTGGACTGTTATCGAGAATGCTTTAGTTATAATCAGGACACTGGTCGTATAATTTTGACGGATGTGTGGTCATACACCGTCGTTTTGAAGTTATAGATTTTACTGGTTTAGCTCTGATGCAACTACATTCTATTTCTCATAGATCTGGAAATGCTTGCGAGCAGGCGTACGACTTTAGAAGTCACGAATGCAATCATAGCAGCAGGTCGTATCATTTTAACAGCACCAGAAGTGTAAATGCTGTTGGTAATTGCTTTATATCAATGCTTGGGAAGCATTATATTGGTTTAATCAATATGGAGAGTACCTGGAGGAACGGTTAAAGTGTCTTGTATTATGTGTTAAGGAGCACAATCAGCTGTTATCAATGCCCAGTTGAGCATAGCACGCTGGCGTGGAGTGGAATTACTCCCGGTTAGTATCCTTCGGTAGGAGTGGACAATTTTATGAGTGCATCTGCAATTTTATCTACTGTTGAAATACAATCATACTAGAAGTGTATCATTAGCAATTGAGCTTGCATATAGGTCTGCAGTTTGTACAGCTCATTATAATGAAAATTTTGATTCTCTGAGTGAATATTAGGAGCGATTTGAAGCGTGCTTTGTCAGACTATGAACAGTGTGCAGTGCTCGCCAACTGTGAGCACGACTATCATTTGTATTTCCCAGCAGGCAATGTTTTATTGAGACAACGGCAGACTGAGATGGACTTGAATGAATGTCAACTGCCCATGTTAATTTCAGTTACGGAAGAGACGTAGCTATTGAGCATTATTTTCACTACTTATTGACTCATTCACGTTATGTTTGAGGTTATGTTTAGCCAGAGAGAGTATAACACACATATTAGTGTGCACATTAAGTAATTATCAGATGTTGTAGAAACTCCTTCACGTTAGTGTGAATTTTTAAGACCAGACCAGGAAATGCATTAGGCTAGTAAATACTGTGTTATTATTGTGTCTTGAGAGACTATTTTGATGATGGGGAAGATGACGATCACCCACATTTGGTAAATTTTGCCAGCAATGAAGTTTGCTTGTTCGACTCATTGACCAAAGGTTTAGCAAGCCGTGGGCCGCAAGTATCCGCCATTTATTGGCGCGTGTTATTGTGTTACCCGTCTAGAGGTAATACGTGTTTTTCGTCAAGCTGACATCCACATGACAGTGTATTGCTGTTATCGTCGAGTGTCATCATGGTCATTAGGGACTTAAACTTACAGCATAGGGATAATATTGAGAAATAATACTGAAATAAATCATAAATATAATTTTTCTAAAAATAATCTTACAAAACCAAACCGCTAAATAAAACGTTGAGTGGATCTAAACTTGAACTTATATTTTATAGGATGACCGACACTATGGAGCAGCTGATATTCTGTATTTTCACATAGACCGAGCTGACACTCTTTGTGACTTCGACGTTGCCAATGCCATGGAAACCTTGTAAGGCGTGGACATTCAGCAACTATGTGACGTAAGCCGTAGTTTTCACTGCACTGTTACCACCCTAATTTACACTCACTCAGATGGCCATCAGGCGGAAGGAGCGTTCCTGATCAGCGTAGGTAGGGTATTTAATGATTATTGTTAGATTTAAGAGTGCATCATTTACTCCAACCTTATCCTGTATGTATTAGACTACTGTTTTATTTTTGTGAGTGCTTGGTTGTTATAGCTTTGATTTTTTCTTCGCTACGGAGGCTTAACATTTCGTATTAACGTCAGACAGGATTAGCTAATAAATTAACGTAAATATAAATGTTAGAAGTGACACAATCGTAAAGTCAATTATACTTATTGCTGTTTTAATGTAAATAACCCTAGCCTTATGAGCAAATTAAATGTCTTGCTTTGTTGTAGACTCACCGCCAGTCACTATTCGTATTTGTCACTTAAATTTTCTCTATTTGCTCAGGGTGCATTTTACGTGTCACGTTCTTAGCTTGCTTGCTATAGCATTTTGCTGTAAGAATGACTTCCAGAGGGCTTAATTTAAATTCAGTTTAGGAGATTTATTTTTTATTGCTTTTTAGATTTGCGAGCTAGCCGAGATTTTCAACCCTCTGAAGTAGGATAGGGGTTTGTTGTTTTTACAATAAATTGATAACGAGTTTTACATAAATCTGGACTCTTCATTTCTAGCTTTGTGTTCTTGGGGGTGTGTTTCCACGGGCTCGTCTATGACTTTTTCCTCAAGCACCTGATCGCCCGGAGCTATCAGTCTCGTGCCGGAGCTAGTTTGAGGACGCACCCGATCCTTTCAGTGTGTGGGTTTGGAGGATAGGGAACCCAGAAGGGTCATCTGCGGCAGATTATCCCCTGGCGACCCTGTCTGACAGTCACAGTAGGAAGTTCAACAGGTGGAGTCACAGTCAATGTGCCCAGGTGAGTTTTAAATTCTAAAAGCTAAATATTATTATGTAATTATATAAAATTTCCTTGCAGTAGGATACTTGCACTATGAGGGCCGTTATTTATTTTTACTGGTTCCCTTTGGTAGAGAACGGTGAAAGTATCAGTTAGCAAGGAAACTCTATTACTGTATTAGCTTTTACTGAGAATCAATGTAATGGCACTTTCACCCTTCTCCATACCACGTCCTCCGAGCTTATGGTACCGTATTGAAGTAGTCGACATTTCTGATAACCTGTTAAAAGTTTTAACTCTAAAGTACAGATTATTTCATTAAATCACTAGGTACGTGTTGATCATCAGTCCTGTGAATTGATGTGTGGGGTCAACTTGGGACAACTCGATGTCTGTAGGTTAAATCGCATATTTCACAGTTATTATTTTATAGGCTGTACTATACGTAATACCTTCAAACATATATTTCCCCAGTTCTGAAAAATTATAGGAAAAAATGTACCCGAAACATTATATTGACGCAAAGAATTAATCCCTCAGTTATCCTCAATAACAGGAGACTTTTACGAGTTGCAACTAAAGTAAGCTTTGATTTAGTTAATTACAATTTCTATTCATGTTGGATTTTGTAATCCGTTGGATCTCTTGCTTACAATTTTGATATCTGAATTTGGCACTTACACCATTTAAAGTACCAGTTTCTTAACACCATTTTGGCATATTCCAGTACTGTATAGACATAATAGAACTCATAACAGACTCCACAATAGATATCACGGTGTGCAATATTATTGATCTGTGATTGCTGAAATCACTCAGTGTACCAGTACGGCGAGGAATGATAGGTCAATCTCTACCTACCGTAATTTGTTTCTCTTGTTCCATTGCCCGTTGCAGGCTGACATGACGACTGACTCGTACTTGCTTCATCTTCTGATACAATGGGAAGGTGTAGCAGATAAAAGTGCAGATAAATTTAAGAAGCCTCTTTGCGTAAATGTTTGTTGTTCCTGAAAGGGATTACCCAATCGTGGTCTGTTGCTAATACAAAGCAGAGTTTCTTTGCTAAACGTCCAGTAATGTCATATTGCTTATTGGTGAACAAAATAATACTAAGTTCAGTTATTATTAGAATAAATGGCCTCATATTGATAGAAGAATAATTCCATAGAATTCAAGAAAAAGGTTTCCATATCTCACTGAGCTGCCTTTTTACAACGTCGGTACCTATAAACCCCAAGTTCATAAGCTATTTATTCCAACGGAAGTTTATACCGAAGCCTTTCCTAAATCTCTATTTTTTCACATAATAGGCAAAATGCAGTAGGGAAAGAAAGCTGAAAGTACCAGGATCTAAATCTCGGATCTCCAAGTGTATAGCTCCCTATGGGAGACATCGCTTGGATACGATGTTAGATGAGAGAAAGGTGGGGAAATGGGAGGCTATCATAAAATTCGGCACCAAATTACTTTCAATCGCAATCATAAAAGTTACAACGTCAACAGGAAATATTTCACAAAAAGCTATAAATAGTGAGTTCATGCAGCGTTCATCTGAAAACAATATGATTTATTGATAGTCAATTACAACGCGCTAGTCCTATCGATATTCATGAGCAGGCGTGCATTTCAAATTTATACCGATACTGGTACGCAAAAAGTAATAAGTCAAAATTCACGAAGTTGACTATCGTACAGTAGTAAAGAAAATATCTCGCTGTCCCGTAACAGGTTCAAAGTTTGCGCTTTGGGGAAATGATCCCACAGTCTAACAGTACCGATATTGTAGAGCACTTCCGTGGCCAGCCTTTGGTCTAACGATTGGCCATCACGCCCAGCTGCAATATTTCACTTAATTTTGTTATGAGCTAACGTTGCAGCGTGGTGCGTCCAAGATCACAGAGCTGAGAGAACCTAATACTTTCTTACTGGCATACACTCTCAAGAAGGTCTCACTCTTCTTCGCCATGCTTACAGCAGTGAGAGCTTCGAGAAACTTATTTAATATTTAAATATAGTACAGAGTATGTTCCACTTTTCTAAATATAATAAATATGATGGGAAACATCATAGCATAACATAACCTTTGCATATATATTGTGAAAATTTAAAATATTGATATTTTACTAGACGTAAGTTCAATCTCGACTGTCAGGACCACTTACTAGGCCACTCAGCTAGTGGTTCACGAACTAGGAATAGACTACACCATGAGCCATGCCACTACTTCCTATTATACTAAAATCAACGTCGAGCTGAAAATGATCTGGTAGAACAGGAGTTTTAACTCAAAATGAAACTTCTTTGAGGAAGAGAAATGTTATTAAAAGTCATTAAGAGGTGGATTATGATTCCTTATGGACCGTATTATTATTAGAAGCCTTTCAGTCGGTCAACACGAGTGCGCCCAACTAAATTGTGCCGGGAGTTACAATTAATACCTTAGTGCCTGGTGTAAATTACATGAATTAATTATTTATACACTTAATGAAATACGCTTTTCACACAAATGCGGGGAGGGGGAGGGAGGGGGAGGGAGGGGAAGGGGGCTAAATTGGGTGACTAATTTCGTTCCTCAAGCGAACATCATCAGATTCTGCTCACTTAGGCTTAATTTAGGTTCAGTAGGTATGTACTGTATATAACACTATTGTACAACAGTAGCCTATTTATAATTATTAAGCCACAGAAGTTTTCAAATAAACGCTGCAATGAGTCGGATTTTTAACCAATTATATTTTTATTCAGTTAGTCTATTACACTTCTACAATATTACGGTATTGTTAGTATTTTTATGTATATAAATGCGAAACCCTTTTGAATCGTTAAATTCTATCAGAGCGAGCTATTGAAGCTATTGCGCTCTAGATTGTTTTGTTATTAACCGTACTTTTCAAATTCCTTATTTACTTGATGAGCTTTTGTAGTTGATTAGTTAAGTTACACACTTAAACGAACAGTTAAATGCAACTGAGTTGACAATGTGGTTTTGTAGACTTGGCTGATTTGCGGCTGCTCCTGTACTGATGTCCATTTCACAGCACTCCCCACTGTGGACTGGTGCGTCTATTCACATAGTGTCTACTCGTTGGTTGCTAACGCTATTTGACGCTGTATCTTGAAATATACAGGGTGATAGTCTACTAACGCCATCTATTGTTGCATCGTGCAACTCACTTTATTATGTGTGTGGATGAAGCTGTAAGTCCTTACTCATAGTGGTGTATGGCAATGGTTCTGTACCTTCTCAACTATTATGAAACAATCTCTATCGTTCCTCACTCGCAAAAAAAAAAATCGTCCATATATCAACCAGCTGACTTTTGAACTTGATTTGCACTCTGTAATACTGTCTAAATTAGGCCTCGGTTTATTGATAATATGATACAGAATGCATCCTTCCCGCTTGAAATGTTTCCCTTTATCATTGGTTTCCCCTTTAGTTCTCTTAGCCGGCCGCGTCCGTTATGTTGCTTCCATTTGTTGTTGCATAAGCTGCCTAATAATGTGAATATGGGCGAGCTCTCCAAAACCATGTGTTCGTTTGTTGTAGGTTGAATGGGTTGTTTACCTTAGCTAAGTGAATCGTTATGGCCTCTTTTATATCAAGTTCCCTACCATTCGCTTCATAGTGTGTATTTTTAGGCCTGTTTCTGTATTAGTGAAACTATGCCCAGTGTCGTACATGTGTTCGCATACAGCAGGGTGCTTTCTGTATCTATTTGCATTAACTGTGTTCATTAAAACCTTTGTCCATTCGTCTACCGGTCTGTCCTACGTAGTTTGCTAGACACCATTACGTTAATAAATATACCCCTGATTTTGAGTACCGGTGCTGTTTATTTAAGTTACTGTTACGCAAGTGTTTTTCAATTGTGTTTGATGTTCCGAAACCACTTTTGATCCTTGTTTTTGAAAAGATTAGTAATTTTCAATGTGTTTGCGTTCACGAAATTGAATCCTTTGGTGGCATTTGATTTGTGTTTTTTTTCAGATACCTATGTACAGTTTGGTCTGTCATAGATCATGGATGTGACTCGATTACATTCAGAGGCTTGCAAACTAGACTGGACATTGACATGCAAAACAGTCTCAAATGAAAATAAATAATAATAATATAACAATTATAATAATAATAATAATAATAATAATAATAATAATAATAAAATATTAATAATAGCACGGTAATTATAGGACAATAATAATTGAATAATAATATTGTTTTATAATTGTGCATGCATGTACAGTATTATTTTAAGTACGGGGTTTAATTATTAAACTAAATCCCTTCTGACCACGACCGACCCGGCCAAACGCCGGAGGCAATGAACTGGCCACCACCAACGAAATGCTGGCGAGGGAGACATTTCCTTGGTAGTCGGGCAGTATCGTTTGGTAGCTTCGACTGGGATGTTGAGGTCGAATGATTTCTCACCCATAAGCCTCTCGATTTCTGTTCCCTAATCCTGCGGAGAGGGCTGCTCATAACAAGAGTGAGTAGTAATTTACGATAATTCAGCAATCAATGAGCCACTGGCTGAACGGCGTGTCGTGGCACCAATTTCAAGACTTGCTCAAAACAGTGCCACGCAAACAGCCAATAAGCTGTATTGTTTTAGAGACGAACAATTCGTACAAGAGGATAACATCCCCTTGTTTTATTTGCAGGAAGCGTGCTCCCTTGTTACACTACAGGGTGTCCTAGACGTCTCCTTAGCCCTCAGTATACACTGATGAGTGGTGGTGTGATTAATGTTTTACGGGGTGGAACATCTAGGTGACAGTTAAAGAACACCGTTTTGAATACCACGCGTCGAGAACATATATAATCTGGAGTGCGGAGAGTACCATGTGATCTGCTGCCAGCATGATATATACAGGGCAGGTGTACAGGCTTGCTGTTCGTTATAGTACTAAGCTTGTATAAGTATATTTCAGACTTGTTAGTTTTAATGTAAATCTTTATTTATCAAGTGTGAGAAATAAAATACAAATCATCATCTTTTGAGATGCTCGTCACATGTCACGCGAACACGCACAGACTCGTCTTTTGTTTCTTCTCTATTGTCCATATCTATTTCGCCAGGTGGCGCTACTCTGCTATTTTTCTTTCAAATATTAACTGTTCCTCCAAAGAAAAATCAAATACAAATGAAAAATAAACAAGATGAACTGTTGAACACTTTTCAGCTTCCAAGATGTCATCTTCTGCACGCCAATCCTCTTACGCAGAATCTCGAATCTGACCCTCTCCAGAGGTTTAGTTAGTAGATCAGCTGATTGATTGGTCCCGTCGATGTGCTCCAGCTCAAGGACTCCGTCCAAAAATCTTTCCCTCACATAAAAACGACGTAAGTAGGATATATAGGCCGAAGCTGGCGCAGGGGCTACTGGGCAAGATGGCCGCCGCGCGCAAAAAGCCCTATGTTATTCTTATGGAGGGGTCAGTCAGAGCTGGCGCAGTGGCTAATGGGCAAGATGGCCGCCATGCCCTGAGACCGTGTATGACGTCACAGGGAGAGGTCGGCCGTGTAGTTGATAAATGGAATATTTATTATTATTATTATTATTAGGTAATTACTGATTGATTGTATACAATCAAGACAAGCTTTATATATTGTCCACTTCTTGGTGTAGTGGCAAGCATTCTTGGCAGTCATTCCTGAGGTTCCAATCCAGGTTCTGCCAAGAAATTTAATTTCTGGTCTCAGGAGTGGAACGGGGTACACTCAGTCTTGTGAGGCAAAACTGACAGGAGCTGGCTTTTGATTCATACCTCAACCATTCTGCCTAACCCAACTTCACCTAACCTAACCTAACCTAACTTCAAAGTCAGAGCAAATATGAGAGCACACATAATAAACTAAGTTATAACCTAACCTAACCTAACTTCAAAGTCAGAGCAAATATGAGAGCAAATGTGAGAGCACACATAATAAACTGTGTTATAACCTAACCTAACCTAACCTATTCCACAGGAACCTCATTTAAAGATTTCAGATTTTACATTTTAACATTTTACATTTTAACATTTTAGATTTTTGATTTTTCATTTTACATTTTTTAGATTTTACATTTTACATTTTTGATTGTTTTGTATTTTAGATTTTAGTTTTTTAGATTTTACATTTTAAATTTAAGATTTTTAATTTTAGATTTACATTTTACATTTTCCGAAAAGAGTAAACTACAAGGTCACATACCTAACCTCACCAAACCTAACTTAAGCTAATCCAAAGGCAAATCCACATACACAAAGTATATAAGGGCACATGCAATTATCCTTATGCTAGTCTTATAGGCTACTTACTGTACAACATGATCACTACCCCAACCGGGTTTTTTTCAGTTTTTTTTAATGTCAGTTTTATGTTTTTCAATTTCATAATATGGAGACATGGATTTTGCATTTCGTTGTTTACACATTTGCCAATTTTCCAATTTCCCATTTTCATTTTTTTTTAATGTCAGTTTTAAGTTTTTCAATTTCATAATATGGAAACATGGATTTTGCATTTTGTTGTTTACACATTTATTAATTTCACAATTTCCATGTACAGTTTTTAAAATGTCAATTTAAAGTTTTTCAATATCATGATATAGAAACATGGATTTTCCAATTTGTTGATATACATTATTTGTCAATTTACCAAATTCCCATTTACAGTTTTTAAAATTTCAGTTTAATGTTTTTTCTATTTTGTCAATATGGAAACATGGATTTTCCAATTTGTGTTTTACATGTTCATTTTGCATTAGGAGTGGAGAGAGGTGGGTAGTAATTAAAAATGTACAAGCAGTGTCCATACAATATTTTTTATTTTAAATACATGTACATTATTTACACATAATACATTTTTATATATATTCTTTTTTGTTATAAATTGTACAGTTGTTTTTTATTTTGTTTTCTATTTATATATTTTTTTATTATGAATACCATTTTTTTATTTTTGTAGTGTTATTGTTTTATTTCCTAAATTGTTTTATGTATTTGCTAGTTGCAGGCAGAAGATTTTGAAATTCATAACTTAACTCTTTAAGCATGGTCAATGATTGAGTAATGACCATAGGCATGTGTACCTATACCATCAGCATCAATCACTCTTTTATCATCACCAGGACACAAAGCAATTTGTTTATTCTTATAGATGATATGTCATGTTGTTTAGAAGCGATAATGTTCATGGGTATTTTTTTACATTGTTTTTCATGACACAATCCTTATAATCTTGAAAGCTTATACAATTTTTGACAACACCTCTGTTAATACCTTTAATCTTTTTGATTTCTTTACCATTTATGTCTAAAGCATACATTTTAGCTCTAAGTCCAACAAATGCTTTTATAATTTGTCCACAAGCCTCGTCTTTAAATTTCCCCAACGTTTTCTTGTTTGATGTAGAGTAACATAAGTGATTAGTAGGATAATCTGATGTGTCCAGGTGTTCTAGGAAATCCAACTTGTCTTGATATACATCTTGGGTGTTAACCAAATAAATGAACGAGTCGGTATCCATGTACATGAGTTTAAGATTGTTCATTCCATAATAGGGTAGCAGGACATCATAGTGGTGGGAATACATGAGAGTTTTTGAAATATCCAGTATACACATTCCAATATATATAGGCTTATTGAATACAATGTTACGTTTAGCCATGTGGAAAGCAGCTAGGTTAGGACCATAAATTGTTCTGTCGATAAATGTCGGCTTTGCTATTAGCTTTTCTGCCTTTTTGCTGTCAGTCACAAGACGTATGTCTATTCTTTTACGGATATTTTCCATTGTTTTTCCAAAAATGGCATTGTTGAATAATTTGTACAGATTTTTCTCAAAATCATTTTTGGCTTGTTTTCGAAGGTTGTTATTAAAATCAACGTATGCCTTTAACCAAGGTCTTTGCTTAAACTTTAACACACAATGAATTTTTATCAATTTTATTCCATGATCTCAAGCCTGTTTTAATGCCATGTAGTGAACAATATATCGCCTTCGATTTCCAAGATGAGGAATTAGTTTTTTCAGAGACGAATCCTTAGGTTGTGTACACTCTGGTAGGAAAGGTAAATCGTTGTGTAGATCATGAAGGTCAGATGGGTAATCAACATCAACGTCTAGAATGTATCCCACAGGATCGTCTTTCTTTAGTTTTTCTAGATCAACAGTATCTGGAGAAACCCACTGAAATCCACCATAAGGAAGGGAGTGGCACATAGCCCACCCGTATTGGTTGTTGGCATCATCATAGGTAATAAACTGCGATGGTTTCTCAGAATCATAGGTTTCCATGTATTTATTGTTAGCTTCAGCATACCGATGAGACACCTGGCATATACCTCCACGTATTCCAGACTCGATTAGAAGAATCTGATCGTAATCCTGTATCAATTCCAGTTCAATTCCTGTGTAAAGGAGCTTTGCCTCGAAACTTAAACCAGGTGAAGTAAAAAAGTGTGCGGCATCCACTCGGTGTGTTTCTAGTGTTTTGTTTCTAAACGTTTCAAAGCTGTCTGCAAGAAGGAGTACATCTGATGTTAGGTAGAGGTCACTATATTCCCCTAGAGTTTTAATGTTGAACTGTTTCCAGACATTTTTGGCATGTTCATAGTCTTCTTGACTAACATCTTCTTGACTTAATTGGTTAAAGAATGCCTCTTTTAGAGGTAAACACGTTTCACTTAACTTTTCCCATGAGTCAATGTAGTCATAACAAAATACCCCTTTACGAGTCATGAGCATTGCATTTTCTTTTCCAAAGTACTTGTCTGTTTCAGGGTATGATGTTAAGTTGGAAACTAAGTTTTCCAAACTACTTGGCATTAACCGAAACGTGTCCACAAATCTAAGCTTAACATTTCCTACATATTTGGTAAAGGAAATGTACTTTTCTTTGGAGTTAGCGATAACATCCACTCTCTCAGTAGTACATCCTAATTGCTTTACAATGAAATTTGCGTCGTAGCCACTCATATTATGTAGAAACACAGGAACGGGGTTACGTGTTTTACACCTCAAATTACAGTTATTGTGAGCACTTCCACGGTACTCCCCTGTAATGTGGCAGTGGTCTCGAACTTTCCAGTCCTCTTTGGTAAATGGTTTTTGACACAAATAACAGGTTTCAGAACATTGGAACTCTGATTCTTGACCTTGAGTTAAGGCTTTTGGAACATTTAAGCTGTAAAGTCGATCAATTTCATTAGCTATTGAGATCAAACAGTCCATAAACTTTTCTGCAGCGTCAGGTCCACGATAAATAACAGGTTGGCTTGGAAGGTTTGTCTTTATGTGTTCCACAGCAGGTGAGGGTTTAACGTATATACCAAAGCTCATAGGAACATGACTCTCGTATGGCACTGTATAACTTGCTTCAGGATTGGGTAAACATGTTTGATATGGTAAGAGTATACTTTCAAAATCTGCATAGATAACGTAAGGTATTCTCAGCATTTTTTCAACATTTAAGAATTTGACAATGGGGTTTTTAATAGGCATTTCAACCCTAGCAATGTCATGCTGGACACACAAAGCTCTATGTTCTTTCAATTTTTCCATTCCTTGTTGACCATATCGATTATCGAAGTGAGTAAAACACCGTTTACACGTATATATCTTATGTCCATGGTGAGTAATCTGATGTCCTACTAGTTTATCAAAATCTTTGATAAAGACGTAGTGGTTCTGGCCGGATGATGAACTTAGCAGAAGGAGGTCGCGATGGTCTTGCAGCTCTTGATCCACAACCTTCAGAGGGAACAATTTGTTGTTCCAATCCAAATACATTAATGGATATATCGTTGGCTTTTTCAAATTTGGGAATGTCAGCTAGTAATGTAGGAAATGATATTACAGAAAAATCATACTTGTTTTCCAGGTTCTTGTATTTACTAATGCGTTGAGCATCCTTTTTAACCAGTTTTGCTAAAATGGCATACATAAAACACTTTTCATCATTCAAATTTTCAGGATTAATGCAGGCTTTTCTTGCTTTTATAGCTGCTGGTAATGGAATATATGTGCTGCCATGCAAGGGATTGTACTTATTTATTTTCAATCGTACTCCTTCCACTGCTAACAAAGCCCAATTACTGCCTTTTAGCTCAGATTCTTCCATTTCCGTAGTTAACTTTGTAAATTGTGTTTCCAAGAAACTACTCAAGTCTGTTTCCAAAAATAGGGCCTGATTTCGTGTTTTAAAAGCACGATCTGTAATTTCATTGGTAGATGTATGAATGAATCTGCATTCAGCCACAAGATTAACTTTGATTGACTTGTGCATTGCTAGTTCTTTCTGCATAGCTTGTATTATTTGCTGTTTGGACTCTTTAAGGTATGAATTTAAATCCTTACACGTGTCACAACGTATGAAAAAGGATTTAAGACGACCTTGAAAAGACGTTTCATATTCAGTAAGTCAATTTTTGTCAGGAACCATTGAAAGCAGGTAATGTTTTGTAGGCTCAGTTTTTTGTCTTTAGCTGCTGACACAACATTACAACATTCTTCATGACGACGTCCGTTGTAGACGTTGTTGAATTTACTACCACAAGTTTTGCACTCATGAAACTCACCACACGATACTTCATGACGCTTTCTATGATAGTCTCGAAGAAAAGTCTTTCCACACTCTTTACACATATAGCTAGGCATGGTTTCTTCCATCAAGGATGTTGATTTCTGCAAACAGCTGCTTACTGCGTATCACAAGGCTGTAGGCTGGTCAGTGAGACGGACTTTCACGATGTGAACACTGCAAAAGGTAGTAATCAACTGATTGTATTCCTGCTAAGAGAGACCTCTTATATAACCTAATCAAGACCAACAGCTACTTACCACGTAGTACACGGCTAGAGCCTAGTGGGTGGGACGATCTTTCACAATGTGATCACTGTTAATTGTAGTAGTCAACTGAAAATATTCTTACACCCTACTAAAGGTTATCAGGTACTTACTGCGTATCAGAAAGCTGTACACTCATATGTTAGACTCTCTCTCTTGCTAAGGAACCCTATATTCCCTATACAAGGCTATACATGTTAGTTCTAAACACTTAATGGTTATTTGTATATTAAATTTATGTACACAGTTTATACGAGCACGTTTTTCACGGAATAAAACTTTGTCAAATAGCCACATGCGACACGCAAAGTATGTTTCCGCTATCTAGCGGTGACTATGAGAACTACCTGAACGACAGCATGGCACTTAGCGCTCCATATCATTACTGAACGATCAGCATGCTATCTAGCGGTCGATATCAAAAATTACTCAACTACTAGCATGCTACCTACCAGTCGATATTACAACCTACTCAGCTACTAGTATGCATTCCAATAATGAACACATTTGCTCATATCCACTAACAATACACACAGCGGGTTTGCTTTATCGTTTAATACAAATATATCTTGTTTAAATAATGTAACAAAAAGTTACATGGCACAATTGTATGGGAATGTTGCATTACCTAAAATGTAATAGTATGCAAGTGTTTAACATTTACAATAGGCTTATAATGAAGGATTATGGTGGTGGCTTATCGTGGTGGCTTAAGATGGTGGCTTATGGTGGCTTATGGTGGTGGCTTATGGTGGATTATGGTGGTGGCTTATGGTGGCTTATGGTGGCTTATGGTGGTGGCTTATAGTGGTGGTATATGTTGGTGGCTTATTTTTGGTGGTTTACGTTAATACCTTATTTGTAATGACTTATTTGACAAGTTATTTTTTGTAAATGTATTTAGAGGATTTTTCTCTTGGTCTTGGAAAGTATTTCAATCCTTTTTTATGGTAGCATAATGCTTACCGCCATGTTTGTAAGCAACAACAACACACTAAAATTCCAAGAATCCAAAGTACTCTAAGGTTAATGATTGTCTCCCAACTCCATTCAACGCCTAGTCAAAAACATTATATATTTTCAATTTTTTCAAAAAAAAGGTAAATTGGGGAAGTAGGCTATATGTTTAAACTAAAAATCATATCAAATCATATGCTAACTCCAACACCTACGACTATCCCACTCTAAGTCAAAAAAATATAATATTCTTCAAATATTTTTTCCAAAACAATATTTGGAAAGTAGGCCATATTTTGAGAACTATTCATCCTATAAAGTCATATATAGACTCAAACCAATGGCTTTTATATCCTTAATCGTAAGAACAAAATATGGAATCGTTGACATTTTTTCCAAAAAATTTTCTTTTTAAAACGGGGGCTATATTTTGGAAACTATGAATTTTACAAAAAAGTTTGTTTAACGTAAATGACAGGTATTTACCCCCCACTACCCAACAAACCAAGTCCCAGATCTCTGGGAGAAAATCCAAAAAAGTTCAATTTGGAAAGTAGGCGATATTTTGAAAACTAATCATCCTAAAAAGTCATATATAGACTCAAACCAAATGGCTTTTATGTCTTTAATTGGTAGAACAAAACTTAACATTTTTTCAGTTTTTCCAAAAAAGTCCAATTTTCAAAATTGTTTATATTTTGGGAACTAAGAATTTTACAAAAAGTTTGTTTAACGTAAATGAAAGGTCACCCCCTCTACCCCAAAAAATACATATCAGGTCCCTAGGACAAAAACTGTGCAGTAGTGTGTTTTGAGGGGTTCAGATGCCACCTCCAACTCCCCACCTCACAAGATGGCGGCCGTAGCTTAACTTAACCTAGCCTAACCTAACAAGATGGCGGCCGTAGCTTAACTTAACTTAGCCTAACCTAACAAGATGGCGGCCGTAGCCTAACCTAACCTAACCTAACCTACGAGGTGTGATCAAAAAGTTCCAAAATGGCGGCCGTAGCTTTACTTAACCTAACCTAACCTAACTAAAACGTATTTTGCTGCTTGATGTCACTACTAAAATGATACTCTTACAACAGACAAGTGAGTTCTTGTTTCGCTGACGTAATCGTATGTTTCCACGCACTTCCTGTGTTGAGCGCGTCATAGTGGCTAAATTTAAAACTCTAGATGAGATATTTTGCTGACGTAATCGTTTGTTCCCCCGCACGCACACTTTGGACGGGTCCTTTTTGAAGGGAGTCATTTTTTTTTCGGGTCCGGGAGGACGGGTCCTTGTTGACGGGTCCCTGTGGGCGGGTCCTTTCGACTGATCCCTATGGACTGGACCTTGCATTTTATCCAAATTATGTCAAAGGGGACCCGCCACAGGGACCCGTCAACAAGGACCCGTCCTCCCGGACCCGAAAAAAAAATGACTCCCTTCAAAAAGGACCCGTCCAAAGTGTGCGTGCGGGGGAACAAACGATTACGTCAGCAAAACATCTCATCTAGAGTTTTAAATTTAGCCACTATGACGCGCTCAACACAGGAAGAGCGTGGAAACATACGATTACGTCAGCGAAACAAGAACTCACTTGTCTGTTGTAAGAGTATCACTTTAGTAGTGACATCAAGCAGCAAAATACGTTTTAGTTAGGTTAGGTTAGGTTAAGTAAAGCTACGGCCGCCATTTTGGAACTTTTTGATCACACCTCGTAGGTTAGGTTAGGTTAGGCTACGGCCGCCATCTTGTTAGGTTAGGCTAGGTTAAGATTAGCTACGGCCGCCATCTTGTTAGGTTAGGCTGGGTTAAGTTAAGCTACGGCCGCCATCTTGTGAGGTGGGGAGGTGGAGGTGGCATCTGAACCCCTCAAAACACACTACTGCACAGTTTTTGTCCTAGGGACCTGATATGTATTTTTTGGGGTAGAGGGGGTAAAGACCTTTCATTTACGTTAAACAAACTTTTTTGTAAAATTCTTAGTTCCCAAAATATAAACAATTTTGAAAATTGGACTTTTTTGGAAAAACTGAAAAAATGTTAAGTTTTGTTCTACCAATTAAGGACATAAAAGCCATTTGGTTTGAGTCTATATATGACTTTTTAGGATGATCAGTTTTCAAAATATCGCCTACTTTCCAAATTGAACTTTTTTGGATTTTGTCCCAGAGACCTGGGACTTGGTTTTTTGGGTAGTGGGGGTAAATACCTGTCATTTACGTTAAACAAACTTTTTTGTAAAATTCATAGTTTCCAAAATATAGCCCCCGTTTTAAAAAGAATTTTTTTTGGAAAAAATGTCAACGATTCCATATTTTGTTCTTACGATTAAGGATATAAAAGCCATTGGTTTGAGTCTATATATGACTTTATAGGATGAATAGTTTTCAAAATATGGCCTACTTTCCAAATATTGTTTTGGAAAAAATATTTGAAGAATATTATATTTTTTTGACTTAGAGTGGGATAGTCGTAGATGTTGGAGTTAGCATATGATTTGATATGATTTTTAGTTTAAACATATAGCCTACTTCCCCAATTTACCTTTTTTTTGAAAAAATTGAAAATATATAATGTTTTTGACTAGGCGTTGCATGGAGTTGGGAGACAATCATTAACCTTAGAGTACTTTGGATTCTTGGAATTTTAGTGTGTTGTTGTTGCTTACAAACATGGCGGTAAGCATTATGCTACCATAAAAAGGATTGAAATACTTTCCAAGACCAAGAGAAAAATCCTCTAAATACATTTACAAAAATAACTTGTCAAATAAGTCATTACAAATAAGGTATTAACGTAAACCACCAAAAATAAGCCACCAACATATACCACCACTATAAGCCACCACCATAAGCCACCACCATAATCCACCATAAGCCACCACCATAAGCCACCATAAGCCACCATCTTAAGCCACCACGATAAGCCACCACCATAATCCTTCATTATAAGCCTATTGTAAATGTTAAACACTTGCATACTATTACATTTTAGGTAATGCAACATTCCCATACAATTGTGCCATGTAACCTTTTTGTTACATTATTTAAACAAGATATATTTGTATTAAACGATAAAGCAAACCCGCTGTGTGTATTGTTAGTGGATATGAGCAAATGTGTTCATTATTGGAATGCATACTAGTAGTTGAGTGGGTTGTAATATCGACTGGTAGGTAGCATGCTAGTAGTTGAGTAATTTTTGATATCGACCGCTAGATAGCATGCTGATCGTTCAGTAATGATATGGAGCGCTAAGTGCCATGCTGTCGTTCAGGTAGTTCTCATAGTCACCGCTAGATAGCGGAAACATACTTTGCGTGTCGCATGTGGCTATTTGACAAAGTTTTATTGCGTGAAAAACGTGCTCGTATAAACTGTGTACATAAATTTAATATACAAATAACCATTAAGTGTTTAGAACTAACATGTATAGCCTTGTATAGGGAATATAGGGTTCCTTAGCAAGAGAGAGAGTCTACCATATGAGTGTACAGCCTTCTGATATGCAGTAAGTACCTGATAACCTTTAGTAGGGTGTAAGCATATTAAGTAGGTTTAACGACACAGAGACGAGCAAGCAAGCAGGACGCACGCCAGCCAAGCCCGACCTTGATCGCTGCCAAGCTAGCGACCCACCGAGCGCGCGACCTAGTTCCTGCCGCCGCCACCCCAAGCGCTGCCACGAGACTCGCCACGCTGCCATACTCACCGCGGGGCTTCAAGTACATCGACGCCTCGCGACGCCATAACGACGCCCTACCAAGCTCCCTACCCATCCCCGCCAAGTAACTCCCTGCCACGCACATCAAATCAAGACTTTCTTACCTATTACCTAATTCCGCCCCGCAGCAAGTCTCCCGCCCTAAATTACCAAGGCCCCTCACCTTCGCCCCACCTCACGACGCTCAGCCAAGACTCAGCTCGCTTGTTGTCACGGCCCCTAAGCCGATCAAAACTAGCAACCACAAGCGACTGGGCTCCGAAGCTGAGCACAATTTCTTCTTGGACGAAGCCGAAGCTACCTAGGGACACATCATTCATTCATAAAAAATTTTTTTTTTAGGGTCTGCCCTCAGCATTTGACTCTTTTTACAAAACATCCACTTACTCACACTCACAAGCAATAACCATGAACACCAACTCATCGACACGCACAAACTGGATACTTAACATAGACACAACAGACCAACTGTGCGCAATAGCCCCAAGAAGACAAGTCCCCCTATGGAACGAGATGATAATCATCCACCCGCCCCGCAACCTACATCCCACCACACTGAGACAGGTTGTCTGTCAAGCACTAGCCCCTAAGGCCAAACTCGTTGCTTGCATAGAGGAAACCGTCCAACATTACATCACTGTTATCCCGTTTCATAACAGCGAAAAATTCACCCTGTGCGACGCGCTCAGGAAGCATCCAGCCATTCCGGAACTAATCACTTTCAGCCCATACCCAACCGACGACACATTCATCAACCAGGAAACCCAAACCAGCCCACCCGACGACACCTTCATCAACCAGGAAGCACAAACCATCCCACTCCCACCCCCAATGCCTGTCTATCCACGTTCACAGGAAACGCAAACAGCTCCTACCCTCACAATCACGCCCATAGTACAAACCTCTCTGCCCTCAGCCAGCCAACCTATCCCGTCAAAACCCAAATCCAAACCCAAAGCCAAATCACAAAACAAACAGCACAGTTCTCACAAAGACACGAACCACAGGAACATTCCCCCTCCCCCTCCAGTAGACACGGTGGCCTCACCACCACAACCAAAAACACGGGGAATCTCTCGCCCCCCTCCCAAACCACACTCCAACTTAACATCCCAATGTTTTAACTGCCTAAGACTAGGTCATAATGCGGCAAGTTGTCCTCACAGCACCCGCTGCAATAGATGTGGTGATTCGCATCACCACTCTATCTGCAAGGTACCACGAGATAGGCCCAAATGCGCCAACTGTGAAGGACCCCATGCTGCCTCTTATGACGGCTGTCGTTACATAAAAACAGCCATAAGGCAAAGGCAGTTGAACACCAGACAACGCCACAACTCCACCATCCCTGCCCTCATGTCGCTGCCACAAACTCCCCCTCCCACACAGCCCGCCACTGCCCTAACACAGCTGCTGAGCCTGCTACTGCAACTCACGGCCAATAACCAGTAAAACACGGCAAACTGAACTCTGAGCCGGCTCCCAAACACAAGTCACTCACCAGCCACTTACAAACCACTCCCTGGCTAGTGACTCTGCTGCCTGGGGGCTAAGGCCACGGCCGACCCCGCCCGGGATGCGGAGCCATAAGCCAGGAACCCCCACACCTTATTCACCACAATACTTCGTCATATCCGGCTCGCGGCCCCGTGGGGTGCCCTCCGGGGGGGGCTGGCCACGGCCGGCCCACCCGGGGTGGTGCTTCGTGGGTCGCGGGCTCGGATGGGACGATCACAACACAGCTCCATCAAACATTTACCACGCTGAAGCAGCTGCTGCAATCACCACGGACATCACAAGCGAGCGAGCGAAAGCTTGGTGAAAATTTGACCTTTTCTAAGTAATCAAACAACGTAAATTAACAACAACCAAATAAACAAATTTTCAATCTTTACAAAGCCCACTATTTTACAAAGCCCACTATTAAATTCAATCCCCTAATACCTCAATTGCAAGCTGGCGGGGCTCTATCGGCCGCTTCGCGGCCGACAGCAGCCCGCGCCAGCCAAATTTAAATTTAATTTAAATTAAACATTAACTACTATCAACACTAGGAATAATAATAATAATTGCAATTACTACTAATTCATTCCCAGGCAAAGGAGCGCATTGTGTCGCACCGCGTACCTGGTTACAAGCGTCGCTGACTGCTCGCATCCGCTCGCAGCCAGCGACTTCAAACAGAGATTAGGCATATTTTCAGTTGACTACTACAATTAACAGTGATCACATTGTGAAAGATCGTCCCACCCACTAGGCTCTAGCCGTGTACTACGTGGTAAGTAGCTGTTGGTCTTGATTAGGTTATATAAGAGGTCTCTCTTAGCAGGAATAAAATCAGTTGATTACTACCTTTTGCAGTGTTCACATCGTGAAAGTCCGTCTCACTGACCAGCCTACAGCCTTGTGATACGCAGTAAGCAGCTGTTTGCAGAAATCAACATCCATGATGGAAGAAACCAAGCCTAGCTATATGTGTAAAGAGTGTGGAAAGACTTTTCTTCGAGACTATCATAGAAAGCGTCATGAAGTATCGTGTGGTGAGTTTCATGAGTGCAAAACTTGTGGTAGTAAATTCAACAATGTCTACAACGGACGACGTCATGAAGAATGTTGTAATGTTGTGTCAGCAGCTAAAAGACAAAAAACTGAGCCTACAAAACATTACCTGCTTTCAATGGTTCCTGACAAAAATGGACTTACTGAATATGAAACGTCTTTTCAAGGTCGTCTTAAATCCTTTTTCATACGTTGTGACACGTGTATGGATTTAAATTCATACCTTAAAGAGTCCAAACAGCAAATAATACAAGCTATGCAGAAAGAACTAGCAATGCACAAGTCAATCAAAGTTAATCTTGTGGCTGAATGCAGATTCATTCATACATCTACCAATGAAATTACAGATCGTGCTTTTAAAACACGAAATCAGGCCCTATTTTTGGAAACAGACTTGAGTAGTTTCTTGGAAACACAATTTACAAAGTTAACTACGGAAATGGAAGAATCTGAGCTAAAAGGCAGTAATTGGGCTTTGTTAGCAGTGGAAGGAGTACGATTGAAAATAAATAAGTACAATCCCTTGCGTGGCAGCACATATATTCCATTACCAGCAGCTATAAAAGCAAGAAAAGCCTGCATTAATCCTGAAAATTTGAATGATGAAAAGTGTTTTATGTATGCCATTTTAGCAAAACTGGTTAAAAAGGATGCTCAACGCATTAGTAAATACAAGAACCTGGAAAACAAGTATGATTTTTCTGTAATATCATTTCCTACATTACTAGCTGACATTCCCAAATTTGAAAAAGCCAACGATATATCCATTAATGTATTTGGATTGGAACAAGACAACAAATTGTTCCCTCTGAAGGTTGTGGATCAAGAGCTGCAAGACCATCGCGACCTCCTGCTAAGTTCATCATCCGGCCAGAACCACTACGTCTTTATCAAAGATTTTGATAAACTAGTAGGACATCAGATTACTCACCATGGACATAAGATATATACGTGTAAACGGTGTTTTACTCACTTCGATAATCGATATGGTCAACAAGGAATGGAAAAATTGAAAGAACATAGAGCTTTGTGTGTCCAGCATGACATTGCTAGGGTTGAAATGCCTATTAAAAACCCCATTGTCAAATTCTTAAATGTTGAAAAAATGCTGAGAATACCTTACGTTATCTATGCAGATTTTGAAAGTATACTCTTACCACATCAAACATGTTTACCCAATCCTGAAGCAAGTTATACAGTGCCATACCAGAGTCATGTTCCTATGAGCTTTGGTATATACGTTAAACCCTCACCTGCTGTGGAACACATAAAGACAAACCTTCCAAGCCAACCTGTTATTTATCGTGGACCTGACGCTGCAGAAAAGTTTATGGACTGTTTGATCTCAATAGCTAATGAAATTGATCGACTTTACAGCTTAAATGTTCCAAAGGCCTTAACTCAAGATCAAGAATCAGAGTTCCAATGTTCTGAAACCTGTTATTTGTGTCAAAAACCATTTACCAAAGAGGACTGGAAAGTTCGAGACCACTGCCACATTACAGGGGAGTACCGTGGAAGTGCTCACAATAACTGTAATTTGAGGTGTAAAACACGTAACCCCGTTCCTGTGTTTCTACATAATATGAGTGGCTACGACGCAAATTTCATTGTAAAGCAATTAGGATGTACTACTGAGAGAGTGGATGTTATCGCTAACTCCAAAGAAAAGTACATTTCCTTTACCAAATATGTAGGAAATGTTAAGCTTAGATTTGTGGACACGTTTCGGTTAATGCCAAGTAGTTTGGAAAACTTAGTTTCCAACTTAACATCATACCCTGAAACAGACAAGTACTTTGGAAAAGAAAATGCAATGCTCATGACTCGTAAAGGGGTATTTTGTTATGACTACATTGACTCATGGGAAAAGTTAAGTGAAACGTGTTTACCTCTAAAAGAGGCATTCTTTAACAAATTAAGTCAAGAAGATGTTAGTCAAGAAGACTATGAACATGCCAAAAATGTCTGGAAACAGTTCAACATTAAAACTCTAGGGGAATATAGTGACCTCTACCTAACATCAGATGTACTCCTTCTAGCAGACAGCTTTGAAACGTTTAGAAACAAAACACTAGAAACACACCGAGTGGATGCTGCACATTTTTTTACTTCACCTGGTTTAAGTTTCGAGGCAATGCTCCTTTACACAGGAATTGAACTGGAATTGATACAGGATTACGATCAGATTCTTCTAATCGAGTCTGGAATACGTGGAGGTATATGCCAGGTGTCTCATTGGTATGCTGAAGCTAACAATAAATACACGGAAACCTATGATTCTGAGAAACCATCGCAGTTTATTACCTATGATGATGCCAACAACCAATACGGGTGGGCTATGTGCCACTCCCTTCCTTATGGTGGATTTCAGTGGGTTTCTCCAGATACTGTTGATCTAGAAAAACTAAAGGAAGACGATCCTGTGGGATACATTCTAGACGTTGATGTTGATTACCCATCTGACCTTCATGATCTACACAACGATTTACCTTTCCTACCAGAGTGTACACAACCTAAGGATTCGTCTCTGAAAAAACTAATTCCTCATCTTGGAAATCGAAGGCGATATATTGTTCACTACATGGCATTAAAACAGGCTTTAGATCATGGAATAAAATTGATAAAAATTCATTGTGTGTTAAAGTTTAAGCAAAGACCTTGGTTAAAGGCATACGTTGATTTTAATAACAACCTTCGAAAACAAGCCAAAAATGATTTTGAGAAAAATCTGTACAAATTATTCAACAATGCCATTTTTGGAAAAACAATGGAAAATATCCGTAAAAGAATAGACATACGTCTTGTGACTGACAGCAAAAAGGCAGAAAAGCTAATAGCAAAGCCGACATTTATCGACAGAACAATTTATGGTCCTAACCTAGCTGCTTTCCACATGGCTAAACGTAACATTGTATTCAATAAGCCTATATATATTGGAATGTGTATACTGGATATTTCAAAAACTCTCATGTATTCCCACCACTATGATGTCCTGCTACCCTATTATGGAATGAACAATCTTAAACTCATGTACATGGATACCGACTCGTTCATTTATTTGGTTAACACCCAAGATGTATATCAAGACAAGTTGGATTTCCTAGAACACCTGGACACATCAGATTATCCTACTAATCACTTATGTTACTCTACATCAAACAAGAAAACGTTGGGGAAATTTAAAGACGAGGCTTGTGGACAAATTATAAAAGCATTTGTTGGACTTAGAGCTAAAATGTATGCTTTAGACATAAATGGTAAAGAAATCAAAAAGATTAAAGGTATTAACAGAGGTGTTGTCAAAAATTGTATAAGCTTTCAAGATTATAAGGATTGTGTCATGAAAAACAATGTAAAAAGAATACCCATGATCATTATCGCTTCTAAACAACATGACATATCATCTATAAGACTAAACAAAATTGCTTTGTGTCCTGGTGATGATAAAAGAGTGATTGATGCTGATGGTATAGGTACACATGCCTATGGTCATTACTCAATCATTGACCATGCTTAAAGAGTTAAGTTATGAATTTCAAAATCTTCTGCCTGCAACTAGCAAATACATAAAACAATTTAGGAAATAAAACAATAACACTACAAAAATAAAAAATGGTATTCATAATAAAAAAAAATATATAAATAGAAAACAAAATAAAAAACAACTGTACAATTTATAACAAAAAAAGAATATATATAAAAATGTATTATGTGTAAATAATGTACATGTATTTAAAATAAAAAATATTGTATGGACACTGCTTGTACATTTTTAATTACTACCCACCTCTCTCCACTCCTAATGCAAAATGAACATGTAAAACACAAATTGGAAAATCCATGTTTCCATATTGACAAAATAGAAAAAACATTAAACTGAAATTTAAAAAACTGTAAATGGGAATTTGGTAAATTGACAAATAATGTATATCAACAAATTGGAAAATCCATGTTTCTATATCATGATATTGAAAAACTTTAAATTGACATTTTAAAAACTGTACATGGAAATTGTGAAATTAATAAATGTGTAAACAACAAAATGCAAAATCCATGTTTCCATATTATGAAATTGAAAAACTTAAAACTGACATTTAAAAAAATGAAAATGGGAAATTGGAAAATTGGCAAATGTGTAAACAACGAAATGCAAAATCCATGTCTCCATATTATGAAATTGAAAAACTTAAAACTGACATTAAAAAAAACTGAAAAAAAAACCCGGTTGGGGTAGTGATCATGTTGTACAGTAGCCTATAAGACTAGCATAATGATAGTTGCATGTGCCCTTATATACTTTGTGTATGTGGATTTGCCTTTGGATTAGCTTAAGTTAGGTTTGGTGAGGTTAGGTATGTGACCTTGTAGTTTACTCTTTACGGAAAATGTAAAATGTAAATCTAAAATCAAAAATCTCAAATTTAAAATGTAAAATCTAAAAAACTAAAATCTAAAATACAAAACAATCAAAAATGTAAAATGTAAAATCTAAAAAATGTAAAATGAAAAATCAAAAATCTAAAATGTTAAAATGTAAAATGTTAAAATGTAAAATCTGAAATCTTTAAATGAGGTTCCTGTGGAATAGGTTAGGTTAGGTTAGGTTATAACTTAGTTTATTATGTGTGCTCTCACATTTGCTCTCATATTTGCTCTGACTTTGAAGTTAGGTTAGGTTAGGTTATAACTTAGTTTATTATGTGTGCTCTCATATTTGCTCTGACTTTGAAGTTAGGTTAGGTTAGGTTAGGTTAAGTTAGGTTAGGTTAGGTTAGGTGAAGTTGGGTTAGGCAGAATGGTTGAGGTATGAATCAAAAGCCATCTCCTGTCAGTTTTGCCTCACAAGACTGAGTGTACCCCGTTCCACTCCTGAGACCAGAAATTAAATTTCTTGGCAGAGCCTGGATTGGAACCTCAGGAATGACTGCCAAGAATGCTTGCCACTACACCAAGAAGTGGACAATATATAAGGCTTGTCTTGATTGTATACAATCAATCAGTAATTACCTAATAATAATAATAATAATAATAATAAATATTCCATTTATCAACTACACGGCCGACCTCTCCCTGTGACGTCATACACGGTCTCAGGGCATGGCGGCCATCTTGCCCATTAGCCACTGCGCCAGCTCTGACTGACCCCTCCATAAGAATAACATAGGGCTTATTGCGCGCGGCGGCCATCTTGCCCATTAGCCCCTGCGCCACCTTCGGCCTATATATCCTACTGACGTACCTCAATGTGCTTGGATTTTCGATGGTACTCCGGATATTTAGCCAACTTAACTGCACCAGCATTGTCGATGTAAAGCATAGGAGGTTTTTCAGCAGTTCCCAGTAATTCCGAAAACAGTCTCTTCAGCCAAATCAACTTCTTTGCTCCTTCACTTGCAGACACAATTTCAGCTCCAGTTGTCGACGTTGCCACAGACTTCGGTAACTGACTTCTCCACGATACAGCTCCATGATTGTAGGTCGAAATGACACCCGTTGTTGAACGTCTCTTCCTCTTGTCACCAGCGTAGTCAGCATCACTGTAGACCTTTAAACCGCCCTCTTTCCTGTAGACGATTCAATGGTTCACTGTGCTCTTTAAATATCGAAATATCCGTTTCACTTGACTCCAGTCTTGAACTGGAGGATTCTCCATGGCTCGGGCTGCTTAGTTGACCGCGAATGCGATGTCTGTACGTGTAGCTGTAGTCAGGTACGTCAAGGATCCCACCGCCTCACGATAAGTAACCCTGGCCGAAACCTTTTCTCTGTCTTAACTTTCTTCGCGTCCAACTGGAGTAGACACTCCATTTGACTCGGCCATCCCACATTTTTCAAGGGTTTTCCTCGTATAATCCTCTTGACTGATTGCTATTGATGCATCAAGGTTTCGTTGTATCTTCATGCCCAGGAAATTTTTGAGAGATCCTCTGGTCGTGTGAAATTCCTGCTGAAGTCTTTTCATGAACTCCTCGATGTCTTCTTCGTTTCCAATTACCAGAACCAGACCGTCATCCACAAAGATTACAACAGCCAACCACTTTCCATTTTTGTAGTTGTAAAAGAGACAAGAATCAGCTTTGTTGTTTTTGAATCCAGCTTTCTCCATTAATTTCTTGAAACGCTTGTTCCAGCAGCGTGGAGCCTGTTAACCATATAAGCTTCTCTTCAGATGACACACTCGGCCAGTACAATCCTGATGACCTTCTGGCTGTTCCATGTAAACATCTTCTTCAAGCTAGCCGTTCAAGAAGGCCGTCTTGACATCAAATTGACCAAGTTTCATCTCCTTTTCAACAGCCACTGCCAACAGAGCTCGAATGGTGACATACCGAGCAACAGGGCTGAATGTTTCTTCATAATCGATTAGTTGCTGTTGCACATAGCCTTTGGCTACCAATCGTGCCTTAAAGCGAACTTCTCCACTGTCCGTAGTTTTCTGTCGTAGAACCTACCGATTTTTCAGGACCCGTACACCATTTGGACGCTCAACTAATTTCCAGGTATCATTTTCCTTTAAGGACTCCAATTCTTCATTAATTGCTTTCAGCCACTGATCTGTATTACTAGACTGCAGCGCTTCAGAGTATGAATCAGGATACTTTTCAATGATAGATGGTCCAGCCATGTACATGTAATTTCCACTGATCATCCACGATGGTTTCTTCCTTTCACGTTTGATTTTCCTTCTTTCTTCAGTCTCTCCTTCTTCCTCTTCTACTTCATCATCTTCGCTTCCTCCGGAACTTGACGCCGAAGCAAAATCTTCCATTTCACTTAAGTTCTCATCTGGTTCTGACCTCCTCTGTACATCAGACGATGAATTAGACTCATTTCTCTCCACAGGTTCTTCAAGCGTGACTTCAAACTTCCCGGCGTTGACGCGCAGATTGCAGACAACTTTTTTTTTTTCAATTTCACATCATGGCTTTCCCTGAGTTGGAATCCAGACTCTAAATCCATCCCTGTCGTTCACGTACCCAACCAGATGTCCAAGAACAGCTTTGTCGTCGAACTTTGAGCGAAAATTCTTGTTGATATGTACGTAGCATTCTGTTTCAAAGATCTTCAGATGACTGAGACTTCCCACTGGTCGTCCATACCACAATTCATAGGGAGATTTGTTTTCAATGGATGACTTCCCAGTGCGATTCAGGAGCTACACCGCAGTGTTGCAGGCTTCAGTCCAAAGTTGTTTCGTTAACTTCCTGGGATTCATCATAGATTTTGCGCACTCCACAATCGTCCGATTTTCACGTTCCGCAACTCCGTTTTGTTGTGGTGTGTACGGCGTAGTAATGCTGTGTTCTATGCCTCTGCTTGCGAGTAGTTCAGAAACCTTCTTGCTATCAAATTCTTTTTCTCCATCACACCTGAATAGCTTCACGACGTGTCCATTTGGTTTGGCTTCATTCAGGAACTGTTCCAGAACGGTGCACACTTCATGTTTGTGCGTTAAAAAAAAGACTCGTCGAAACTTGCTGAAATCATCCTTCAAACATACGTAGTAGCGTGCCTTTCCAAGAGATTCAGTAGACATTGGTCCATTCACATCGGCGTGGATTTGTTCACTGGTGGCTGTTGGTCTATTCATTCGTGTCTTGAATGACAGTCGATGCATTTTTCCCAGTTAAAACTCAGCAATTCTTCTAGGTTTGTGCCGTGTCGTGTGTGGGGTTTCGCCTAGGACACCAAGCTGGCTCATCGGTGGGCTCTTGGTGTCCCCGCCCCGACCCCCACAGGAGTATCGAACTGCGTGCTACCTCCCTTTATATAGAGTGCAACTGCACTACTAGACTGTGAGAACTAAAAGCTCAAGCAGCCTTAACCTCCCTATGAAGGCTTCCAAAAAGATGGTATATGGGCTTTCACGGCAGGTGAATTAAAACTCAGCAATTCTTCTAGGTTTGTGCCGTGTCGTATGTGGGGTTTCCCCTAGGACACCAAGCTGGCTCATCGGCGGGCTCTTGGTGTCCCCACATGGACCCCACCCCAACACGAGTAACGAACTGTGCGCTACCTCCCTTTATATAGAGTGCAACTGCACTACTTCACTGCGAGAACTAAAACCTCAAGCAGCCTTAACCTCCCTATGAAGGCTTCCAAAAAGATGGTATGCTCATCCATCGCAGAAATCCTCTTTACACATGTCTTCATTGATGTTCATCTGCCTCAGTACATTCTTAACGTGCACTTTGTGTTGATGACCAAATCGTTCATGGTAGATCTACAGTTTTCCGACGATGTAGCTAAATTCACTTGAATACGTTGCGCCGGTTTCACGACGCGCATGTCAAGTTCATACAGACTATGACTCACACGTCCAGTCATCATCGCCTTTCCAGTAACCTTGTCTTCAATTCTAACAGTTTGGTCGTCAAATCTTGCACAGAAACCTTTTCTTGCAGCAGCTTTCGCAGAAAACAGACGTGCCGTTGCATCGGGAACATACAAAACTTCAGTCATGTCAGGACTCAACCAAGCGTTGTTGAGCCGCACTTGAATGTTTACAGTTCCTTTGCAGTAAGCTAGCATGCTCACACCCCGTTTTCGAAGCGAAATCTTCTCTGGAGCAGCAAACTTCTCGTATGTCGTAAAATACTGTTTGTTAGCAGTAATGTGATTTATGGCGCCATTGTCAAAGTACCACCGGTCGGCTTGAACAAAGTCGCCGTCTAACGCACTCATAGCATGTGTCAGAAACGAAGCATTGTTCTCCTTATTTTTGTTTCTAGTGTCACCCTCTTTCTTCTTCATCGGACATTCACTTGCCCAATGGCCCAATTCATTACATTTGTAACATGGAAACTTCTGTTTTACTCGTTGAACATTTTTCTTTGACTTGTCATCACCGCTGCCTTTGCCACCGCCATACTGGGAAAACCTCTAGGGAACACTACGTACCACAAACGCAGTTGATTCTACGTTTCCTTGGTCGCGCAGTTCAATCGTGCACAATTTTTCAATCAAGAAGTTCACAGTTTGATTTTCCGTCGGAATCGTGTCCCACACATCCTTGAAATTATCATATTCTTTTCCCAGCGTAGATAAAGTTCGACCGTTCAAAATCCTTTCAGACAACGTGTTTTCGTTGTACTTTTGGAGTTCGTCGTTCAGATCCTGATAATGCTTCTGCAACTTCGCGACATGGGTGCTGATGTCCTCCTTGTCGTCAAGTGCCACTCTGAAAAATGACTCTATCAACATATTCAGTCGCTGCGTACTACTTCATTCGAACCCTGCGCTCAATTTTTTCCAAATTGCACTGGCATTGGTGCACGTCAACACGAGCTCGGCAACAGATTTTCCTAGCGCACCTGCTAGCAAACTGGCCGCTTTCGCGTATTCTTTCAACCACTGCTTATGCCGCCTTTTGTTGTGCAGTTGTATCTGCCACCAACACAGGACACTTTTTCGAACCATCAACAATATTTTCCAGTTCATACCATCAACACATGCCATTTTCACTTTACCCAGTCTTCAGGTCCTTCAAGTTTATCCACTCGAACTTTATAATCACTGCCGGTTGCCATTTTGAGGTTATCCTTTCCTCACAAAAAGTACAGCACGTATTCCATAGGCGCTCAGCTTCGGATCCACTCACGAGATAATACCATTTACACGTGGCCTGGGCCCATAACCTGTTAGTTTTAATGTAAATATTAATCAAGTGTGAGAAATAAGATACAAATCATCATCTTTTGAGATGTTTGTCACATGCCACGCGAACACGCACCGACTTGTCTTTTGTTTCTTTTTTATTGTCCATATCTATTTCGCCAGGTGGCGCTAATCTGCTATTTTTCTCTCAAATATTAACAAGACTAATTTATTATATAAGAACTAACATTCTACACCACAATATACTCAACTCGTATTCACATTATATTTGATTTTTAGACAAGATTTATGAAATTACACTGCTCTCCACCCGGATTCGAAACGACATTGGCTGTGCTGGACGTCTTCCCTCTTTATCTCCACGCGCTGCCTGCCAGCAGAGACAACGAGCTTGGCCAGGTCAGTCCGAATATGTACTGTGTTCATTCTACTAGGGAAAATATTATTAATATTATAATTATTATTTTCATTATTGTAATTATTATTATTGTATAAGTAGGGATAGGAAAAATTCGCGATCGCGAATTTCGCGAATTTTTAAAAGAAGTAATATACAGGGGATAATGTGTTATAATAACCCTAAAAATGGCAAAAATAAATGTTTTTGAGCACGCGAATTTTCGCGAATTTCGCATGAAACGCGAATTTTGCATGAAACGCGAATTTTGCATGAAAACGCGAATTTTAGCTTCTTCCGTATTTTTTCTTTATAGTGCACTTCCGATATTTCGCGGCAATTAATGCACGAATTTCCGCGAATTTTTGAAAGCCGCGAATTATCTGCAGTAATGTTTTTAAGCCTAGCAAAAAGAAAACTATTGGTTAAAATATTGAAATATATTTTAGGAACACGCAGAAAAAAAATTATAATACTTTATAACCTAGTATTGTAAGAGACACTACGTGGATTAGGCCTATACCAATATTAAAAACTAAGATAAATGACTGTCATCACTTTTTGTTTCCTAGATAGTTTATTTTTTCTAATTTTAGATTGTATAATTCTGAAGAAAACAATATATGAGAACGGAAATTCATCTCGATTTTCTATATAAGAGATAAGTGTGACTATACACACACTAGTTTGACTGTGGGAACTTTCGGGATTTCCGTTGCATCACTCCTTCACTTGACATGCACTGGATCTCAGTTTACCTCACCGACAGTCAAATTCCGTACAATATCCTCATCGCTTTCATGTCTGAAACCATGATCGTCTTTATCGAAGTCTAACTACTGAATGTCACTTTCTTCTGCATCTTGGCATTCATACAGGTTTTGCCCTAATGTCATTGTAGCGAGACCACTTTGCCCATTTGAAATATCGTTGTCACAGAAGCCGACAAGGCTTGTTTCTGTGCGAGTGTAGTAGCGGTAATTTTCTCTCATGACTTGACTGCATGGAGAGCATCCAACAAACACGGAATGATCGGAAACTTAACGGTAGTTAGCGGACCTCGCTTTCTGCATACAGAGATCTTTATCAATCTGGCCGGTCATCCTGGTAAATTACTTAGTTATTGAGGTTTTAAGGGCCAGAACAGCAAGGTTACCTGCCCCTTCATCCTAGTGACTACTCGACGCATGGCGTCATATAGTGCGCCTTTCAGACATGAATATCTAGATGGCAAGTATCCATATCCAAATGAGCCACTGTTTCCTGAACCAGTCTTAACCAGTTGGTCTTCTTGGTTTCATTCTGTGGTGTACCTGTCAGAGTACTTGAAAGATATTGTGCAATTTTTGAATGAAGTAGTAGGGACTGATAACTCGGGTGTTGATTTCCTGAACAATGTTTCACATGACGAAATACTTGAGATTCAAAGAATTTGGCACAGACATCACTGAACTCATCCCTTTATTAGAAGGCCAGTCTTATCAGACTGTTCACCTTCTAGATGGACATGTACGGAGAATTCAGCAAGCCCTTAAACTTGCTATTTCTGGAAATTACGGTACCAACATTAAGGAGCTGTTGGAGGGTTGTGGAAATGTGTTAAAAAGAGAGAAAATACATTCAGTTTTAGTAAACGCTGGGTCCCATGCTCTTAGAATATTAATCAGCCTGAGATCCGTTGACCCTGGGAACAAGATTTACAAATGTGTGCGTTTGATCCAGCAGAAATAGTGCCAATGAACATCAATGAGGACCTTGCAAAGAAAATTAAAAAGTTGCCATTCTGTGGAACACTGGAAGAAAGTGAGGTCATAAGAGGATACAACAAACTGCAAACTTTAATTAAGAAGCAGATGCACGACAGGACCAAGACAGACTTTGTTCGAGTTTTGCAAGGAATGACATTTGTATTTCCAAAGTTCTCAGAATCTGTGTTGTAAACCATTCTGATACCTGTGAACGCTAACTGTGAACTTTTGTTTTTCAGCTTACATTAGCACGTTAAGTGATATGTGTCACCGTTTGTCACAAGAGAATTTGGATCTCTTCACTGAAGTATACTTTGAAGGATGACTGAAATGTGTTATGTTATCCATGATATTTACAAAATCCCGCCTAAAATTTAACATTTTGAAAGTACCGAAAAGTGCACTTGAAACCACCGAATTTGCCACTTTAAAATACCGCTTTCTTCACTCTGAAATCACCGAAAAATTCCTATCCCTATGTATAAGGCATCGTGTAGGTATTTCGAGTTGATGGCTCTTGATACACGTAAGGTATCATATTCACATTTGAATCCCAGAACTTCCCTTCACAATGCACATAGTGGCCATAGGAAGTCAGAAAGGGATGTTATGTTATACTGCGCCCCACATGCATGCTCAGCTCAAAGGACCAAGGGGATCTCCAACAGGTGCACTACGCCAATTCGTGATGTGTTACACAGAGTCTCTGCAATATTCTAGCATGGTAGCCTTGATCGTTTTATTAACTCATTGTGAGTATAAATCAAATCTGTCTGAAGTGTTGTTTTCGGACGTTAGCCACTAAGCTGTGGATCATCGATTTGAAGTAGTTGACAGACAAGCCGTCTGCCAGCCTACGTGTCGCCCTCACCACGCCCTGTATTGTCCTTCCCAAACTGTACGGGGCTCACGGCAGCTGATGCTTGTAACATTGGGAGAAAATAAATGTCTTTAGACTTTGCAAGTTCTCGGACCGTTATAGCACTAAGTGGATCTGACAAGGCTTCCTTGCCCACAGCTGAAACAGCTTCCTTAATATGTAGGTCCTAACAAAGCCATGACTTCCTTTGATCGTTATATGGATTGTGAATATAAGTTTTGGAATTAATATGTGAATATGAGTATCTTACGTGCAATAGAATCTATGAACACGGCCAGCAACGCGAAATACCTGCACGAGGTCTTGTAATAATAATAATAAAAATTATAATATGATAATAATACGTCGCCTCCGTGGTGTAGTGGTCAGCGTGCTTAGCTGCCACCCAGGAGGTCCGAGGTTCGATTCCCGGCTCTGCCACGAAATTTGAAAAGTGGTATGAGGACTGGAACGGGGTCTACTCAGCCTCGGGTGGTTCAAATGAGTAGAGGGGGCTCAATTACCACCTCAGCCATCCTCAACGTGGTTTTCCGTGGTTTCGTCTCCGGGCAAATGCCGGATGGTACCTAACGTCAGACCACGGCCGCCTCCTTCCCTCTTCCTTGTCTCTCCCTCCCAATCTTCCCGTTGGTTGTTTTGGCTTGTTAAAATACACGTGGTGTATTATACCGTACTTTGATTGTTGTTTTAGGGGGCGGTAAAGCGAGGTCACCTGCCCCTGTATTATACGTTATACTATGCTAAAAGTTTTCCTTATTTCCAATCATTACAGTACTTCCTGAACTTATTATCGACTGCTTAACTCAATGTGGTACTTTGGTCGAGTGATCTAGCTAGATGCTTGGCTACCACCCATGTAGCCAGGGTACGAATCAAGTAAAAGTTCATTTAAATTTGTGTTGTTTTACAATTATCCATATAATTACACATACACTACTGCATATTTTCTAATGGAAAATAAATTCCAATTACACAACAAGTTTTATTGCAAGCTTCCACAACAAGCATTGGCTTAGGATTCCTACACCCATGACTGGAACGGGGTCTACTTACCCTCGGGTGGTCTACCTCCGGTCACCTCCATGGTGTAGTGGTCAGCGTGCCTAGCTGCCACCCCGGAGGTCCGAGGTTCAATTCCCGGCTCTGCCACGAAATTTGAAAAGTGGTATGAGGACTGGAACGGGATCTACTCAGCCTCGGGTGGTCCCAATTGAGTTAAGGGGGTTCGATTCCCACCTCAGCCATCCTCGAAGTGGTTTTCCTCAGTTTCCCACTTCGTCTTTGGGCAAATGCCGGGATGGTTCTGTGGCGTTATTTTATAGTCCTGGGTTCATGAATTTGTCGAACAGTGCATTGAGACACTGCAAGACGTAATTTTACGAGATATTTCTTATGAAACAACCAGCTGGGACTGTGGACAATTTAAATCTAAGGAGATTTCCGAATCCCTGTGCTATTTCAAGGTTGTAGCATACGAGCGCAGCTAATGACAAAGCCTGGAGATCAGATTGCCAGCGATCGATATACCTGTCACCCATATCGAAACGCACGCTTGGAGCATTATTATATTGATTATAAGGAACCAAGAGCTGCATTTGCAGTTTCATTTGCATAAGAAGTTAGCTCATAATGCATGAAGTTTATTCATTTGAATGTTTGTCAGAATTAACGCTGTGAGAGGCGTAAGATGTGTATATCATTATTTATATGCAATATACATCGATATTCGACACAGAGGAGTGGGGGAAGTTGGTGTCTACCTGTAATCCGTTTCCCCAGAAAGCCAGACACATATTCACGCGTCTCGAAACAATTCACATCGGAAAGAATCTGTACCTTTGACGTGCGCGGTTGAGAAGAATCGCGGCGATAGTTATTTTGTGTTATAGAAGAAGATACTTACAGCGTGAATTTGAGAATATTCGGAGAGATTGTTCATGACTTCATTTTTCGTGAACTTGCTTTGATTTAGTCTATTTTCTTTTAGTGACATTGCTATTTTCCTTGTGTAATGTCATCCTGAATAAATTTTGATGATTTAATTTTAATCCTTATGACGTGGTAATTTATAAAGGTGATGGAAGGGTGTGTTAAGAAGGCCATTGCTGGGTGTTTTCCAGAGTTTCCAACACTGAGATTTCGTATTTATTTGAGTCTTGTGTTCTTTGCGCGTCTTTTATTACACTTTGGTCTTTCTTAATGCAACCTCGGTAGGAATAGGTTGTGTCCTATTATCCCTTCTACTTGTTGGTAGGATCTGGGGGTTCCTCTAGCCGGGGATTTTCAGGTTCTACGACCCAGCTGCCATCGTGGGATTCAACAAGTATTGGTTTGATAATACGGGTACAGTACCTACAGTACTGTTAGGCCACGGCCGTCTCCTTCCCTCTTCCTTATATATCCCTCCCATTCTTCCCATCCCGTCTCATCCCTCATGAGGCCCCCTGATCGCCTTATAGGTGAGGCCGCCTGGGCGAGGCGCTAGTCCCGCCTCCCCAGTTGTATCCCAGGACACTGTCCGTAGGGATCCTTCGCTGAGTCCGCGGGAAAAGCCTACTGGGAGGGTAAACTGACTACACAACATATATAAAGAATACTACCGTATTTGGTTTACGTTTCAGAAGCTATGTCGGCTGTAGTAGCCTCTACCGCTCATCAAGGATAACCAAGGAAATCGCTGTGGTAGCGTGTTCAATTATGTAGTGCAATACGTATATACAACATTTTCAATGGCAAATTACACACTATAAACGCTTAGTATTATAACGTCTGAGTAATTATAAAAAATAAATGTAAAATCAATCAAGTAAAAAAGCAAAATATCTGGATTCAAACCCCAGCCATGCGGGTGAGAGTCCATCTCCCTAACCCCTGCGCCAAACGTGACCATCGCTGGAGGAATATTATCAGCAGACTTAGCTATAACTGCCTAGCAAATAATGTCTTGGAATAAACTATTTCTTCAGAATATTATGCCTTTATTATAAACCATTTCATACTAAATTCATACTATTTTTTAGTACATTACATAAAACAACTTCAAGCTACTGAAATATGGACCAGGCAGCAAACGTTAGCCACCATCTTGACGTGTGTGCCTTAAGTGCTTGGTGCACGGCACGGTATGGCATGGGAAACTATTTATCTGCTGATGACGTCGTTTGGGCAACAGTAGCCTCTCACATGGCTATATATTTTTCCAAAATTTGGTAGAGATCAGATGATTAGTTTAGTAGTAATTTGATTCAATCTTTGAACAATTGGATGGCCGCCATTTTGGTTTGGCTGAGATGGTGGCGATATAAAACATGATACTGAGGTGTCCTTTGCTAGTGTTACCTCTGAACTAAATTTGGTCGTGTTTGAATTGATAGGTGGACAGATATACACATGCTGTATATACACACACACAGACACACGAACTTTTGGCCCGTGTAGGTCTGATAAGCTTACTTTTTTTTTGGTGCAAAAATCGAAATTTCGCTAAATATCAGCTGCTGAATGATTGATATTACTACGGCAGTGAAAAGTCATCTAGAGAATCAACTTAGAGATATTTTCTCAGCAGACATGACTCTCCCATACATCAAGCTGTTGTCAAGGCTGATGATAAATGCACATCGCGGGATCTCCTCCATGTAAGTGATATACAGTTACCCATAGGCGAAGAAACCCCGCTGCGTAGCCGTGCTTGCTAAAGATGCACCACGGCCACGAGGGCAGATTTAGCAAGTCCGGAGATTGGAGGTTTGAATCCCAGCGCTGATAACCGCTATACCTTGCTTTAAGTATAGGAGAGCCTACCCCATCCCTGTCCCTAATACAGCTGCACACACCACTATAGTCATCATGTAAATGCAAGCTAACAGAAAAAATCAAAAATCAACACACACCCAACGACGTAGGGCTGATGACCAAGATATCGCGATCCCCTTAAATCAATTTACAACAATAGCTACTGACGAATAACGTACAGCCATCAAGCCTCAGCAGAGGACTCGGAATACTCCATATGGGTTCACCCAGAAGCATGTCGACACTGATGTGATGACTGCTAGTTGACTCATGGTTGCAATCCAGGATCATGTGGAGGCTGCCAACACTATCTAAAATGTGTTTTTAAGGCAAATTCATAGGATGATAAATGTCGAAGATGCCATTTAGACCACGAAAACATCCAAAATACAGGGTGTATCAAAATGAATATCGAGGTTTTAAGGCGTTGTAGTATTTATTACAGTTAACGTAGGATTATAAATAATACATCAAATGAAAGAACAACTCCAACAGTATGTCCTACAAGTGTTCGTACCTGTGCGCATGCGCCAAGATGGCGACTACGGAGCAGTTCTTTGTGTTTTACAGTTTACAATGACTGAATCTGGAGTTATAGTGCAACGTGCGTTCCGTATTACGTTCCGGATGACAGAGCTTGTTTCGCATGGCCTCCACGTTCACCCGATGTGACGCCATGTGATTTTTACCTTTGGGGGTTCGTAAAGGATCATGTGTATGTGCCTCCACTACCAGCTGACCTAACCGACTTCAGAAACAGGATTGAAGCAGTTGTTGCAACAATTACGCTACTCCAGAGACGCTGAGCAAGGTTTGGGACAAACTCGGCTATCGACTCGTTGTGTACCGTGTGATGAATGGTGATCAAATTGATCACTTGTAAGACAAACTGTTTGAGTTGATCTTTCATTTGATGTATTATTTATAACTGTAAGTTAACTGTCATAAATGCTACAAAGGCTTAAAACCCCGATATTAATTTTGATACACCTTGTATTATAGGAAACTGCCAAGCTACTCCTGTATATAAGACCCGATCAAGTACACACAATAATTTATTTACTCCCAAGACTGATTTGGCGTATTATCGGTATATAGCCGACGCCATTTTGGATAATTGGATAATTACGGATAAACCAATACCTGCAATACAGCCAAATATCCTTCTTGTAGGCAAATGGAAAAAGAAACGTTCTCATTAATAATGAAGTGTCGGTCTCCCATAATATTCAAAACACCTGCTGTGAAAATGGACCAAGTATCTGCCCTTGGCTGAAGAGATGCGGCAAATGTTGAGAGAGGAAGGTGTAGCGGTGCTGCGCATAGTCATCTCTTCTAGAGCAGAGGTCCTCAAAGTGGGGGGCGTGCCCCCTAAGGGGGGTGCCGGCTCTGATTGAAATATTTATTTTTCATATTCTGTAACAAATATTGCTATCCTCATATCCATGAACCTATCATAGCCAGGAAGCTTCCAAGACCATTCAAGAATAATAAACTCGTACTTTTGTTGTCTTATTTCACAATAACTGACCAGTAGATCCAGCCAGCAGGAATTCTGAGAAAAGGTGTTGAATAACATTCCCCACCCGCAGCGATATCTCTTTACCAAACACTTAAGGCTGTGCGATCAGCACCGCCGTCAATCGCAAGGCAAGATATGGCAGCACTACTGTATTACCGATGGCAGCCGCTGCATTTGTGTTAGTGACGTGTCTACCCTTCAATTATCACCTCCTTCCGCCCCTACTCCCACCGCTGCTCCTCGTCACTCAATGTCTTCTCTCTCTCTCTCTCACTGATAGCGTTGCTTTGCATCTGAAAAACAAACCAGACTTGCTTTCCGAGCCGTATTGCCAATTTGTGGACTATAGGCATTCTCCCTCCGTCCAGCCCAATAAAAAAGATTATATTATGATATAGGCCTATTATGATTATATTTTGATATATGATTCACGGAGTGAGGTTGGGGTTAGGATTGTGCAGCTGTGAGCTTTCATTCCGGAAATAGTGGGTTCGAACCCCCCTGTCGGTAGCCCTGGATATGGTTTTCCCTGGTTTCTCATTTTCACACCAGGCAAATGGGCGCTGTACCTTAATTAAGGCCACAGCCGCTTCCTTCCCACTGCTAGTCTTTCCTATCCCATCGTCGCCATAAAATCTACAGTATCTGTGTCGGTGCGACGTAAGGCAAATTGTAATATATATATTATTTTGATATATATTGAAGATTACAACTCGCATAATAGGCCAGGTGACAGGTAATTCAATAAGGAAATAATTAGTGGAAAGCTGGAAATTGCTTTAATCGCTTTATTTCGACCCAGATATTACTCTCCCAAGTTTTCCCCCTCGAGCGAAGTCGGCGTTGGCCCTTCTTGCCCTAAGAAGGTACCATTTTTCAATTTTTTGCAAATATCTCCCAAACCTTCAACTTTATCAACAAAATACCTATTATAAAAATTATCTAGAGTGAATTTCCTACAATAATGTTCCCTACCTTTTGTCTCTAATGTGAACCGTTACGATGCTACGACCATTCAAAGCGGAGCCCTTTTTGATTCTTGCGGAGAAGCTATGGAAATGATATGCCATATCAACGTTTCTACATGTTTTAATATTTGTCAGCATTCCAGCTGCACAAGCTGTTAACTTGTTACAAGTATAACAGCTTTTCAATGTAAACAGCTGTGGCAAAGTACCTACCATTAGTATCATTTTGCAATATTGAGTTTTCGACTACAGAACAGCATGTGGATGCACGGTGTGCGCGGATCTCGCGGGATGATGCGGACTTGAGAAAATTTGTTGGATGGTTATCAACTCACGATCCCTTTCCTCGTGGACAACACGTTGTTTCGTTAAGCACAGGAGTTGTCGGGGATGGACATATCACTTGTCATGGCCTATGAAATTGGAATAGCAGCACAAAAAGGCATAACCGGCAACAATTTTCACGATGTGAAGTTCCTTAGAAAAAATCACGTGATGCCTCTCCACGCGGTAAATTCGAAAATAAAAATCCGCAACACTGATATTCCTGTTGATCCTCTTGTGCTTTTCCAAAGCATTTGCCTTGCAAAGAAATCCGATGCAGAATTGAAACAATATTTCCAATTTGAACTAGCTCCGTATCCGGTTGCGATCTTTGATGAAGCGGGAATGCGTACACGCAAAAATCTGTGTTCTATAAATTATTCGATCCTGTTACCGATGAGCCTATATTTGAGGACCTACATCATGTTCTCGACGGAGGATATCTTCTGCACCGTGTAATTTGGCACCGAACCGATACTTTTGTCGACATTAGTGCCAAATATGTGAATTACGTTAAAATATACTTCAAAAACAGTGTCATTATTTTCGATGGGTATCCTGACGACCCAGCAGCTCGCAGTACCAAGTCCGTTGAACGTCTTCGACGAACGCACACGCATGAAACGGCTAATGTATTTTGTTATTTTTTATTTTTTTTATTTTTTTATGAGTCCATGACGGCACCTATGCCACAAGCAAACTTTTTGTCTAATGACACAAACAAACGAAGATTGATCGACTTGTTGCGCGTCAAATTCGAAAGCGAAGGAATCGAAACCAGACAAACTCCAGAAGATGCCGATGTGCTCATCGTTACCACCCCACTCGAGTTATCTCGGCCCGACAATTCAGTCATTATAGTGGCTTAAGATATAGATATCCTGGTCATCTTGGCGGCTTGTGTGCCACCCTCCACGAAAATATATTTTATGTTCGACCCTCACTATTATGTGTCAGAAAACTGTGTCATAATGATGGTCATTATAACACAGTTTTTCATTATGATACAGTTTCTTCAGCCAATCAGAGCTCGTTCATTGACCAATTAGGTAACAATACCTTCGCGCATGTGCTCAAAATCCAACATGTCGGACATAAACACAACATCGAACTATAATAAATTACCGACATGGAATACGCACCGTCCATATGTTCGCGTAAATAAACTGGCGAATATGAGACAAGAAATAGCACTGCACCTTAATATCACCAAAGCTAATTTCTACACAGCCTTCAAACGACTCCGGTGACAATATTACTGAAGGACGGCAGATGTAAACATATGGCCTGCATATGGCATTGCAAGCACACAGAGCGCATGCGTTGGTCGTTCAAAGTTCTTGAAAGACAGAGATATCAAACCCAGCGTTCGCTCCCCAATCACAAAATTCAAGTGGATGACTCTCAACAGGTATTTATGAATATTTATGTTAAAACATATAATAAAGTTATAATTATCGTCGAACATAAACAGTCGGATGCAACTCGCCTATAATGATAATTAAGACACTCGTATGGAAATTATAAAACTCGCATACGCTAGTTTTATAAAAAATACTCGTGTCTTAATTATAGCCATTATAGGCTCGTTGCATAATGTACTATTATGAAACCCGGCAAAGGTTGAACCAAACAACAACTATTTTGCACAACAAGTTTCAATCTCCCGCCATGTGTGCAAGAAAACATCCTCTTTTTGCATGCGTTTAGTGGGTGCGATATAACATCTTCGTTTCTTAGGCAGGGCAAAATGAAATTCGTAACACTGCTGAAGAGTAATGAGGAACTGCAGACAGCTGTTAGGGTTTTCCGAGACGTGAACGCAAACCCTGATGAAATTGACAAAGCGGGCCAGTTGGTTTTGGCTGGGCTTTATGACAACAAAACCACGCGAAATACCCTGAATGAGTTGCGGTTCCAACTGTTTGCAAAATCTCTAAGCAAACATCGATTTAATCTCGCAAGCTTACCTCCCACCGAATCAGCGGCACGTGAGCACTCTTTAAGAACATATCATCAATTCCAAACATGGTATGGAAATGATACCCACTGGATTGGGGCTGGAAAACTTCTCGATGTGGTTTGGCTCCCATACCTACGACGAGGGATCCGGCGCCACAAACGCTTTTAAACCCAGTGTCCAGCAAATGTTCGAAAGGATGTAACGCAGTGTGTGATTGCAGGAAAACGGGCCTCCGATGCTCCAGAATCTGCATGAATTGTATGGGACGGTCATGTACAAATGCTACCAAGGAAGATGATATGGATGATTGTGATGGAGACATCGATGTTAATCTTGAGCGCCCTGTGACGTCGGACAAATGTACCGATACAGACGATGAAAGCGATGACGGTGAAATTGAGGCCACAGCTGTTTACATTGAAAAGCTGTTATACTTGTAAAAAGTTAACAGCTTGTGCACCTGGAATGCTGACAAATATTTTATAATATGTAGAAACTTTGATATGGCATATCATTTCCATAGCTTTTCCGCAAGAATCAAAAAGGGCTCCAATTTGAATGGTCGTAGCATCGTAACGGTTCACATAAGAGACAAAAGGTACGGAACATTTTTGTAGAAAATTTACTCTAGTTTATTTTTATACTAGGCATTTTGTCGATAAAGTTGATGGTTTGGGAGTTATTTGCAAAAAAAAAAAAAAAAAAAAAAAACGAAAAATGGTACCTTCTTACAGCCAGAAGGGCCAACGCCGACTTTGCTCGAGGGGGAAAACTTGGGAGAGTAATATCTGGGTCAAAATAAAGCGATTAAAGCAATTTCCAGCTTTCCACTAATTATTTCCTTATTGAGGCTTTTTCCCGACCTGTCGCCTGGCCTATAAAGTTCTATTGATCTTAAACATGTTTTATTCTGGGAAAAAAACTTAAAGAATTTTATAAAGTAACTCATAAATAATTTTTAACATTCTGTAAACGAAACACACACATATTTTATTATGAGCAAATATTCTCATGAAAATAAATTTTATTATTTCAGATTTTGAAAAATCATTTACATATCATATTGTTCTATACTGAAACACCTTTTTTTTAGTAATAATCTGATACAGGTACGAAGTACACCATTTTACACTGACTGTATAACAATATAAAGTATTGACAGTAAGAAAACAAACAATAAAATTTAACAAAAAAGGGACTTAATAATAACAAATTCATTGGAAATTAAATAACAAATAAAATAAATAACAGAAGTTATAAAGATATGTATGTGAGTCGTCCAATTCCAGAACTACCTAAGTCAATTTCATGAAATTTGTGAGAAAGGGCAAACAACTGTGGTGAGTTATCCGTGCGCGTTTAAATAGGAACAGTTTGTATAACAGTTACAAAATACGATTAGTTTTCATTTTATGTATGTTTTAAAAATACAGTAAAAGCAGTTTTTACGTAATAATAGAAAATATATTTCATTTAAGCAGTTTTGATACGGGATCTAGGACTTAAGTAGTTTTGGATTAGTTTCATTAAGTCAATAATTATGGTTTCTATGTGAAAGTGAAATTATTGCTATATTTTAAAGATCTCTAAGAAACTACCCAGTATACAATAAAAGTAACCTTTCAACCTTAAATTTCCATTCACAATATGCTCACAGCTTTTCAAACTAGGCGAAATAGAGTCCATTGGACTGCACAGCAACGTCATGTTCCATGGGGTCGTCGTCTTCTTCTTTATTAGATACATTTTATCGAGCTATGTCTTCACCACATAGTAGCAAGTCTCGGGAGAAGCCTAGATCCTCTCTGTTGTGCCACTCAGGGCCGAAATGCTTTGACAAAAGCTGTTTCACATCAGTCACTTACATATATATAAATATATAAAAGTGTACGCGTTCTTACGCCACTTTAACTTGTTTTCTAGGCGTTGATTAGCAGTGTTTAGCTATGGACAAGTTCATTGATAAACGTAAGCGCCTGGAGAGTGAAAGTGAACAGTCGGCTCCTACTCCCGAACCGTCGAATTCAACATAAAGAAGACAAACGAAAGAAAAGAACATACCAGGACAGTTACGTAGTGTATGGATTTACGCGGAATAAGAACGAGGAAAACCCTATCCCTGTGTGTTTAGTTTGTGGCGAAACACGAGGCCATGGTACCTAGCAAACTGAAGCGGCATCTCACAATTAAGCATCCTAGTGGGTCAGGGAATAGTGTGATGTATTTTTCACGTGTACTAGAAGGGGAGAAAAAAAAACAGCTGTGCGAATGGTAAAGAGAATGACCATAAGTGATACTGCTCTTGAAGCCTCGTTTTAAGTAGCAGAACTGATAGCAAAAAAAGAAAAAAGCACACCTCATAGTCTTGGAGAGGAAATCATAGGTCCTGCATGGAAAGTTATAGTTTCAACAATACTTGGTGAAGGAGCAGCTAATCAAATTTCGAAATTTCCTCTTTCCAACAACACAATCAGTCGCAGGATATCTGAAATGTTTGCAATATCAACGAACAAGTCGTGGGGAAAATAAAAACTGATAGAGCATTTGCTTTGCAAGTAGATGATAGTATCGATAGTGGTGACAAACTGCAACTCCTTGGTTTTACCAGATATATTGATGATAAAGATATTAATGAGCAGTTTCTGTTCTGTAGACCGCTGGAGACTACAACCTCAGGCCATGATATTTTCGTTTCTATTAATTCCTTTCTCAATGACCAAGATCTTTCATGGAAAGACTGGTTGGTTGGTTCTTAAGTTTAGGGGCTGCGACAACGCGGTCATGTAGCCCCGTGTACTTTGGTGTGTGTAGAATCTGTCTGATAACCGGTGTTAATTGTGATGACTGTATTTGTGTGTGTTATCTGTTTTTAATTCAAGTAAGGACAGCAGTCTTTTGAATTTTTCAAATAGTTCCTACTTTTGCTGCCAAACGCCACCGTCCATGACTACTAGTTCAGAACTTAGCTACCAGACGCCACCGCAGTCGGCTCTTGGCAACGAAAGTAGGAACCTAAGAGCGTTGTTTACATTCTTAACCTACACAATTTGGCTTCACACAGGTGTAATTAGTGGAAGGTTCTTTAACATGCCATAAATCTATGACATGGGACCGCCGGCTTTACTTCCCCTCCGAAGGAAGGCATACTGAGGGATTTTTAACGCTCTTAAAAAATCCAACGACTTCGGCCGTCATGGAAAGACTTTTGTGGTATATGTACAAATGGTGCACAATCTATGTCTGGGAAATTTAAAGGTGTTTACTGCCAGAGCTCAAGATTTTGCTGCAGTGTTTTACGAAGTTGTGAAAATGGTGAACTACATCAAGTCTCGACCTTTAATGTGCAGGATTTTTAAACAGTTATGTCTCGCAACGGATGCACCTCATACCTCTTTGTTACTTCATACAGAAGTATGGTAGTTGTCGCGGGGTCGTGTAATGAAGCAGTTTCTTGAACTTAGAGAACAGGTGAAAACTCTTTTTAAGGATGAAAATCAAGATACATTTTATGAGCTGTTACTAACTAATTCTTGGTGCTTGGAACTGTCGTATCTGGCAGATATTTTTCATAAACTGAATTAACTGAATGTTTCAATGCAGGGTCGACAGGATACAATAATTTCCTCAACCAATAAAATGAAAGATTTTAAAAGAAAACTTAGTTCTTGGAAGTCTGCAGTTCAGAAAGGAGATGTTTCAAACTTTCTTCTTCTGGCAGTAGATAACGATCTGGGTAAGCTGAAAGACCGCATTTGTGACCACGTATCAAGATTGCAAGATGCAATAGATACATACCTTCCATCTATTTCCACTATGAATGTCGACTGGGTTGTCTCACCATTTGATTTCATAGATAGTACGGAGGAAATAGATTTCACTGGTTGCGAACGAGATGAATTTATTGATCTTTGTGCCGATTCTACACTCAGCAAGAGTGAGGCGTTGGTGGCTACTTTTGGGCTTCAGCGGAGAGAGTAGTATCCTAACCTAATGAAGAAAGCAATTAACACACTTTCGCCCTTTCCAAAATCCTATCTATGCGAGCAAGCCTTCTCTGCTCTGGTGGCAATAAAATCCAAAGCAAGAAATAGACTGAATAACCTTGAGGATGATTTGCGTGTTTCATTGTCAACTGCAAGGCCCGATATCACGTATCTGAGCTCTAAGCATCAATCACAAGTTTCACATTAATGATTTATCGAACAAAATTATTGATGTATTTTTACTCACTGGCTGTAGTAAAGTTGACTGCATTATGTTATGGTGTACGTTACTTATTATAAAGTCAGCGGTCTAGCTGTGTGCCTCTCACCAAGGCGGTCCGGGTTCGATTCCCGGTCAATGCATGTGAGATTTTCGAAGTGAAATGCCATGTCCTGTGGTTCGGATTCCACGTAAAAAGGAGGTCCCGTGGCTTATAATCACAAGATTCACGGTCACGTAAAACTACAATCTTCCTTTCCTTTTTCCTTATTATAAAGTATTTCAATAAATTTACATATGAAACATAATTCTTTTTTTTATTCAAGGAAGGGTGCCCCTAGTGTTTAATGTTATTCCCAAGGGTGCCGTGAACTCAAAAGTTTGGGAAACTCTGCTCTAGACTGTGGTCGTGTAGACTGGCAGGATGAGTCAGGGAGGGAGGGGGGCGGAAGCTGCGATAGCAAAGGTGTTGAAGGAGAGAGGTAGGCAGGTGCCCGAGCGCACTCTTGCCCAAGACCTTGTCTTACCGCTGTGTGTGTGCGCGCGTGTGTGTATGTGTGTGTGACTGATTCAACCTGCGATTTTTTGAGTCTGAAAGGTACATGCACCACGGGTATATCAATGAACCAATTTTCTTTATCGAACTTTTCTACTGCTCAGAATAAGAGCCACTTCAAATTAATATAACTTTGAAGTTAATATAACAATTTTTTATCACTAAAAATGGTATTCAAATCTGAAGAGGTTAATACAAAATTTGAATGTCGTAATAAGAATTGTTCCTATTGCAGGTACTACTATAGGGGTTGTTGTACAGAAATTTCGGTGCCTTCCGATTATTAGTTTCGTCGTGGTGATTGTACCTTTAACGCTCAAAATAGCCACTTTGAAGCCATGTCCTCAGCAAACGAGCCGTCGTTATTTTCTTCAAAACGCATATAATATCCCACAAAGACCTACATTAGAGATTAAGAGTAAAAATAAAAATAAAAATAAAATTTCAATTTTTGACCGCACAGCCTTAACAACCACTAATGACAATAAGCCGCCTGGAAATGTGACCGCCACATCATTACAACAATTACATCTTCTATTTATGCCATTGTCGATTTGAATTCAGCCAGGCCTTTGCAATCAGTTCAAAGACAGTGAGTGAACAGGTTGTTACGTGCCACCCCCTAGTGGCACTTTTGTTAACTGGATTACGGTGGGGGTACAAAGCACAACACCAATTACTGCTTAAAGAAATAATTAACTTTATTGTGGCCAGAAAATTACACTAATCAGCAAATACAAGCAATTAGGAGCCTTACTCCAGTTTCCTCAAGTCTCTTCCTTGAGCGCTCTTGGCCCTTCCACTTGTCAACAGATCACAGAAGTTAATCCGTCCTAATGAGTACGGTGGCCTTGACAGAAACTACCTGCTCCTCTCCTTTATGTTCACCGACCACAATTTCTTACGATCACTTGCTGCAGGCTATTTCGCTGTCCACAAGCTGGAGAAACAATGTCACTGGATTTCGTAACTCGCACAGCACTTCGTCACCACACTTCTGTCGCACAAGATAATCGCTCGCACTAGCTCGTAAAACACAACAACAACAACAACTGCTAGACAGGTCGCACTTATATAGCAGGCCGGTGACTCAATAAATGCTTCTAGATCCATCCAGGGTTCACGGCTTCTCGAGGTTTCCATCGCTGGTCCAGTCACGAATATTCTGGACTACCCCTTTGTCTTAGTAGCCCTGTTGCATAAGGCACACGCAATACAGGAGGCAGGCCACAGCCCAGCCCTGGGGCAGTTGTGACTCATGCGGCGAGTGATGACACAAACTCACACCCGTAACACCACCCCCTTCCTAAAAAGGCTGATCGTCCCGATCAATCATTGGTCCGTCTGTGTCCCTCCGTAGGCTGCCAGGCGATCTCGGTGCACGATCTTCATCTTTGCCCTCGGGCTCCGCTGGATCCTGTAGACGACATCGTTGATCCGTTTCACGACTCGGTACGGGCCCTCCCAGGACTTCTGCAGTTTGGGTGACAGGCCTTTCTTCCGTAATGGGTTGAAGAGCCAGACCAGGTCGTCCTCGTGGAATCCGCCGGCATCCGTCTGCTGGTCGTATCGGGTCTTCATTCGGTCGGTCTCGATCCGCAGTTTCCTCCTCGCGAACGCGTGCACGTCCTCCAGTTGGTCGACCAGTTCTTGACAATACTGGCTTACCGGGATCGGATCATTCCCAGGTCGGCCGAAGGCAAGATCGACAGGTAGGCGGAACTCCCTCCCAAACATGGCCCGGGCTGGTGTGCACCCGGTGGCTTCGTGCACGGCGGCGCGGTAGGCCAGGAGAAATAGTGGAAGATGTTTGTCCCAATCCCTCTGGTGCTCGCTGACGACTATTCGGAGATGGTTCTCGATGGTGCGATTGAATCGCTCTACCATCCCGTCGGACTGAGGGTGTAGTGGCGTTGTCCTTGTATTCCGGATTCCCAGCAGCTGGCATAGGTTCTGGAACACCTGCGACTCGAAGTTCCTCCCTTGGTCGGAGTGCAGCTCCAGGGGTACTCCGTACCGGCTGACGAATTCCTTCACCAGGGTCTCTGCAATCGTCGCGGCTTCTTGATTAGGGAGCGCATACGCCTCCGGCCATTTGGTAAAGTAGTCGCTGACGACTAATATGTAGCGGTTCCCTGCCTCGCTTAACGGGAATGGCCCAGCAACATCGATGGCCACTCTCTCCATGGGGCCGCCCACGTTGTAGGTCTTCAGTGGAACCCGTCGTCTTCGTCCTGGGCCCTTGCTGGCTGCGCAATCGTGGCACCTCGCGCAGTGGTTCTCCACGTCTGTTCGGCATCCGATCCAGTAGAACCGCTCTCTCAGCTTCTCCAGGGTCTTCTTTATCCCTAGGTGTCCACCAGATGATCCTCCATGGACTTCCTTCAGGACTTCCTCCGTCATAGCCTTTGGAACGACGACTTGTTCCCGAGATGTCTTCCCGTCGGTGCTCTCCCAGGCGCGGCAGATGAGGCCATCCCTTACAATCAGCGAGTCCCACTGCGCCCAGTAGGACTTAAACTTTGGGCTGCAGCCACCCACAATGTTCCAACCGGATCTGGGGACACAGGCCCTCTTCCATTCGGCTATCAGTCCCAGGTCATCATCTTCTGCTTGTGCCCGCGTGAAAGATTCGCGGCTACAGTTCCCTTGAAGTTCCACGGTAGTCCTTCGGCATTGTATCCCGGTGTTCTGCTCCCTTCGGGCACAGAAGGTGCAGTCTTCGGGGCACGGTCTTCGTGACAGGGCGTCGGCATTAGAATGCAGTTGGCCTTTCCTGTGCTGGATCTCGAAGTTGTACTGTTGAAGCCTCTCTAACCACCGCGCGAGTTGACCCTCGGGCTGCTTGAAGTTCAGGAGCCACCGCAGGGATGCATGGTCGGCCCTGATGAGAAATTCTTGCCCGTACAGGTACTTGTGGAAGTGTTCAATGGTCTTCACGATGGCGAGCAGCTCCTTCCTGGTGACGCAGTAGTTCCTTTCTGGTTTTGACAGGGCCTTGCTGAAGTAGGCCACTACTCTCTCCTCGTCGTCCACTACTTGCGACAGGATTCCCCCTATGCCAAAGTCGCTGGCATCGGTATCGACGATGAACCTTGTTCCAGGTCTGGGGTAGGCAAGAATAGGTGCGGTGCACAGAGCCTGCTTGAGTTGTTCGAAGGCACTGTGGCATTTTGCTGTCCACGTGAAGAGTTGGTCCTTCTCAGTCAGTCGATGTAAAGGTTTGGCGATGTCGGCGAATCCTCTCACGAAGCGACGGTAATAAGTGCAGAGTCCCAGGAAGCTTCGTAGTTGGGACTTGTCCTTCGGAACTGGCCAATCCCTCACAGCTGCGGTCTTCTCTGGGTCGGTGCGCACCCCTTCCTCGGAGACAATATGCCCAAGGTACTGGACCCGCTTCTGGAAGAGCTGACACTTCTTGGGGCTCAACTTCAGCGGGGCAGCCCGTAGCTTCAACAAGATCTCCTTCAGGTTGCTGTAGTGCTCCTCGAAGCTCCTCCCCAGAACGATGACGTCGTCTAGGTATACCAGGCAGGTCTTCCAGTGTAGTCCCCTCAGAATTGACTCCATTAGCCTTTCGAAGGTCGCAGGGGCGTTGCACAGACCGAATGGCATGACGGTGAACTGCCAGAGCCCGCTGCCCACAGAGAACGCCGTTTTCTCGCGGTCCTTAGGGTGGACCTCCACCTGCCAGTAGCCACTCTTCAAATCCAAGGTGGAGAACCATCTTGACCCTGATATGGTGTCCAGCGTGTCGTCGATCCGGGGTAGAGGGTAGCTGTCCTTCTTCGTGACGTCGTTCACCCGCCTGTAGTCCACGCAGAACCTGGTGGAACCGTCCTTCTTCTTCACAAGCACGACCGGAGAACTCCAAGGACTATGTGATGGCTCGATCACCCCTTGCTCCTTCATCTCTTCTACCATCCGGTCGACTTCGGCTTGCTTGGCGAGCGGGACACGTCGGAATGGGGCCCTAATCGGTGCGCTGTCCCCAACGTCGATTCTGTGCTGGACCAAGCTTGTCCTGCCGAAGTCTTTGCTCCCCACGGAGAAGACATCCTGGAATTCGCGTAGCAGGTCCTGAAGTTGGCGCGATTGCTCTTCGTCTAAATGGTCCTGGGATCCTTGGTACAGCTTCTGTAGTTCTTCTGGCAGGGCGCGTCTTCTTCGGTTGTCCGTCTGCAGGTGTCCGTCCGTCGTATCTGTGATGCGGCCAATCCAGGTAACGGGCTCGCAGACTCCTAGGTTGGTGTCCCGGTGAACCGTAATGTCGTAGTCGTTCAGGTTGGACAGGCGGACGTACGGCCGAGACGTCGTGTTGATGAGAGTCTTGGCAACTAGCAATTCTTTTGTCTGGATGTCCTCATATTTTGGCTCGATGGCAGCCGCCACTCCCTCAGCAGTTCCGTCGACAATTACGGCAGCGCTGACCTCCGTCCTGGCGGGAACGATGACGTCTTCTCTCAGCCTTACTCGTCGTGCGGTGATGGACTCGTGTGCTGGTTGCAAAGCGAGTACCTCACTTCCGAAGTGCAAAGTGTTGGTACTCAGATCCAAGATGATGTTGTTCTGGTCCAGGAAGTCCAGTCCGATGATCACTTCATTTGATACGTCGGCCACAAGCACTGGATGCTTTATCGCCCGTCGACCAATGACGAACTCCAGTGATGCTTCGCCATGTACCGGTGCGGTGTCTCCGGTCGCGGTTATTAGCTGGAGGTTCCTTTGTGTGGGTTGAACTCTCCACTTCGGGATCACGGTGGGGCTGACTATGGTCCTCGATGCTCCCGTGTCGATTAGCAGGGGCCAGCTCTCTCCGTTGACGACTCCGTCGACCATCAGGCTGCTATTATCCCTCCGTAACTGCGTCACACGAACTTGGACTGCCGGGGCTTGACGACTGTCACAAGCCAACCTTTGCCCCCCAAGGCTGGCTAATACTCGTTTCCCTGGGTCGCGCGGTTACCCTACGACTGACTGTCCCGACGGAAACCCTTGGCGGCGGCGATCACCGCAGTCCTTGCTCAGGTGGCCTCTCTTACGGCAGGTCCAGCAGGTTGGTAGTCCTCTTCCGGGCCGCCTCTCCGGATGTCCTTCGGCTACGTTTATGTTGGTGGTACTGCGATTCTTGAAGAAACGGCTTAGCGCCTCCATCAATTCGTCGGCCAGGGTCTTGGTCTCGTTGGTTTTTACTGGTTCGTCGACGTCCACTTGACGCACCCGCGCGTGCATTCTGGATGCCTGTTTTGCCGTCTCGAACTCAAGTGCGTGGCTCAGCGCATCTGCCAGGGTCTTATTGCGCGCGAGTCGCAGCGCCTGTTGAGTGTCCGAGTCCCGTAGCCCGTCGGTGAAAGTCTGCGTCGCTATCTGCTCCAGAAAGTCGGCCGGCGCTGTTGGGTAGGCGAGCCTTACGAGGCGTGCGATGACCATCTCGAACTCCTGCAGGGTTTCCGCGTTCTTTTGTACCCGGGTCCGGAGCTGCATCTGGTAGGCCTGCTGAAGATGGCTATCTCCAAATCGGGACTCCATATGGGCGATCAGTGAAGCGTAGTCCTGGGATCCAGTCGGGATGGCCTGAAGGACGTTAAGGGCATCACCTCTCAGCGCTACAATGAGAGCTGTAGCCTTTTCAGTGTTGTTCCAGTTATTTATGGAACAGGCCGCCTCGAACTGACGTAAGTAGGTGCTCCACGGGACCTTTCCGTCGAAGGTTGGGGGCGTCACTCTGCTATGTCCCGTTCCTGATATTCCCGGTGTAACGGTGGGCGGGCGTTGGCGCAGCTCGGCAACTTCCTCTCGTAGAGCGTTGAATTTCTCTTCCACCCCCGTCAGTGTGCGTTGGCGCAGCTCGGCAACTTCCACTTGTAAGGCGTTGAATTTCTCCTCCACCCCCATCAGCGGGCGTTGACGCAGCTCGGCAACTTCCACTTGTAAGGCGTCGAACTTCTTTTCCACTGCTGCGACTTCCTCACGTAGGCCCTGTTCTAATTTCCTTTGGCTCTCCTCTAATTTCGTCAGCAGACACTCTTCCAGATTTTTCTGGCCATCCAAAAATTTGGCGGTTAGGTCCTCTGCTAACTTATTCTGGCCGTCCTTCAGGTCCTCTGCTAGCTTATTCTGACCTTCTTCTAATTTGGAAGTTAGGTCCTCGGCTAAACTTTTCTGGCTGTCTTCCATCTTCTTCTGGCCGTCTTCTAATTTGGCAGTTAGGTCCTTGGTTAAATTCTTCTGGCCGTCCTCCATCTTCTTCTGGCCGTCCTCCATCTTCTTCTGGCCGTCCTCTATCTTGGTTTCCATGCCATTTAACTTTTCTAGCAATGCTGCCAATTTCTCCTCCATTTTAGTTGTTTGCCTTGTAAAGGGCATGCACTCACACGAAAATTAGAGAAAATGACCTGCTCGGGTTTTGAAACCAGGACCGCCAGGTGTTGTGCTTGAGTTCGTAATCCGGCTTCTGACACCAGTTGTTACGTGCCACCCCCTAGTGGCACTTTTGTTAACTGGATTACGGTGGGGGTACAAAGCACAATACCAATTACTGCTTAAAGAAATAATTAACTTTATTGTGGCCAGAAAATTACACTAATCAGCAAATACAAGCAATTAGGAGCCTTACTCCAGTTTCCTCAAGTCTCTTCCTTGAGCGCTCTTGGCCCTTCCACTTGTCAACAGATCACAGAAGTTAATCCGTCCTAATGAGTACGGTGGCCTTGACAGAAACTACCTGCTCCTCTCCTTTATGTTCACCGACCACAATTTCTTACGATCACTTGCTGCAGGCTATTTCGCTGTCCACAAGCTGGAGAAACAATGTCACTGGATTTCGTAACTCGCACAGCACTTCGTCACCACACTTCTGTCGCACAAGATAATCGCTCGCACTGGCTCGTAAACACAACAAAAACAACTGCTAGACAGGTCGCACTTATATAGCAGGCCGGTGACTCAATAAATGCTTCTAGATCCATCCAGGGTTCACGGCTTCTCGAGGTTTCCATCGCTGGTCCAGTCACGAATATTCTGGACTACCCCTTTGTCTTAGTAGCCCTGTTGCATAAGGCACACGCAATACAGGAGGCAGGCCACATCCCAGCCCTGGGGCAGTTGTGACTCATGCGGCGAGTGATGACACAAACTCACAGCCGTAACAAGGTGAATTCGAGTGCGTGTTCAGTAGAAGTGGTTAGCCCGATCTACAACAAACTCACACAAGTAGCGCCATTACCCATGGATAAGTGGCTTATTAGCAGTGGTAATAAAGAGACCAAATGTTGTTGAACTTTGATGTGCTCTAAGAATAGTAACTTGTGTGTTATTATTATTGTAACTGGTAGTTGCAGTAATTAGACAGAAGCAAATACTGTAGACCTTGTGATCCGCTTTTTTGTGTGCGAAGTAGCCTGTGAGAAGGGCTAAGAAAGGAAAGAATAATAAGGCGGAGGGGGCGTGGATATGTCATGTTTCAAAGGGGGGTGCGACAGGAAACGTTTGAGAACCCCTGTTCTAGAGGCATTATACATAACTCATTGACTGTCAATGTTGAAAAGTTGGGAATACACCCTGACCTGCGTATCATTTCTCAATGTCCCACCCTGAAAGAAATTGCCCTACCGTATTGGAAGCAAACCGACGATATGCAGAGTTATACCCACAGGTAGGCCTGTGGTCAAATAACGAGATAATAATAATAATAATAGTGAAATGAAATCCATAGTATTTCTGTTTCAATAGGTCGGAAATGAGATATGAAGAATGTCTATGTAGCGGGTGGTTTCTAAGGTCAGATGCCCTTACTGACGCCAATCTCAAGAGGAGTTCAAGAGATGTGAAATGAATGATCGTGAATGAAACTGGGTGTTGAAGGAAGCGGTCATTAGAAGGCACTGCTCGAGTCTAAGCTGTGTGAACCTGAGAGGAATGTGCATCGCGGACTATGAGTAGTGGTGTTGACGAGTGATGAGATTTCTCGGTCCGTGCATAGTACAGAACCAAATACATTGGTCGGTGACACACTTAGTCATTCCTAACACTACAGTGGTTTGAGCAACGGCCGAATGTTAGCAGTATTGGAATAGAAAGGAATATCATATATCACGGTGGGCTGTTGACAGATCCTTCTCTTCACGCCCGACCCTTCCCTGCTCTTTCTCCTCACCCCGCAAGTTCATAGGGCTTGGACTCGAGCAGTACCATCCCGGTATTTGCGTGGGGGTTAAAATGGGAAACCACGGAAAACCATTTCAAGGACGGCCGATGGTGGGGTTCAAACCCATACGCCTAATGAGTCCGCAGGTTGTTTGGCCCCATGGCCTAGCTTTGCGCCTTAGCGGTCATAGCAATTGCTGTCAGTAAAAATAATAATAATAATGAAAATCCACAGCCTGCTTCCAGTCGACTGACCGGGTCAGAGATGGAATGAATAAAGACCCCATCTAGCGGCGAGGATATGAGCTGTGCCAGCTGCCGAAGCCTGTCTCACTCCTCTGAGGCAATGATTAAATGAATGACAGATGAAATGAAATGATAGTGGAGAGTGTTGCTGGAATGAAATTTTTGACAGGGAAAAACGGAATACCCGGAGAAAATCCTGTCTGCCTCCGTTTTGTCCAGCACAGATATCACATGGAGTGACCGGGATTTGAACCACGGACGCAGCGGCTAGAGGCCTCGTGCTGTCGCCTAAGCCACGGAGGCCGTTCAATAATAATAATAATAATAATAATAATGATAATAATAATATCCATAGTTAACAATGCATTAAACAATTTGTTACACACTATGCCTTACTCGATCGTGTCCAATGTAGTCTATATCAATCCGTGCGCTACCCGGTTGAAAAATACAGGCAAATGCTTTAATAGCGTGAGAACAATCCGATGAACTATGAGGTTTGTTCAGATGAGCGTAGGTTGATGTCTAGAAACGAACACAATATACTCTATAATTATCACACGAGAAATTCAGATAACAGCTCGAGGGAGTCTACAGAGATTCACTTCCACTGTTCAGGCACCTGCCCCACCGCTGAACAAGTTTACCTTCCGCGATGACGGGCGGCAAAATATGCCGTGTAAGAATGGGTCCCACGCTGAGATTGGTAACCTTCGACAGCTGACGTACGGTAATAAGACGAATGCCCTTTACCATCATGTCTTCTCCTGCGTCAGTTCAGGCACTCGTCCATGTCGTGTGAGGTCCGCCGTGCACACCCACCCACCTCAAAACTCCACATGGCATTTCAACACTGAGCTTAGTTTACGAAATGAGTCCCCATATACGACTGCAATGGATCAGAGATTTCACTTGCCACTGATATCAAGCAGTTTGTGATGCTGTGGGAGAGGGGTTCCACTAGCAACTGGGAAAGCTGTTCAACGTCGGGACAGGTGCCTAAACCACGAAACTGGGAAATGAGAACTGAAAAATAAATAAATAAACATTATCGTTTTGAAGGCTATCTTTCAGTGTGGCCTTAGTAATCAAATGTTAATGTATTTCAGTCCATCAACACGATAAATTGTAGTGGGCGGTTCCCTAATCCTGAAAAGAATTACATGACATTAATAAATAATTAAATACAATCTTGTTGACCGACAGAAAACATTAAATTTTGATAAATAAATAAATCCTTAGACTCCCTTGAAGTGACATCTGTATGCTACATACCGGTATGATTCAGTGTGTACTGCTCAATACAGATTGTATTCGATTCTAGACATCAGCCTATGTTCATTTGAACATCCCCAATAATAACGATTACATATAATTTAAACTACAAAGAATATCTTGGGAAGTGATGAGTCAAAAGTTATAAATTTTAAATTAAAGGATTTTTCACTTGAAGAAAAGGAAACAAATGTTTGAAATGTCCGTAATTATGGAATTACCTCCTCATGCACTTAATTGAAAGGTTTGTTTCCCAGATTTTTCCTACTATTTATGTCTTCAAACCGACGTGAAAAAGTGAAAAAAAAACATAAATGGGCATTTACAGGAACAGGATTGGGTACAAAATTGTCCCACAGAGTAATATTGTTATTTGAGAAACAACAAAGCGATACTGTATCATAGGGTTTGAGTTATAACCGAACCTTTACTTTTCTTTACAGCCAATGTGCATTGTTTAGTGAATTCTTTGACTCCGGGCAACCTCTACGGGGTAAAAGATATTAAAATAAAAAAGGCACATCGTAAACCTGGTTGTCCTCTGAGAATAAATGCATACATACATGTATACATACATAGAGTATATGAAAAAAAATCTCTACTTAGTACGAGTATAAAACGAAGTTCTCGATTCTTGGATGTCACGGGTAATCTCGAGAACCACTGGATGGATTTTGATGCGGTTTTCACCATTCTGTAAAGGATACCTCGAGGAAAGTTTCTGTAGAAAATAGTTTATTTATGATCAAAGGAAGCCAAGCAGTAATGATTTCAGTGAAAAAGTAAAAAAAAAAACTGGCGTCCGTGTGCTTTTTTACCTTTCGCTGGGCAAACCGTTAAAAGTATCAATATACTATGAGTGTATGAATGGTTCAACATGAAGAGTTCTACAAAAAAAGTCCGCGAGAGCATATCTCTATCTTAGATACATCGCCCACTATAAGTGTTTTTGCGTTCTTCTACCAATCACCTGTCAATTACTGAGGCGACAGTTTACGAGCTAGCTAGGGGCAAGTCTATCACCCCTGTTACAGCCTAGCTAGCGAGCGAGCCTATTACCCCAGATACAGCCAGAAGCCAGCAAACTGTTGAATCGTGTTGAGTTAAGACTTCAGAGAAGAGTGGTTGTGTTTGGAGTTTCCCTGGAAGTGCAACTCGGCTTTTCTTCATTTCGTCTGTGAACTTTCCGTTCCGCAAAATACACAGTCAAGTTAAGATTGGACGGAAGGGGGATTTGTGTTTCATGCATCCCACCATTCTTAAATTACGTCTGACAAGAATTCGTTGCACATGCATCTGCATGATAATATAATTACAGTAATAGTCCAGTCAGTGATTTTAACCCATCATACCGAGACGTAAAAGGGATATAGGTCGTAGTTCATTGACGTCGAAGAAAAGCGCTTATCACCTAATGCGTTCATAACTGTTCCCAGGCGAAGCCGGGGCGGGTTGCTAGTAAAGAAATAAATGAGTCTGGAAAATGTTGTGAAAAAATGTTCAAATCCCTTTGTGAATTCGTTTGCAAAACACGAGAAGTGATGCAAGTATTTATTTTGAGTTTAATATGGTAGAATATTGTGAAGTGCAGCACCATGGCTCAATGCACAATAATCATGGGTTGAAAGCACAGCACCGGCGAGTTGAAAATCCAAATGATCTGACTGATGGATATGTATAGATCCCTTCGAAATACCAAGGTGGCTTTGTTGTAGAGACTCAGTTCAAGCGTGAGTAACTTGACATGGAAATGTAACCTTTATTCAAGCCTATTTATATCTAAATAGTTATGTGGCGTATTGGTACCACATAGCGCTCTGATGTAATATGGACTGTTTAACGTGCAGTCGTAGCAACCTCCTCCCGGTTAACATGTCACTCATCCTAGTGAAATGAGAACTGCGTAATCATTATGCTTGACTACTGTATTTATCCTAGCACGTGTATTTTTCTTTAATAGAAGACCATTTTCTTAACAACATTTGTCGTATAAAATAAACATAAGATTCTTTGCAACAATCCAAAATGGCTTTCGTGTCGCCTGACCTAACGTTTCGAAATTATCTCTTAATTCCTCCCATGATTTCCGTTTAGCCCCTACTATTACTCGTAGTTGTTTGGTTCTGTTCCTTTCCACTTCATAATGCTCCTTATCTCTCGAATTTCTTGTTTGGAGTCATTTTTGGTAGGCCTCCTTTTTACTTTCACAAGCTGATATCACTGTGTAACTCCACCATTATACAGTATGCGAATTTTCATATGTTTACACACCGTTGTCCCAAGCCCTACCTTTGCTACTTCGAGTACTGCATTCCTGTACCCTGACCACCCCATTTTAGTGTCCTGTGATTCTTCACCATCTACTCTGGAGTTCAACTCCACTCATTTTCGTGTATTTCTGTCCAAGTCCCTTATCCTGGAGTTTTTCTATCATAATCCGCCTGCAATTCCTGATGAATTTCCTGAACTGAAAGTCAATGATGATATAGTCTATTTTATTGACCTTGTTCCTCAATCCGCCCGTGTGTATAGGTGAATCTCCATAGGCTCGGAGAATGATTTTGCAACAGCTGATGCTAGTACAGAAATCCAGTAAACATAGCTTCTATATTTACCCCAACACCCAAAACATTCGCATACTGTATCTCTCAGTCCTATTTCCTATCCTAGCATTGAAATCCCCCATCAGCACTACACTACCTTTATTGTTAACACACAACTCAGTCGACCATAAAACCTGTCCACCATTTCATCCTAACCCGCCCCTTTATGTGGAGCGTACACTGAAACAGTCCTGGTCCGAGTTCCTGAGATTTCCACATCTGTCCACATTAATCTTTCGTTCACGGGCCTTACAGCAACTATGTTTTTACGTTCTATTTCCTTTATTGGCATGGAATCCTACTTCTCATTTTGTTCAGCCCTATTTTACACCTAATCTCTGCTTACCTCCTCTCTATTTTCCTTTACTCGAACTTCATTAATCCTAATCCCATCCTACTTTCTTCCTTCCATAACCCCCTTGATGTAATAGCAACTCATCGAATGCCAGTCCGATTGCCTGATCGTTTCTAAGGAGTCCCTGATTTGTCGGATGGAATGGGACTCGGTCACTTCCATAGGTCAGAGGCTTGTTAAAACCAAAACCCTTGTTAACAGGTTTCCAGAACGTGCAAATAAAGCAGGTTGCTAACCTAAATTATACAGGGCCCCATTAGTTATAATTATATTTGAGAATTCAGAGAATACATCGGTGAGTTGGGTAGTCTTAGCCGCCTAAGCTCAAGGAGGGCCACGGATCAGAAACTGTCCAAGATGCTGCTTCCTACTTCATAGTAATTGGTATATCGGCTGTCAGGACCACTTAAGGGCCCTCAGCCGTTGCCCGTGGTTCACGAACTAGGACGTGACTACATCATGAATCATATCCATGTGAATATTGTACAGGATGGTGTAGGTTCAATGCCAATTAATGTGGTGAATGGCAGGAAGGGTTCAGTGGTTTGTGTACAAATGTTAAGATGAGAAATATATGGCCACTAAGCTGGTAAAGAAATAGAACACTGAATCTGATTTCGAAACCCTATATTACCGTATGTGCATGAGTAAACATGATACAGAACAAACTTGTGGGTCATTCTTTGCACTCACTTCAGAAAATGCTGTGATGTTGCATTATTGCTAAACTTCTCCCAACATCTGATCGCAAGCTCACACACGTTACCGTACAATATTGTTTCAGAAACAACTACCCGGGGCTGATGATCATGATATAAGTAGTCCCCGGAAGAAGGCAGTAAACGGCAACATAAATGGGTAAATTTTAATTCGTGAGGGTCAAACTTACTTACAAGAATATAATACAAGTAAATATATATAAATAGGCCTGAGCAATCAAGAGGTTTAATGTTATCTTCTAGCTTAGACCTACATTACTGAAAACATGGTGAATGTATTTTCATGGATGGTTGCTAAAACAGATGTGATCAATTTTACTCCTGGAATTGGCCGTGTGAAAATTTAATTTAGCGTGAGATTTTCAGCTACAGAATCGTCCTAAATGGATAATAATGTAGAAAGAAGAAGTATCAAAATAGTAATACTCTGCGTGATCGCCCCACTCCCCCCTCCATCTTTTCACACACATCAAAGAAGTCAATAGCAAATGATTAATATATCCAACGAACCAAAATTACAACTTTCTGGGGTTCATTTAAAACAAGATCACACAAAGCAACAGACTTCAACTAAACTCTGCTACCCAAAATACGAAGAGGATAGAAACATGGAAAACAACCTAGAAGTAATGGACCTAAGAGGAAGGCGCTAGGAACCCACCAGTGGAAAGTATCTGAATGTATCTGTTAAAAGTTGTATTGTATTGAAGTAACCACAATAAAATAAACTACAGACATGTCGGAAATAAACAACAAGGCGCATGCAGAGTGCTTCCAAATATGTGAGAAAAATATGGAAAGTGGATTGTACACCCCAAAACAACACAAGAAGTCCCGGTTTACATATACCTTACGGTCGATCACCTATTAGCTACGCTTGTTTTAATTATTTCCTGAATTGGGGGATTGTTCTTATTTAGGATTGAGTTTGAGATCAGGCATGCTGTCCCACGGTCACGTAGCATGTAAATGTGCCACCTAGTCATGCCGTCTGTTCTTCCACCATAGCCAGATTCTCGCACTCGCACCGCGAAATCATCACCAGCCACTGCTTAGTGACTTGTCCACCACTCTTTGCGTGGCAGGGATTAGCCAATAGTTACACACCCTGGCAGCTCAATGCGACAGGTTATCGAACGATTGGCACACACACAAACACTACGTGGGGCCAATGAACCAGGATGCACAGGTACATACAGCTCAGTATATTGGATTGTCTACAGAAATAGGAGCTTCGGAAAAGTAGATCTGCAGTCTAAACCCCTGATATGTCAGCAATGCTCTGCTTTAGGCGAAAACTGCAGATTCAGTCATTTATCTGGTTACACAGTTACGTTGTCGACACATCAGGGCTTTAGAAGTTCCTATTGCTGTTAACAGCCCAACATACTGAGCAGACGTGTTGCAACATGTAGCCTGCATAGCCCCTAAATGAAACAACAACAACAACAACAAGATGAAAAGAAATTGCCTGGGGTCAGGGTGTACTCTACGTCGTTACAAGCACGTATTACTGCACACACAATACATTTAGTATTGGCAAGCCGTCATGATTCAGGTGTTCGCAATTATACTGTACACGAACATTGGCACAGAGGCCACATGGAAGCTGAGTATACGGTTGGTATTGAATCGAGCGCTAGTAATCAGACCTTTGGAGTCAAGTTGCATGCTCCGGTTGCAATCAGAACCACAGTAGGCCTACTATCAAGTGGTTAGCTGCCAGGTGTTGGATGATTAGGTTTAAGTGCCTACAACAAGCTACCTCAGTGAATTCTGCTTTTGATTTATGAAACATGTAACAATCAACGGTTTTATACAAGACTTAACGAGTACGTAAAACATCGAGTGTGTTCTGTAAAAATAACCTTACCAACAATTTCTGCGAAATTATGTTATATACATCAAATTTGTTAGAAAATATCAGCAATTGAACTTAAAATCACTTTCCAAACTGTTTTAATAATTAATGTTATTGGTTTTACGTCCCTTTTAACTACACTGGCTTTTAGAGACGCCGGGTAGCCAGAATTTGCCCCGAAGGGAATCTTTAACGTGCTAGTAAATCTACGGACACGGCTCCCTCGCAATTGCGCACCCTCAAATGCCAGCTGACTGCGCCAGGATACGAACCTGCAACCTTGGGCCCAGCAAGCGAGAACGTTACCCCTGAGCCACGCAGCCAGCCCCAAATTGTTTTAATAAAATACCGCATAAAAGGGCCTTATCACCACATATCATGGTAGTCTTGATTGCTAGACCTTTTTGTTATCTATTATATGGCCATTCTTACATGCCACGGGGGAAAGTCCGCCTCGTTTCGTAGTGGCAAGCACTCACCGTGGAGGCCCGGGTTCGATTCCCGGCTCTGCGAAGAAATTCAATTCTGGTTTGAGGGCTGGAACGGGTTACACTCAGCCTCGATAGGCAAAACTGAGAAGAGGTGGGTTCGATTCCCACCTCAGCCATCCTGGAAGTGGTTTTCTGTGGTTTCCCACTTCCACTACAGGCAAATGCCGGGAAGGCACCTAACTTAAGGCCACGGCCGCTTCCTACCCTAATCCTACCTGTTACAAATACACTCACTAGAATATATAATGCCACAGGTTATCAGACAAATTTGGCACACACCCAAGTACACGGGATTACATGACCACTATATCGTGAAGCCCCTCAAATGAATCAACAACAACAACTCTGGTTTTACAAATATTTAACGGCACGAAAGAAATGAATTAGTGTGGTCACGATATGGCCAAGATGGATTGAGATATCTAGAATCTTACCAAAGCCTTGCAAGATTGAGGTGAGAGGTTTTACGACTTTCTAGTGTGTCAAGAACAGTGTAGGCCAATTCCCCAAAATTATACGTTAGACGCATGTTTCATAAAGCAGGACTCAATGGTGAATACGTATTAGGTGATTCCAGATTTACAGGAATAGGCCTATGAAGAAAATGTAGGAACAAAGAACACAAACCGACCAAGATTGCATTACTAACATTCTCCTACCAGAATTTGTCATGTCAGGTTGTCCATTTAACAGGAAAAGTCGAGAGACTTAAAAGCCTTTAGCATTAAGGGTCTCATACCCAAGCAATGCCGACAAGAGTTCTTTGGACTGGCTAGTAAATCAACTATTAAACATTTAGAGATGGAATAAGTACTCGTACAACGGATGAAGAAGGCAGTGTGGAGTGAATAAAAGTAAAATACCTAGTAGAATAGAATATGCTCTGTTCCAAATCTCGGATAGCCAGAGATTGGAACGAGAGTATTATTTATTGCAACCATCACCTGATACATGTGATTATTAGTTACAGTAATTCCCTAATAGCCTAATACAATATATGACTAACTCCAAGATGTGGCAATGCAGTCTTCGAGTGTGGCTTACAATGCTTGATGTGTACTATAGAGTATAGGGGTAGTATGTAGACACACCACTGATAACCTGCGTCACTGTGATGTCTGTACCAGTGTGTGTATTTGTAATTGAGGTAGGGTTTGGGTGGAAAGCGGCCATGGCCATAAGTTAGGTACCATCCCGGCATCTCATGAGTAGACGTGGGAAATCATGAAAACTACTTCCAGAAGCCCGAGGTAGGAATCGAACCCACGATTTCTCAGTTTTGCCTCACGAGGCTAAGTGTACCCCGTTCCAGCCCTCAGACCAGAATTAAATTTCTTGGCAGAGCAGGGAATCGAACCCGGCCTTTCGTGGTGACAGCTAAGAATGCTAGCCAGTACGCAACGAGGTGGACCAAATTTTCATGTAGCTATTACGACGAATTGATATTGATTTGTGTGCGATTCTTCCCACCAGTATTGAACACCGAGTAGTGGCATACCTTATTTTGGAGATTTTAAAGGTACAGAGAAAACCATGAAGAAAATTTACCCAGAAGTCCATTTCTGTAAATCCCGTTGAAAATGGACCAAATATGACTTGAATGAATGAGTCAAATATTCTACCTTAGTTACTTTGTGAAGATTCGAACCCAAATATCCTGCTGTCTGGGCAGGCGCGTTTCACCACTGCGGACAAGTATGACCAGGACTCAAGTCTTAGATGAAGATGGCACTGAGGGGGCACTTCCTGGATACCGTAGAGAAGACCGTGATTTCGCGGTCAATACCAGAGTCACCTTCGTGCCGTAGCCGGAATCTGACATGGAATATTTTAGAAACATGGAAATGGCTATAAGGAGGACACGTTCGAGTTGGGCCCACGGTTTAAACTGGTTACCGCCGATCCCCGAAGGATCGGCAATTTGTTGGGCCCCGGGTCAGTAAGGTAGATTTCTTCATTTGGTAATGTGTGGCCGACCGTTTTTATCTGAATGGCTTTCTTGATATTTACTAGCATCAAAATTGCATTCCAATATCAAAGGCAACTGTTGAAATTATTATTTTCCCATTTAATGATTACTGTAATAACGTCTTAATTTCGTATTTATAATAAAACAGTAGATGAAGGTAAATAACCTAACCTAACCTCACCTCACCACATCTCACCCAACATCACCTCCCCTGGCCTCGCCTCCTCTCACCCAACCCAACTCCACCCCAGCACACCCCACCCCACTTCTCCTCACCCAACTCATCCCGACCCTACCCAATCCCACCGCACTCACCCTACTCCAACGGCCTTTGCATTCAAACAAGATGGCGGGCACTGTAGGCAGAGCTGCTGGAGCTCGCCGCAGGCCATGGCCCATATGACGGGTTCCTTCCAACTGATACATAGTAGTCGGCAGCATTTTTAGGCTATTATGATGACTTCATCCTTCTTACCTTTACTTACGTAACAAACAAATATACTAGGCCTACTGAATAAGCTTCTTCTCATCCTTCACCTGAAAATGAAACCTCACGGGAAACTAGGTACCGTACCGTAGGAAAAAATGAAACATACACTAGTTTACTGTTTCTGGATCAATTTTATGTCAACAGTTCACTGGCCACAAAACATAGCGCTAAATTAACAGCAGTAAAATATACGCATTTGATACAGTTATGTTCAATATTTGCATAAGATCAGGTTTTTAGCTAGATATCTAGACTTGACATGTAAACAACTGTGTCTTCTTCACGAAAACTTCCGGGTACACATTTCATCATTTAAATTATAGATTTACTATTATGATAATGCCATCAGCCACAGTCAGGGGCGTATATACAATTTTATTTCGGGGGGGGGGGGGGGGGGGGGGCTGGCTATCCTGGAAAATTGTGAGTATTTTCAGGGGATTGTCACCGCAAAATCCCAGAAATATCAACCAATAACTTAGAGCATATAACGTTGTGTAATTATTTTAGATAAGATTCAAAGTTTATATAGCCTACAATTACTGGCAATACAAAAAAAGTAAAATACAACACAACACACAAATAAAATTTTATACTTAATGAATTTTCCATTATGATCTATGGAGTATGAATAGCAAATATCTAAATATTTGTCAATTTACTAAGCAGAAAGGTAAACAGGTTTTTTTTTGTTTTTTTTTTTACAAGTTGATAATTTATTTCTCAAATGTACCGTACTGTGGAATTCACAGTTTTGCCTCGCAAGTCTGAGTGTACCCCGTTCCAGCCCTCAGACTAGAATTAAAATTTCTTTGGGGAGCCGGGAATCGAATTTGGACATCCGGGGCGGCAGCCAAGAATGCTAGCCACTACACCACGAGTTAATCTAATTTCAATCTTAATATTGTTTATAACTTAGCCAATAAGTTAAGATTAGGGTACAACCGAATTTACAATTATTTTATGCTCTTACCAAAGCAACAGTTTCTTAATTTGATTGGCTTTTTTCTAGTAATTTATTGCACATCATACTTGTCACCTACAAATATGAGGTGTATATTTTATTATTATCATTTATATCCAGAGCATCCTAAATATTTACATACACTGTGAGTGGATGCAAAGTTGAGCATAAAATACCCTAACACAGCAATGTCTCTGCTAGTAGGCTATTCACATAAACACACAATGTCACATCAGATCCTTTTCACTCAGGCTATTAATCCATGTCAAAACTAGTCATCTAAGTGCATTTATTACTCTCATGTAAATTTTTTTCAAGAGTAGAGAAACACCCATTACAATTGGATACAATCATGTTGACCGACTGAAAAGCATTAAATTTTGATCCAATAGCTGTTGAAGCACAATGACTACATTACTAAACCAAATATTTTTATATGTGAGGTATGACTTTCTAAACCATAACAAAAGGCACTCATTTGAGCTTGAAGATATTTGAAATGTCATTGGACACATGGGGGGAGAGGCCGACAATCCTGTATAAGTTATAGAGACAATGAAACTTTAACACAGTGGATGGCTTTCGAATATATTGAGGCTGTAAGGCTACAAAGGGCGGAGAAATGCGACAGACAGGGTGAGAGGAGGAGAGACTGTTCATAATAGGCTATTTCAAGACTTTCAGGATAACATTCTAATATTTGGTGCCACAAAAATGGTGTCCATACAACTTGAACTTTTCGAAGTCATTTTTCAATGTTGCATTCATAATCTAATGAATTAATTGCATTTTAGTTGCTCCACATGTTAATTGGCCCAATTAAATTGGTCGGGGAGTAAAACGTAGGACTATCGACTCACAACTTTCTGTCAATGTGGAAACATTATTTGGATTAATTATACACTTAAGTGCTTAATTAATCCAAGTATTTTTAGAGGCCCTGTACGCAAGTGTGAATTGAAAAGTTTTACTCCTCGCCCAATTTAATTGGGTACAGAGGGACACTGGGACTGAGTTATTGTCAGAAATTGCAAAAATATTGATTTTTTTATTCTTTGATATAAGTTAATTATGCCCCTGACTCCAGCGGACAATTTAGTGATAGTATTTTCCAAATTCCGCCATATTTAAAGGCCCAGCGAATTCTTGAAATGTCTAGTGCGTGGTATTTGAACGCCTCCTATTCATGGACTTTCATTGAGGCGAGTATTTCTGTACTTATTTTCCTAATAAGGAGCTCAGAAAAGCAAGAAAGAGGGTGTTAACATATGGTGCTGGGCAGTTTTAGCTGACAAGGCAAGCTGATAACTAAAAAAAATATGCATGGGTTTATAAAAGTGCATTTATCTGAGCTTCCCATTTTTTGGAACAAAATTCACCCCATATGCATCAGACTTGTGGCTATAATGTAGCAAATTTTTATACATATTCTATATTAATGCATCCATAAGCACAGTGATTAGTTTTACTGTAGTATTCATAGTTTTGCCATTAAAAATATTTTAATTTTCAATTAATGGGATAAATAAATTGTGAAATACTGTATGTTAATTTATATCTCAACAAATATTCATATGAACTTAAAACCAATCACTAGGATTGCTTCCATACTAAATATCTATATGGGAAAGTCATGATAAATGACCTACCTCTATCCGTTTAACGCAAGGATCATTTTCAAAATTTGCATATTTTCATATTAAAATAATCGTATCTCCTAAACGGTTAGAGATAGAAAAGTGTAAATCAGAAGTCTAGTGTATATTACTATTAGAGTGCTGTGTGTAACATTATAACAATATTCATTGATAATTACCTAAAATTGAAAGCTGATAACCAAAAAATATGCATGTTTTTATAAAAGTCCATTTATCGCGGCTTCCCATTTTTTGATACAACATCTGGTCCTTGCGCATTAGATAATATTGCAAATTTGTATTCATATTCTATATTAATGCATCCATAAGTTCAGTGATTAGTTTTACTGTAGTATTCTTAGGTTTGCCATTAAAAATATTCTAATTTTAAATAATAGGCAATTAATGGAATAAAAAAAATTGTGAAATGAGTTAATTTATATCTCAACACATATTCATATGAACTCAAAACCAATCACAAGGATTGCTTTCATACTAAATATCTATATGGGAAAGTCATGATAAATGAGCTACCTCTATCTGTTTAACGCAAGTACCATTTTCAAAATTTGCATAATTTCTATATAAAAATAATCATATCTCCTAAACGGTTAGAGATCGAAAAGTGTAAATCAGTAGTATAGTGTATATTAGTATTTGAGTGATGTGTGTAAAATTAGAACAATATCCATTGATAATTACAGAAATATGAAAACTCAGTCCCAGTGTCCCTTAACATGAAGACCGACTGAAAATAAATTCACTTATTAGACTAAAAAACAATAAAATTGATTTCAAATTTCATAAGCTGTCAAGATTGTCTGTTGACATACTTGCTGAATGGATATATTTATGGTGTGAATAGAGGAGTAGCTGAATCTAATAAGAGTACATAATTAAACAGTTGCATCTTCTCATCGGAAATAAGTATGACAACCTGAAATTTGACAAACATGATCCAAATATTTACTTGTGCCATCTCTTGATGATTGTAGTGTTTTTGTGTCTGTCGCACAGGCTGGAGCAAAATGTGGCTTTTCACTAATGTCTCATCTCATTCATGATTGCGATTATGTGGAAGCTACCAAGGTATGGCTGGTGCCATGTACTGAGTCAGTACATCAGTACTGACACTAACTGTACTCAAGTTGTACAGAGGAACCTTGCCTAGTATGTCTCATCGTAGTGCTGCTTTGTGGGTTTCTATTAGCATAACTTAGAGTGGTGCTTGTTGAGGATCCAACCAGCCTTTGGGCTGACTATTAACAGAGAGATCAAAATGTACATCTGCCATAAAATCAGATTTGACACATAAATGGCTGGTATTCAAAAGCCATTTTCAAGTTGGGTTTTGTATTACTACCAGAAACAATGTGGCATATAGAAATATTCTAAAAGCCTAGCGGGTGGATCACAGTTATGTAGCTGGAGTGTCTATCTATTTTTGGTACGGTGATTTTGGAAAAACAGGCGCTCCAGTTTTATTGGGCGATTGTTAATTTCAGGCACAGTAACAAAAAGTGAAAAACAAAGTACCTTGGAAGACAGATACGGTAGCTGGGGAACCACAATGTGCTATATTGGATTCATTTAAAGGCCAACTGCAATGATCGCATTTAAAATACTGGAGTAGAGGAATATTGAAAATGATTTTGAACACAACAGAGGGACTGAAGTGGGGTACTGATTCTTGTTGACAATGCATATTATAAAATTAGGCTAACTTTTGTAAAAAATGTGATTTGTAATTATAACAGTGACAGGATGCACCTTTTGTCATTAAATATAATATAACATATTTTATAATTAGGCTACTAGGCAGGCATGAATTCTTCACTCCTCAATTCAAACATGACAACTGAAAAACTCTGGATGAAATAGGTATTATACTAGAAAATATTTACAAATATCACAGGAGAAGATTGAATTTTAGGTACGGTAGTTATTGTTGTTTTAAGGGGCAGAATTACGAGGTCGTTGCATTTTATTTGAATGTCTTTTCGATCTTACATCCAATAGATGGCTGATGATATCACATTGTTGACAGCAACATCTCGATCAGCTGACTGCAGGGAACTGCGGTGGTTTGGAACACTGAAATACTACACGTGATGATAGAATTGGGCTATTTAAAGTGAGTTCTATTCATTACTAACAAGGGGAGGATACGATGCATGGGTCACTGATTCGAACCATTTTAGTACACGTGTAGGGCATGACCAGGTGTTGCTCTCACGTCACAGTACAGGCGCAGTGTGGCAATGTGCACTCTATTGTATTTATCCTCGAAGGAATGTCTCAACGCTTATAGAAAATTGTAGATTTCTTTGAGAATGTCGACTTTGGTAAAGAATTTCTTTTCTTACAATAATTGTTCAGTAGGATGTTGGTGGATACCCATACCACTTTCTTACAAACATTTTCTACAGTGTGTCCTTTCATGCAAATATCAGGCTCCCACAAAAGTTCCATGGAACGAACAAATTGCATTGTAATGTTACTCACAAGCTCCCTGTGGTTCTCAACTTTAAGAAAATCAGATTCTAGGTCACCACACAACTTTAAAACTATTAAGTAATTGTGAACAACAACATTTACAACATACATTTCTGGGACTAAGAGCCTACCTCTGTCCTTATCCCTGATCAAATGGTATGCCTCATCATCAAGGTCAATAAATTCACTGGTACAAAGAATTTCCTTGCAATGACTACATTGTAATCGTTTAGTCACACTATAACAACAATACCCTGCCAAGTACACTAGAATAGGGATATCATCCTTACAACCATCAAAATCTCTGTCATCTATATATATATACGGTCAATGAATTTTTGCTCATCAGTGGGAAACTCAGGAGCCTCTGAGGTAGGTTCACACAATTCATTTATTTTAATTTCACCAAATAAGTTGGATTTGATCTTTAGGGACATGGATGATTGCATCCTTAGCTTGTGTTCTACTTCATACACCTGCCTTATTGAAATATTGTACTGGCCACCTGCCAACTGCCTGTATTTGCCAAACCTTCCCTCTAATACATCAGTCTGAAACTTCCCAAACAGAACATAAGGGAAATTTAGAGTTGACAAGCAATAATCTTTCAACTTTAACAAGCCTTCTGTTGTCAGTATCATGGCAGCCATTGTCTCAGAGGACAATGACCCTTTTACATTTAGTTTTTTCCACTTATTTAGCCACTGCAAGAATTTATGTAAATAATTAACAATTTCAATAGAATCTGATGACACTGGGCACATGAGGATATTGTTGAGTCTTGCTCCTTTACCGGGAGTTCTTACATTTACTATATTCCACCAATTTAACATTAGTTCAATATACCAGGCAGTTTGTTTATAATGCAATAAGTCACACTTTTCCCCCATAACTTTCAACCCTTCAATGACATTTTCATTAAAAACCTGAAGAACAAGTTTTACATTTTGCCGTTCAAGTGAAGTAGGGCATAAGGCCTTTACAGAGAGACCGTAGCCATACTTCACCAACTTATCATGCTCTATATTTTGCAATTTCTTCACAGAGCAAAATGAGGCTTTGTGTACATCATTGCTAACTGGGTCAAAATCAGGATAGTTCATGCACATATCTTCATCTTTTTGGTTCAACCAGTTGTTTCTGACACACTTAAGCAAGTGGACAGAGTCAAACACAAAGAAAAGAGGCCTTGTTTCATCGACAGGATGAGGGTAAACACACTTCAGTTCTTTCTGCGGTGAAAACTGCTGCATACATTTCCTATTTACAGAACTGTTGTCACTTACTACACAAACCACATGAAATCCTATTTCTTCCAAGCCAATAATAATTTTCTTCAGTATACAGTGCAACTGTTCCCCAGACATGGATTTCACTGGCAGTACATGTACCATTTCCTTAACATCTGACAGTAGACTAGATATCATGAAGCAATAGGCACTTGTTGCCAGTTTCTCGCTGTTGAAAGCTTTTCCAACAATATTACCACCTTTGTAATCCATCATTGGTTTCACATACACTTCATCCATCATGAGTACAACAAGTTTATCACATTCATTGCCAGAAAATTTGTTCTTTATATAGTTCAAAAAATTCTCCTCATGCTGCTCCACTCGAGGATCTAACCTGAATGTAGAACATAGCCTCCTGATCGTGCATGGATGGGGCAACACTATTACATTTAAATGTCTCAAGTACGCATAGCTGTGGGGCGAGATTGATTGTAGCATTGAACACAAAATCAGAAAGGAAGGGCTATAAACTCTCTTTTGCCCAGACCAAAGTCTAATTTGCTCTGTAACAAACTCAATATGTTCTACTAAGTCTGGGTTTGATAAGCTTACAGATTCCAAAATGTTCGAAGCTAACGCCAAGATTTCAGAGGAACTATTTTTTTTCTCGTCCCCATTAAAATTGAGTGTATCCAAACGTTCAAGGATGTTTCTAATGTCAGAAATGTTCATTACAATATTTGGGAACAGGAAATCACCTATCCTGTCTAACTTAACTTCCTTGTAGTACACTTCTATCTGTAATGATGCTGCAATCACTACACTACAAATAACCTTAGGCATAGGACAGAAGGTGATGAAAAGAATTAAAATGTTGTTGTCCTTAGAAATTACACTCCATGACTCTGGTGTATTGAGAAGTCCTATTTTATCATTCAGTTCCTCGAAGCTGGAAAATGACAATGCCTCATTTTGCAGATTAAACTCTGCCTCACTTTCTTCAATTGCAGTCTGCAGGTTCCTATTTTCTCTCCTAGCTCTCTTCTCCTGAGGGCTGTCTCTGTAGGACTTTGGGGTACTTAAATACTCTGGGCAATTTGGTAGACGAGATGGAACAGCACCAGGTTTAAGTCTTGGCACTTTTAATGGGAGTGTAATCTCTTGGCCATCTTCACAATTGAATACAGTATTCTGTCGAATGTCTTGAGCATTAAAATGCAGTTCACAAACCTGCAATTTGCAAAAGAATCATACTGAGTAACATTCATTGAAGTAAAGTGTATAGGCCTACCGATAATTAATCTTACATTCTGAGCTACATCGCCACAGTGGGCTCTTTGGGTCCTAGTGAGATAACTGCTGCACTTTCCAAGTGATCTAGGAATGTATTTATTATTACTCAATGTATTGAGAAATATCTTAGTGATATGGTTCATGATAACTGACCAAATTTCTTAAAATTCAGCAGATAATTCCATAAAAAGTTGTATATTGGACAAGAAATTGTTATGAATATGCAAAGAATACAGCTTATCATCGAAGTAGCCTACACACCGGGGTATATTTAGGGAAATAGTAGTGATTTCTGGCATGTATAGAGTAACTTAGCCTATATTTAAAAATATCAATTGCCAACCAAGGTATAAATACGGTACCGGTACTGTAAATCATTGAGTACCATAGGCTAGCATTTTTTCTAGGCCTACTCTTTCGTCTCGAGTACTATATGGTACCGGTATCAGAAGATTAGTTTTAGAACAAACTATTGAGCTACAGGTCTACTTATATTTTATATCTTGCTTTTAAACAGTTACCTTCACTGGGGAATTTCCTATTAAAACATCTCCGCTGGGAGCAATAAAGGGGTTAGGTACCTACTTACTCAGGAATCTGAGCAATTTGTGGTGCATATTAAATGACTTTCCAGTGAGGCCAGACTCAATTATATAAATCATTAGCTTTGAACACCGATTCTCAATATGCATGCATTAAAAATAAATCTATAATTATCACACTAAAACATTTTCAGTACGGTATTTGATCACAACATGTTTAATTCTTCCATGCACAACAAACTTGCCTCGCATGTTGGGAGATTCGTTTATTAATTATTTAATGAGGAAACACCGTTCATTATTATTATTTGAAGCTTAGCCTAAATGCAAAGTATTGCTCCAACTCTAACCTTAAAATGACTAGGCTTGGTCACCTACGTGTTGCTTGCAAGGCAATGAAATAGTTCTTAGAATTATTTATAGCAGCCTAGGTGATTCTTTACATTATTAAGATTACCGGTATATCGGCTATTTATGTGGTACGGTAGGCTAACACTGCTTAGATAATTAAAAAACGTGTACCGTATTGGTAGTCTACTTACCACAGAATGTTTCGTTGGTACGAAGTTTTCTCGTTTAATAGCTGATATCCAAAGTTTCTTCAAATTCTCTTCTTCGGGGAACTTAAACACTCGAACTTTATTCTCATGATCATAATTCCCCCTGCACTTCGGCACACAACACTTGTAAACCATATTTTACAGCAAAAAACTGAATAAATCGCACAAAAACAACAACAAATGTATGATTACAAACTCCTGCCTTCGGTATCCGCCATCTTGCTTATTTTCAATTCAGTGCAAAGGCCTTGCATATAGGTGGTGTTGCTCCAACCCACCTCACCTCTCCCTATTCCATCCCACCTGACCTCACCTCATCTAAACGGAGGGTCATCGGTAATCCTCAGAGCAATGTTTTGACCGCGAGCCCAATTCAAACGTGTCCGAGACTACTGGGGGTAACTCAACTGTCCTTTACACGGGCATCACTGACCGTGGACACAACCCAATAGCTTCCCTTCACGTGGTCATAGCTCTTGAGTAAGGCTTGAAGATGTGTCGGTGTCGGGATTCTAAACTCAGTACCCTGCTGCCCGGCCAGATGCGTTTAGCCACGACTAGGAATAAGTTCCAAAGTTGATGAAGGGCGACTTCCTTGTTTATTAAAGTCAGTTAGCTAATCATTTACTGTGGAAAGGAGAGTGATTATTGAATTATAGTTTCGTGTTTAGCTCACCGATTGAGTGCTGGACCTGGTTGAAACATTCTTAATGGTCCACTTTTAGTCGAAGAACAACATTTGGATAGTACGGGTGTTATAGTAACTTGCGATTACCGAATATATTATATGGGAAGCGTTTATGTTCCGAGGAATTAATCTCAATACTAACGGTTCCTCCTAACAATGATGAACCATTTATCCCGGTCAATGACCTGGACAAATGAGACTGGCAAGGAAGAAAACAATACTAGCCAACATAGGTTACTGGCATCCACATCCCACCCCTGGGATGCAAGCAGGGGGGAAAAATCCTATCCACCACCCTCTGAGTATCGAAGGGTTGAAATTGGCTCGTGGACTAGATTTAGCCACATGCGGACCGGCCAAAAGCAAGAGAACAATTTATATCCTTTAACATAGAATCTGAACCGTCAGACATGCCATTTCACCTCGAAAATTCCACTTGCATTAACGGAGAATTTAGCCCGGTCATCACAATTATTTCAGTTCCCACCTGAGGCTAGGAAATTGCAATCCCAAACCAGCACAAGACACTCTAAAATTCGTCATTGACAACCTGATTCGTAGTCTACGAGTTGGGTAAATGTTTTAGCACACACTGGAGCCAGCTGTTCCCCATGTAGACAGAAGCGAGCGAACGCTGCAGGATGGCTGAACTGCTGCCAGAAGCTTGACATGTGCGTGGATCTGTTTTGCTGCTTAGTATGGATTCGTGTTATGGCAATATAACATGTACTGGTAGAGTGTTGATCATGTGCATTGAATGATGCAAACACTTTGCAAAATTATACGTTATGCGATCTGCATACGGCATACGGTACGGTGTTAAGCTAAATACATATTTATTTATTTATTTATTTATTTATTTATTTATTTATTTATCTCAAATACTTGCTTATAACTTCGGATTGTGAAGGCAATATTATATGAGATAATTCCCGCGTTGTTTATTTAACTATTCGGCATTTACTGAAACTTTTAAATGCAATTTCCTTATGCTAATGAGCAACTTCCATGTCCTTTCGAGAAAGTTATTTTTCACGTGACCTGTTCTTTCATGGTCATTGGATCGTTTAGGTAGGTCAGTCTGCCCCTCCGCGATGACATATCACAGCTGGCGATTTGCTTCCTTCCCTCAGCTGATTTCTCGAGCAAATCTCGGCAAACTAACAATGCGCGCGTAGCCGATCTTTACCAAGTGAGATCGGGGACAATACATACTAACATACATATGGCTGATAATTTATTTGATACCAGTAGTCTACCATGGTTCATTTTCTTTTTCAAACGCTTTTGAAATCTCCGTGTTAGTGACATCAACTTGATACCGATAATCTAAGATATTGGAGACGAACTGTACAAAGTTATAATGATTTGTAGTTGTAAGTTAGATCAGTTTGAGGCAAATCCATGTCGAAAGCCACCTAAAATGGCTTAACATGATTGAGAATCCTACTACAAAGAATTCGTTCAAAGTCTTTAGCAGGTCCTGAAATGAATTAATTTAATTCTATTATTTTGTGGAATTCAAGATGGTAGCTGTGCGAAATTTGAAAATCATTTTTATTTTTTCTGTGCTAATCAAGCTACCAAAGAGAATATTATTTTGTATAATGCACCATAATAATAATAATAATAATAATAATCTGCAACTACTGTATTTGTGTATAATTGTTTGGCCTACATATAAAACAATCCTACATGATAGGCATGTGAAATATTTTATGAGTTCTCAATATCTCCGAAACTATTACAGCAATCGAACTGACATTTTGTATGGTGATAGAATTTCAAATATTTAAAATTATTTTTTTGGTCATCTAACCATCCGAGTGCAGTGAAACTACAGCTAATCTTCGATTAGAGCTTAGTATTTCGTCATGTGATGTTGTTCAATTGTTTTCAAAATGTTAAGATGGCATTAGTTCGAAATTAGAACAACAAAGTCATATAACTTTTATCTTATTCAAACTATCGTATTGGAGTTTGTATAATGAACCACCATAATAATATTCATTTACTGGTACATAACTCGATGGCTTACATTTTTATCAATCCAACATGGTGGCCTTGGGATATATTTCACCAGTACTCAATATCTCCGTAACTATTGCTGCACTCCATCTACAATTTCGTATAGTGATCGTGGATTCTAAGATAAGTTTACCTATGTGACATCCAATAACCTGATGAATGACCAACATAGCAGCCACGTTAGTTTCAAATGTTCAAGTGGGCTTTTCTAGCGATTTACTCATCAATTCGCAGTGAAACTATGCAAGGTAAAACTTTATGCAAGGCATAAAATACTGCCGTCTAATTTAATTCGATTATTATGATAAATAGAAAATAGTGGCTGTGCTAAATTTTAAAATCATTTCTATATTTCGTGTTTGCTGATCAAGCGATCAAAGTGAAAATTTGTATAATGAATCACCATAAAATCTTCATCTTCAGTGTCTTGTCAGAATATTATGATCAATTTTCGATCTCTTGTATTTATAACTTTATAATCTCTTGACTTTCTTCGCTCTTTATATGAGATTTCCGTTGAGGGTAGTTTATTAACTCTCTTCCACGTTTGTTGGCATTTTAGAATTGTGCTTGGAGTGGCTCGGCTGGTTTCAATGAGCAATTCTAAAGGTGGATATGTGTTTCGGTGAGGGATTATTGTTGTTTGCTTTTGTATGTTTCTTTCATACAGCTGTATTGTAGATAATAGTGAATTGTGGTCTTTCTGGGTAAAATAAATCCTTTGATTCAATCGTGTAATTCTTCATTCCACATAATCTCCATTATGATGGGGAAATTTTGAATCGATTCAGCTTGGAAAAGGGGCTCTGTATTCGTGCAGCATGCAAATAATGATCCTTTATAACGAGCAGTAAGCCGCTTAATGGACATACTCGCTATCAAATGGTGCGGTGAGGTAGATAAATAACATATTACGAAATGGGAATTGTTAATGATAGCCTATGAGAGGATAGAAGGAAGGTAGGAAGTTTGTAGTTTTACGCGACCGTTAATCTCGCGACTACGAGCCACGGGACCTCCTTTTTACGTGGAATCCGAACCACAGGACATGCCATTTCACTTTGAAAATCTCACATTAATTGACCGGGAATCGAACCCGGCCCGCTGTGGTGAGGGCCAACCGATTGACCACTGCGCCACCACGCCCCTTCAGAGGGTAGAGAAAGACGGCACACATAGGAAGACATCATCGCAAACGTATAGGCGATTATAATAATCTGGTCTGTTACTGTACAATTCAATGGCTTGCACCTGAAATAATGCAACATGGCGGCCATATAAAATATTTCACCAGTGCTCAATATCTCCAAACCTCTTACATGAAACTGATATTTTTGTACGACGAGATAGGACTGTTAAGTACAGTATGTACATAAATGTGACTTTCAAAAACCTGATCAACATAAAAACAACATGGCGGCCAACCAATTTCAAATATTTAAAATTATCTTTCTGGCAATCTATTCATCCGAGAGCAGCGAAACCTGGCACAGCGAATATTTATTTAGAGCTTAGTATATTGACACTTAATGCTGTTCAATTGTTTTCAAAAAGCCATGATGATATCAGATCGAAATTTTAAAAGCATATTTTTTATTTCTTATATCTTATTCAAACGATCAGAGAGAAGCTTCGTAGAACAAACCACCAAAATAAACATTATCTACTGGCACTGGATTCTCTAGCTTACATTTCGTAATTCATAGAACCTCCCAAGTTGAGGTTGAGGACCATTACCAACACATCTTCAGAGTTCTTCCTTCTTTTTCTTCCTTCAGTGGGTACATATATCTCTTTTCTTTTTTCGTTTATAAGGATTTACCTGCTATTCAATTTCAACACAAAATGTCTACATTTTGACAGTGGATTCACTAAAAGACTAGATAATCCTCACAATAACCACGCGCTAGTTATTGTCCAGCCATTACTTCTCAACCAGTAGGCCTAGGTGATAAAAACAAGCTGTTCCATTGGCTATGTTGAATTAATAAACTAGAAATAAAACCAACATGGAGTTAAGCCATAAGTCTTGAAACTTATTCCGTAGGCCTGTATTACCAGTAACATTTGTAGTAAACTCTTAATTCGTTCATAACATGGTGAATTCAAAAGACTAAATCTAATATAACACAGAAAGGAAACAACCGTAAACTAGGCAATGACATAACATGGTAATATTTAACACCACAAAAATCAGTTGTTTAGTTAAATACAAATGATAACCCTAATACAAAAGAACATTCATGTATGCCAAGAAATGTATAGAGCCTTGAAGCATAAATACTATTCTGTCTACTAATTAGGAATCCTTAGCGAACATTGTTACACACGCTTCAGTGGGTATTCTAATTGTTTAGCACACATCACCACGTCCGAATGTTGCATGATGCAGCCTAGATATCTTATCGTGGCACGTCCTAATTTCAGTTGCCATGTTTAAATTTACTTTGCGATTTATTAATCCTACTGAGAAGGATTTTTGTATTAGGCTATTAGGGAGTCGCTGTATAATCACATGTATCAGGTGATGGTTGCAATAAATAACACTCTCGTCCCAATCTCTGGCTATCCGAGATTTGGAACAGAGGATATTCTATTCTATTCTTAATTTACATTGACGCTGACGTTACCTAGTTGAGGTCCACGGGAAAATCGATAGGATACTTATGTTCCTCCAATTACAAGGCAAACAATCTTTAGAAGAAGGAGCGTGCTGGTGCTGGCTCCAGGAAATCGATACAAATTCAAACTGTGTGGCGGCTGGATTTTATAGCTGCCATCTCCACCAACGATACAGAGAAATCTACGTCCTTTATCTCCAGCATGTGTCCAGAGATATGTTTTCTTACTAGAAATGCTAGAAGGTAACGTCCGAAGGGGTGTTGAGTGATATAAAAGTTCACTGGATTGACATTAAAAGAAATTTATCTCATCCTGACATAAGAGTTTGTAGATGAAATGTTGAGTGGAAGGGCTAGCAGTATAATATTGGACCCCTGGCATGTGTTTCTGTGTTATATACTGTAATCAGCAACGCTCTGGCGGAAAATATATCAATGACAAAAAAAAAACATGTCTCATATAAAATTGTTCCTAAAATATTTAATATTTCCAATGCTCAGTTAACATCAATGTTATCAAAAAGAGGGAGGAGTTTCCTGGTTAATTCATGTGTAAGAATAATTTTCACACTTCGTACACATTTGCAAAACTCCAAGAGATTTCTTTAGAGTGATGTTTAAGGGTTTATATGCAACGCTTTCTATAAACTGCCATTGTTATATTATGCAATCATTTTCCCAGAATACACAAAGGAGCTTGGAAGTGTATGACCCGAAAGTAGGCAGTGTCGGATACATAATGTTTTATAGAAGCATCGCTAATAGTAGGAGTATGGCCCACACTTAACGCTTCGCTAAATAAAAGACGCCTCAATAAGCCAAAGTGAGTTCGATACTGGGACATCTGAGACCACACCAGATCTCGAGGTGATTCAAGTGAAGGAGAAACAGTTGGTGGAGGTGATAAGTTCTTCAATAACGCAGACAAACCATGGAACTCTTCAAAATGAATTGATATAGGTTTGCATCAAAAGTACTGGAATGGCATGAAAATTCGCACGTAAGTAGAAGGCGGTATCTCTAAAATAAAACTTAGCTGTGAATGATGTATGTAATAGAAAGGGGTTTGGGCGTTATGAGGAAGCCTCCAATCCCGGCTGTAAGGCAATTGCTTCATTTGTATGCATTGTTTGACTTAACAAGGCCAGGGGTTAACTATTGTACTACCGCTAAACTAGGAATATCACGATGTGAGAAGGATATATCCCAGACGTGAATGTGTCACAACACAGTTCCAAGGCATGTGTCTCAATCAATCAAACACATATGATGTCGCAAGATATCCTCATTCACTTCACACGGACCGTGAGGTGAGTCCATACGCACGCTACATCAACTCTGTGTCAGACCAGTGTGCTTCTTACTACAGATTCGAATGTTAATAATTACTTCATTATTCATGGAACGTCGTGATTGTGTATGTAATTCACTTCACTATTAGCTATTTAGAGGGCAGTCTTTCTGTCAAAGAACTTTTAATTCTTTTCTTTAGTGACGGGCATATGACTTAGCAGTTGTGATGAACTGTCTGCCTTTACTCTATGTACCTGTCAACGAACTAGCCTTGTTGTTGCTTATTTTATGGGCTATGACATTATGGCCATATAGCCCCGAGTATTGTGTGTGTGTGTGGAATATTGTGAGATAACCTGTGTTATTGTGATGGCTGTACTAGTGTGTGTATTTGTAAATTGGGGATAAGATTGGGAAGGAGGTGGCCGTGGCCTTAAGCTAGGAACCATCCCAGCATCTGCCTGGAAAGAAGTGAGGAAACCAAGGAAAACCACCTACAGGATAGCCGGGGTGAGAATCAACCCCTTCTCTTCTCAGTTTTAAGTCATGAGGCTGATTGTACCCTGTTCCAGTCCTCACACCAGAATTAAAATTTCTTGGCAGAGCCGAGAATCAAACCCGAACCTCCGGTGTGACAGCTAAGAACGCTAGCCGCTACACCACGAGATGGTCAATAAACCAGTCTATTCAATACAAACTATACTTCAATGTCTGCTAGAGGTTGTCCATGCCAATGTGGCCGGTCCTACAGCCTATAGCCTAGAGCAGCGGTTCCCAAACCGGGTTCCGCGGAACCCTAGGGTTCCACGAAGGTATCGCAGGGGTTCCGCGATAAATCTTTAAAAACAAATTTAAAACTGATTTTCAAATAAAACCACGCGAGGCTAACTATCAGATTGTCTCTATTGCAAAGGTAAGTGGAGTTCGAGTTATATCCAAACACCTATTCGCCAACGTTAGGACTTCGTTTTATGACTTTTATCACAGCAAAATGCATTTGCCAACCGAAATAAACCTCAAATGTCCGTGCCTGACTATGAAGATCTTATTGAAATTCAATGTATCTCCCGTTTTAAAACGAAATTTGAATTAGTGCCGCTGAATGACTTTTGGGTAGGACTGATAGACTTACCGGTATACCTGTCAGTAGCCGAAAAGGCTATCTGAGCTCTGCTCCCCTTCGTGTCCACCTATTGATGCGAAGCAGGCTTTTCTGCTTATGCTTACACCAAAAACAAATTTAGGTGTAAGTTGAATGATGCCCCGGATTTACGTATTCAGCTGTCGGACATAAAGCCTGATTTGAAAACTATTTTTAAGAACAAAAATGAAACAATTTCATTCATCACATTATAAATTAGATGGAAATCCAATTCTTATTGTTCTAAAATAATTGTTTATATTTTTGTACCAAAATAAAGGCTTGTATGTGAACCCTTTACCCTATGTTGGTTAAATGATTCTACTTTTTATTTCTTCAATTAATAAATATTTCAACCAGCATCATGAAAGTAGCCAGACAGCGATGAGGAAATTTCAAGCATTTGTTGGAGACAGTAGGGACATACCTGCATCAGTTTAACAAAAGGCTAAGTACTTGAGCTATGAAAAGAAATAGCAGAGCTATGTATCACAGGGACAGGTGTGGCTACCTCAATTTTAGAAGCGACGCGCGGTGAGACATGGTTCTGGTATGTTCATTGTGATATTCGCGCCTAGAAGAAATATGATGCAGTAACGTGAATGGCTGATGAAGAAAATAGACACTCCCAAGACGCCAAGATCTACTAGAAACCGCCAAATTATTAGAAAATGGAGAACCAATGAGAAGAGAATGCCTACTTGCGCGCCAACTCTGGCTGGGGTACGCGGTGGCTAGTATTCACGCGGGAAATCGCCTAGACAAAATCTCTACGATCGATTCTAGGATTAATGGGCATATTCTTGACCTGTGCAATATTACGAGTTCAGTGATATGTATTTCATTCCTGTATCACAATTATTTCGAGAAATTTTTACATAAAATCCCCCTCCATCTAGACCCAAGGGCCAGTTCATTTATAAGTGTGTCGAAGAGCCAAGACATTGACTTTTATTCCGTGTGTCGAGAACACAGGACTATTATTCTGTGCGTCTACAGACATTGACTTTTATTCTGTGTGTCGAAGACACAAGAGATGACTTTCATTCCGTGTGTCTAGGAGACATGACTTTTATTCCGTGTGTCGAGAACACAGGACTTTGATTCTGTTCGTCTGAAAAGATAGACTTTTATTTATGTGTCGAGGACACAAGATATTCATTGTAAAGTGGTAAACTCAGTGATAGATAGTCATAGTACTATAGTTATAGGGACAGTAGCGTCGAGAATTCGCCAACGAACAGTGACAGGGAATTTAGTACCTGAACAAGCGAATTTAGTAGTCAGGCATAAAGTGTATATTAACCTAATTTTTGTATCAGCGCAAGGATGACATCGATGAATGCAGAAGAAGTGTGGAAGTCTCAACAGTCCGTCCAGATGGCTGCTATGAGATAAAGAAGCATCCGGTTGGGGAATGGCATCTGATGTTCTTTGACGGGTGACTACAACACGAGATGAGTACAAATAATATTTTATTATTTATTAAATTAACTTATGGTTTATGGGACATATTTTGTAAATACTTTGCTTGTGTGATTTAATATAGTATATTTTGTTTTGATCTGACACACTTTTGTTTGGAAGCAGCTCACACAATTGTAGTTAATGGAAGGTTCTTTTCTTTGTGTTGTGTTAACTAACGTATCTATGTGAACGGCCGTGTTCGCCTAGGTTACGAAGTGCGGTTAAAAACGTCTCTCGGAGATATGTCGTGTTTCGGAAGTAGGACTGAATTAATCTAATTATATAGTAGATTGGAGGGTAATTAAATTTTGTTGAGAATTATTATTGATCAGATTCAGTGTGATTATTGCCTTTGGAGCAATGTAATTTGTGACGAAGAGTACTCAGCTCTATCGTAGGTTTTAAATATTGTGTTAAATGTTTGCGAGCTCAAATTCAGCAGACCCATGTGAAAAGGTGTTATGTCAGTCCCAGATGTGTGTATTGTGAGTATATTGTTGTGGTATTACAAGCGGGAACTTCAGCAGAGACTGATTTCTGTCAGCTTGGTACCAGATTCATATTATATCCTTGCGAGGACAATTATGGATATGTGATTATTGTCTGACCATATGTTGAGTGGGAGGAGATGTTAGCGGCTGTTGATTCCTTGAGATAATAGTTCCGCTGGTCGGCTATTTATATACACTGGATGGGGGACATGACTGGTATTGTGGAAAGGGGTGAGTTGTTGTCACAAGGGCTGACTGAGTTTCGCAAGCAGAGCTCATTAAAGTGGAGTGCAAGTCTGGCTCCCAATTACTTGAAAATAAATATAAATGTGAGAAACTGATCAATGGTAAAATTGTTTAAATAAATGGGAGTTGCCTACGAAACACGATTACCTTCGAAGCGTTTCCTTAACATGCAGTTTTGTTAATATAAAGTAATCTTAACCACTCAGGTTGTTTGTTGTTGTTGGTTTATTCTTTGTTTATTTGTCCATGTCAGTGGCCCGTGAGTCACGTGCGGCGCTGTGTTTCCTTGTTGTTGAGCATCCGGCCATTGTGGCAGCTCATTTGGATAAGTGTGTCACCACACTAATAAGGGTCTCAGAGAGATGCCTGTAAATAGTAGAGTTGTAATATGTGTGTCAGAGTTAGATTTAAGGATTTTTATTAATGTTATGCCCATAGCCATAGAAGTTGATTTTACGAGATGATTGTTCGTGAGCACCGTGGCTGTTAACCCGTTGTGAACGAATGATCATCCAAGTACTCATTTCTCGTAGATAGTCATCACGCGAACATAAATTCACATGCAAGATAGTGGAACTGGGATCCACATTTTATTAGAAAAGGGGAGATCTGTCTGACTCCTCAATGTGATAAATATTCATGTCAGGGGGAAATTCAGGGAGGATTTTGTTTATTATTGTTTGTTTTATTCTTTTATGCACAAATTAGTTATTAAATCT